>OU342734.1:276872588-277268601 GCA_910589765.1 Avena atlantica | reverse complement strand
CATGTGTCCCCCCTCGCATGCATGCGCTCTAACCTAGAGGCGAAGGTTCCGGACCCGTATGAGGTGGAATCTCCCCGTCGAGGTGAAACCCGGGTAGGATAGTGCCCAACTTGTGAGCCAACATGGTTTTAACATCACCCTATGACCTAAACAAACACAAAACAAGAGAGAGCTACTCGGGTTACCCTGTCAGAGGAACGTCTAGGGGGGTAGACGATCCGAGTGTGCACAGAGATCAGGGTTCGCCGGAGGAAGACCACGGAGAACATTGGAATGAGATGAAAACTTGCATGTGCCCTATCATATGTGTGTGGGTGTGGTGAGAGGTTGGTATATATAGTGCTTGCATGTGGTCCCCCCTCGCATGCATGCGCTCTAAAACTGAGGCGAAGGTTCCGGACCCGTATGAGGGTGGAATCTCCCCGTCGAGGTGAAACCGGGTAGGATAGTGCCCCAACTTGTGAGCCAACATGGTTTTACATCACCCTTGACCTAAACAAAACACAAAACAAGAGAGAGCTACGCCGGGCTACCCCTGTCAGAGGAACGTCTAGGTGGGTACACGATCCGAGTGTGCACAGAGATCAGGGTTTCCTGCCGGAGGAGAACCACAGAACATTGGAATGAGATGAAAACTTTCATGTCCCCTAGCATATGTGTGTGGGTGTGGTGAGAGGTTGGTATATATAGGGTGCTTGCATGTGTCCCCCCCTCGCATGCATGCGCTCTAACCTAGTGGCGAAGGTTCTGTACCCGTATGAGGGTGGAAATCTCCCCGTCGAGGTGAACCGGTAGGATAGTGCCCCAACTGTTGAACCAACATGGTTTTTACATCACCCTATGACCTAAACTAACACAAAACAAAGAGAGGTACGCCGGGCTACCCCTGTCAGAGGAACGTCTAGGGGGTAGACGATCCGAGTGTGCACAGAGATCAGGGTTTCCGCCGGAGGAAGACCACGAGAACATGGAATGAGATAAAACTTGCATGTGGCCCTAGCATATGTGTGTGGGGGTGGTGAGAGGTTGGTAATTCTAGGTTCTGCCTGATGTCCCGTCCCCCAGCGCATGCATGCGCTCTAACCTAGAGGCGAAGGTTCCGCCCGTAGGAGGGTGAATCCTCCCCGGCGAGTGAAACCGGGTAGGATAGTGCCCCAACTTGTGAGCCAACATGGTTTTACATCACCCTATGACCTAAACAACACAAAACAAGAGATAGCTACGCCGGGCTAACCCCCCTGTCAGAGGAACGTCTAGGGGGGGTGACGATCCGAGTGTGCACAGAGATCAGGTTTTCGCCGGAGGAGACCACGAGAACATTGGAATGAGATGAAAATTGCATGTGCCCCTATCATATGTGTGTGGGTGTGGTGAGAGGTTGGTTATATAGGTGCGTGCATGTGTCCCCCCTCGCATGCATGCGCTCTAACCTAGAGGCGAAGGTTCCGGACCCGTATGAGGGTGGAATCTCCCCGTCGAGGTGAAACCGGGTAGGATAGTGCCCCAACTTGTGAGCCAACATGGTTTTACATCACCCTATGACCTAAACAAACACAAAACAAGAGAGAGCTACGCCGGGCTAAACCCCTGTCAGAGGAACGTCTAGGGGGGTAGACGATCCGAGTGTGCAGAGATCAGGGTTTCGCCGGAGGAGAACACGAGAAACATTGGAATGATATGAAAACTTGCATGTGCCCCTAGCATATGTGTGTGTGTGGGTGTGGTGAGAGGTTGGTATATATAGGTGCTTGCATGTGTCCCCCCTCGCATGCATGCGCTCTAACCTAGAGGCGAAGGTTCCGGACCCGTATGAGGGTGGAATCTCCCTGTCGAGGTGAAACCGGGTAGGATAGTGCCCCAACTTGTGAGCCAACATGGTTTTACATCACCCTATGACCTAAACAAACCAAACAAAGAGAGAGATACGCCGGGCTAACCCCTTGTCGAGGAACGTAGGGGGGTATGTTGACGATCCGATGTGCACAGAGATCAGGGTTTCGCCGGAGGAAGACCACGAGAACATTGGAATGAGATGAAACTCTTGCATGTGCCCCTAGCATATGTGTGGGTGTGTGGTGTGGAGAGGGTTGGTATATATAGGTGCTTGCATGTGTCCCCCCTCGCATGCATGCGCTCTAACCTAGAGGCGAAGGTTCCGGACCCGTATGAGGGTGGAATCTCCCCGTCGAGGTGAAACCGGGTAGGATAGTGCCCCAACTTGTGAGCCAACATGGTTTTACATCACCCTATGACCTAAACAAACACAAAACAAGAGAGAGCTACGTCGGTTACTAACCCCTGTCAGAGGAACGTCTAGGGGGTAGACGATCCGAGTGTGCACAGAGATCAGGGTAATCGCCGGAGGAAGACCACGAGAACATTGGAATGAGATGAAAACTTGCATGTGCCCCTATCATATGTGGTGGGTGTGGTGAGAGGTTGGTATGTATAGTGCTTGCATGGTCCCCCCTCGCATGCATGCGCTCTAACCTAGAGGCGAAGGTTCCGGACCCGTATGAGGTGGAATCTCCCCGTCGAGGTGAAACCGGGTAGGATAGTGCCCCAACTTGTGAGCCAACATGGTTTTACATCACCCTTTGACCTAAACAACACAAAACAAGAGAGAGCTACGCCGGGCTAAACCCCTGTCAGAGGAACGTCTAGGGGGTACACGATCCGAGTGTGCACAGAGATCAGGGTTTCCCCGAGGAAGACCACGAGAACAGGAATGAGATGAAAACTTTTCATGTGCCCCTAGCATATGTGGTGTGGGTGTGGTGAGAGGTTGGTATATATAGGTGCTTGCATGTGTCCCCCCCCATCGCATGCGCTCTAACCTAGTGGCGAAGGTTCCGTACCCGTATGAGGGTGGAATCTCCCCGTCGAGGTGAAACCGGGTAGGATAGTGCCCCAACTTTGAACCAACATGGTTTTTTACATCAACCTATGACCTAAACTAACACAAAACAAGAGAGAGCCTACCGCCGGGCTACCCCTGTCAGAGGAACGTCTAGGGGGGTAGACGATCCGAGTGTGCACAGAGATCAGGGTTTCGCCGGAGGAAGACCACGAGAACATTGGAATGTGATGAAAACTTGCATGTGCCCCTAGCATATGTGTGTGGGTGTGGTGAGAGGTTGGTATATATAGGTGCTTGCATGTGTCCCCCCTCGCATGCATGCGCTCTAACCTAGAGGCGAAGGTTCCGGACCCGTATGAGGGTGGAATCTCCCCGTCGAGGTGAAACCGGGTAGGATAGTGCCCCAACTTGTGAGCCAACATGGTTTTACATCACCCTATGACCTAAACAAACACAAAACAAGAGAGAGCTACGCCGGGTTACCCCTGTCAGAGGAACGTCTAGGGGGGTAGACGATCCGAGTGTGCACAGAGATCAGGGTATCGCCGGAGGAAGACCACGAGAACATTGGAATGAGATGAAAACTTGCATGTGCCCCTATCATATGTGTGTGGGTGTGGTGAGAGGTGGTATATATAGGTGCTTGCATGTGTCCCCCCTCGCATGCATGCGCTCTAAACCTAGAGGCGAAGTTCCGGACCCGTATGAGGGTTGAATCTCCCCGTCGAGGTGAAACCGGTAGGATAGTGCCCCAACTTGTGAGCCAACATGGTTTTACATCACCCTATGACCTAAACAAACACAAAACAAGAGAGAGCTACGCCGGGCTACCCCTGTCAGAGGAACGTCTAGGGGGGTAGACGATCCGAGTGTGCACAGAGATCAGGGTTTCCCCGGAGGAAGACCACGAGAACATTGGAATGAGATGAAAACTTTCATGTGCCCCTAGCATATGTGTGTGGGTGTGGTGAGAGGTTGGTATATATAGGTGCTTGCATGTGTCCCCCCTCGCATGCATGCGCTCTAACCTAGTGGCGAAGGTTCCGTACCCGTATGAGGGTGGAATCTCCCCGTCGAGGTGAAACCGGGTAGGATAGTGCCCCAACTTGTGAACCAACATGGTTTTACATCACCTATGACCTAAACTTAACACAAAACAAGAGAGAGCTACGCCGGGCTACCCCTGTCAGAGGAACGTCTAGGGGGGTAGACGATCCGAGTGTGCACAGAGATCAGGGTTTCGCCGGAGGAAGACCACGAGAACATTGGAATGTGATGAAAACTTGCATGTGCCCCTAGCATATGTGTGTGGGTGTGGTGAGAGGTTGGTATATATAGGTGCTTGCATGTGTCCCCCCTCGCATGCATGCGCTCTAACCTAGAGGCGAAGGTTCCGGACCCGTATGAGGGTGGAATCTCCCCGTCGAGGTGAAACCGGGTAGGATAGTGCCCCAACTTGTGAGCCAACATGGTTTTACATCACCCTATGACCTAAACAAACCAAAACAAGAGATAGCTACGCCGGGCTACCCCTGTCAGAGGAACGTCTAGGGGGGAGACGATCCGAGTGTGCACAGAGATCAGGGTTTCGCCGGAGGAAGACCACGAGAACATTGGAATGAGATGAAAACTTGCATGTGCCCCTATCATATGTGTGTGGTGTGGGTGAGAGGTTGGTATATATAGGTGCTTGCATGTGTCCCCCCCTCGCATGCATGCGCTCTAACCTAGAGGCGAAGGTTCCGGACCCGTATGAGGGTGGAATCTCCCCGTCGAGGTGAAACCGGTAGGATAGTGCCCCAACTTGTGAGCCAACATGGTTTTACATCACCCTATGACCTAAACAAACACAAAACAAGAGATAGCTACGCCGGCTACCCCTGTCAGAGGAACGTCTAGGGGGTAGACGATCCGAGTGTGCACAGAGATCAGGGTTTCGCCGGAGGAAGACCACGAGAACATTGGAATGAGATGAAAACTTGCATGTGCCCCTATCATATGTGTGTGGGTGTGGTGAGAGGTTGGTATATATAGGTGCTTGCATGTGTCCCCCCTCGCATGCATGCGCTCTAACCTAGAGGCGAAGGTTCCGTACCCGTATGAGGGTGGAATCTCCCCGTCGAGGTGAAACCGGGTAGGATAGTGCCCCAACTTGTGAGCCACATGGTTTTACATCACCCTATGACCTAAACAAACACAAAACAAGAGAGAGCTACGCCGGCTAACCCCTGTCAGAGGAACGTCTAGGGGGGTAGACGATCCGAGTGTGCAGAGATCAGGGTTTCGCCGGAGGAAGACCACGAGAACATTGGAATGATATGAAAACCTGCATGTGCCCCTAGCATATGTGTGTGTGGGTGTGGTGAGAGGTTGGTATATATAGGTGCTTGCATGTGTCCCCCCTCGCATGCATGCGCTCTAACCTAGAGGCAAAGGTTCCGTACCCGTATGAGGGTGGAATCTCCCTGTCGAGGTGAAACCGGGTAGGATAGTACCCCAACTTGTGAGCCAACATGGTTTTACATCACCCTATGACCTAAACAAACACAAAACAAGAGAGAGATACGCCGGTCTACCCCTGTCAGAGGAACGTCTAGGGGGGTAGACGATCCGAGTGTGCACAGAGATCAGGGTTTCGCCGGAGGAAGACCACGAGAACATTGGAATGAGATGAAAACTTGCATGTGCCCCTAGCATATGTGTGTGGGTGTGGTGAGAGGTTGGTATATATAGGTGCTTGCATGTGTCCCCCCTCGCATGCATGCGCTCTAACCTAGAGGCGAAGGTTCCGGACCCGTATGAGGGTGGAATCTCCCTGTCGAGGTGAAACCGGGTAGGATAGTGCCCCAACTTGTGAGCCAACATGGTTTTACATCACCCTATGACCTAAACAAACACAAAACAAGAGAGAGCTACGCCGGGCTAACCCCTGTCAGAGGACGTCTAGGGGGTAGACGATCCAAGTGTGCAGAGATCAGGGTTTCGCCGGAGGAAGACCACGAGAACATTGGAATGAGATGAAAACTTGCATGTGCCCCTAGCATATGTGTGTGGGTGTGGTGAGAGGTTGGTATATATAGGTGCTTGCATGTGTCCCCCCCTCGCATGCATGCGCTCTAACCTAGAGGCGAAGGTTCCGGACCCGTATGAGGGTGGAATCTCCCCGTCGAGGTGAAACCGGGTAGGATAGTGCCCCAACTTGTGAACCAACATGGTTTTACATCACCCTATGACCTAAACAAACACAAACAAAGAGAGAGACGCCTGCCGGCTAACCCCTGTCAGAGGAACGTCTAGGGGGGTAGACGATCCGAGTGTGCACAGAGAACAGGGTTTTCGCCGGAGGAAGACCACGAGAACATTGGAATGAGATGAAAACTTGCATGTGCCCCTAGCATATGGTGTGGTGGGGTGGTGAGAGGTTGGTATATTAGGTGATTGCATGTGTCCCCCCTCGCATGCATGCGCTCTAAACTAGAGGCGAAGGTTCCGGACCCGTATGAGGGTGGAATCTCCCTGTCGAGGTGAAACCGGGTAGGATAGTGCCCCAACTTGTGAGCCAAGATGGTTTTTCATCACCCTATGACCTAAACAAACACAAAACAAGAGAGAGATACGCCGGGCTAACCCCTGTCAGAGGAACGTCTAGGGGGGTTGACGATCCGAGTGTGCACAGAGATCAGGGTTTGCGCCGGAGGAAGACCACGAGAACATTGGAATGAGATGAAATCTTGCATGTGCCCCTAGCATATGTGTGTGGGTGTGGTGAGAGTTGGTATATATAGGCTTGCATGTGTCCCCCCCTCGCATGCATGCGCTCTAAACTAGAGGCGAAGGTTCCGGACCCGTATGAGGGTGGAATCTCCCTGTCGAGGTGAAACCGGGTAGGATAGTGCCCCAACTTGTGAGCCAACATGGTTTACATCACCCTATGACCTAAACAAACACAAAACAAGAGAGAGCTACGCGGGCTACCCCTGCCAGAGGAACGTCTAGGGGGGTAGACGATCCGAGTGTGCACAGATCAGGGTTTTCGCCGGAGGAAGACCACGAGAACATTGGAATGAGATGAAAACTTGCATGTGCCCCTAGCATATGTGTGTGGGTGTGGTGGAGGTTGGTATATATAGGTGCTTGCATGTGTCCCCCCTCGCATGCATGCGCTCTAACCTAGAGGCGACGGTTCCGGACCCGTATGAGGGTGGAATCTCCCCGTCGAGGTGAAACCGGGTAGGATAGTGCCCAACTTGTGAGCCAACATGGTTTTACATCACCCTATGACCTAAACAAACACAAAACAAGAGAGAGCTACGCCGGGTTACCCCTGTCAGAGGAACGTCTAGGGGGGTAGACGATCCGAGTGTGCACAGAGATCAGGGTATCGCCGGAGGAAGACCACGAGAACATTGGAATGAGATGAAAACTTGCATGTGCCCCTATCATATGTGTGTGGGTGTGGTGAGAGTTGTATATATAGGTGCTTGCATGTGTCCCCCCTCGCATGCAGGCGCTCTAACCTAGAGGCGAAGGTTCCGGACCCGTATGAGGGTGGAATCTCCCCGTCGAGGTGAAACCGGGTAGGATAGTGCCCCAACTTGTGAGCCAACATGGTTTTACATCACCCTATGACCTAAACAAACACAAAACAAGAGAGAGCTACGCCGGGCTACCCCTGTCAGAGGAACGTCTAGGGGGGTAGACGATCCGAGTGTGCACAGAGATCAGGGTTTCCCCGGAGGAAGACCACGAGAACATTGGAATGAGATGAAAACTTTCATGTGCCCCTAGCATATGTGTGTGGGTGTGGTGAGAGGTTGGTATATATAGGTGCTTGCATGTGTCCCCCCTCGCATGCATGCGCTCTAACCTAGTGGCGAAGGTTCCGTACCCGTATGAGGGTGGAATCTCCCCGTCGAGGTGAAACCGGGTAGGATAGTGCCCCAACTTGTGAACCAACATGGTTTTACATCACCCTATGACCTAAACTAACACAAAACAAGAGAGAGCTACGCCGGGCTAACCCCTGTCAGAGGAACGTCTAGGGGGTAGACGGTCCGAGTGTGCACAGAGATCAGGGTTTCGCTCGCCGGAGGAGACCACGAGAACATTGGAATGAGATGAAAACTTGCATGTGCCCCTAGCATATGTGTGTGGGTGTGGTGAGAGGTTGGTATATATAGGTGCTTGCATGTGTCCCCCTCCATGCATGCGCTCTAACCTAGAGGCGAAGGTTCCGGACCCGTATGAGGGTGGAATCTCCCCGTCGAGGTGAAACCGGGTAGGATAGTGCCCCAACTTGTGAGCCAACATGGTTTTACATCACCCTATGACCTAAACAAACACAAAACAAGAGATAGCTACGCCGGGCTACCCCTGTCAGAGGAACGTCTAGGGGGGTAGACGATCCGAGTGTGCACAGAGATCAGGGTTTCGCCGGAGGAAGACCACGAGAACATTGGAATGAGATGAAAACTTGCATGTGCCCCTATCATATGTGTGTGGGTGTGGTGAGAGGTTGGTATATATAGGTGCTTGCATGTGTCCCCCCTCGCATGCATGCGCTCTAACCTAGAGGCGAAGGTTCCGGACCCGTATGAGGGTGGAATCTCCCCGTCGAGGTGAAACCGGGTAGGATAGTGCCCCAACTTGTGAGCCAACATGGTTTTACATCACCCTATGACCTAAACAAACACAAAACAAGAGAGAGCTACGCCGGGCTACCCCTGTCAGAGGAACGTCTAGGGGGGTAGACGATCCGAGTGTGCAGAGATCAGGGTTTCGCCGGAGGAAGACCACGAGAACATTGGAATGATATGAAAACTTGCATGTGCCCCTAGCATATGTGTGTGTGTGGGTGTGGTGAGAGGTTGGTATATATAGGTGCTTGCATGTGTCCCCCCTCGCATGCATGCGCTCTAACCTAGAGGCGAAGGTTCCGTACCCGTATGAGGGTGGAATCTCCCCGTCGAGGTGAAACCGGGTAGGATAGTGCCCCAACTTGTGAACTAACATGGTTTTACATCACCCTATGACCTAAACAAACACAAAACAAGAGAGAGATACGCCGGTCTACCCCTGTCAGAGGAACGTCTAGGGGGTAGACGATCCGAGTGTGCACAGAGATCAGGGTTTCGCCGGAGGAAGACCACGAGAACATTGGAATGAGATGAAAACTTGCATGTGCCCCTAGCATATGTGTGTGGGTGTGGTGAGAGGTTGGTATATATAGGTGCTTGCATGTGTCCCCCCTCGCATGCATGCGCTCTAACCTAGAGGCGAAGGTTCCGGACCCGTATGAGGGTGAATCTCCCTGTCGAGATGAAACCGGGTAGGATAGTGCCCCAACTTGTGAGCCAACATGGTTTTACATCACCCTATATGACCTAAACAAACACAAAAACAAGAGAGAGCTACGCCGGGCTACCCCTGTCAGAGGAACGTCTAGGGGGGTAGACGATCCGAGTGTGCAGAGATCAGGGTTTCGCCGGAGGAAGACCACGAGAACATTGGAATGAGATGAAAACTTGCATGTGCCCCTAGCATATGTGTGTGGGTGTGGTGAGAGGTTGGTATATATAGGTGCTTGCATGTGTCCCCCCTCGCATGCATGCGCTCTAACCTAGAGGCGAAGGTTCCGGACCCGTATGAGGGTGGAATCTCCCCGTCGAGGTGAAACCGGGTAGGATAGTGCCCCAACTTGTGAACCAACATGGTTTTACATCACCCTATGACCTAAACTAACACAAAACAAGAGAGAGATACGCCGGGCTACCCCTGTCAGAGGAACGTCTAGGGGGGTAGACGATCCGAGTGTGCACAGAGATCAGGGTTTCGCCGGAGGAAGACCACGAGAACATTGGAATGAGATGAAAACTTGCATGTGCCCCTAGCATATGTGTGTGGGTGTGGTGAGAGGTTGGTATATATAGGTGCTTGCATGTGTCCCCCCTCGCATGCATGCGCTCTAACCTAGAGGCGAAGGTTCCGGACCCGTATGAGGGTGGAATCTCCCCGTCGAGGTGAAACCGGGTAGGATAGTGCCCCAACTTGTGAGCCAACATGGTTTTACATCACCCTATGACCTAAACAAACACAAAACAAGAGAGAGATACGCCGGGCTACCCCTGTCAGAGGAACGTCTAGGGGGGTTGATGATCCGAGTGTGCACAGAGTTCAGGGTTTCGCCGGAGGAAGACCACGAGAACATTGGAATGAGATGAAATCTTGCATGTGCCCCTAGCATATGTGTGTGGGTGTGGTGAGAGGTTGGTATATATAGGTGCTTGCATGTGTCCCCCCTCGCATGCATGCGCTCTAACCTAGAGGCGAAGGTTCCGGACCCGTATGAGGGTGGAATCTCCCCGTCGAGGTGAAACCGGGTAGGATAGTGCCCCAACTTGTGAACCAACATGGTTTTACATCACCCTATGACCTAAACAAACACAAAACAAGAGAGAGATACTCCGGGCTACCCCTGTCAGAGGAACGTCTAGGGGGGTAGACGATCCGAGTGTGCACAGAGAACAGGGTTTCGCCGGAGGAAGACCACGAGAACATTGGAATGAGATGAAAACTTGCATGTGCCCCTAGCATATGTGTGTGGGTGTGGTGAGAGGTTGGTATATATAGGTGCTTGCATGTGTCCCCCCTCGCATGCATGCGCTCTAACCTAGAGGCGAAGGTTCCGGACCCGTATGAGGGTGGAATCTCCCTGTCGAGGTGAAACCGGGTAGTATAGTGCCCCAACTTGTGAGCCAAGATGGTTTTACATCACCCTATGACCTAAACAAACACAAAACAAGAGAGAGATACGCCGGGCTACCCCTGTCAGAGGAACGTCTAGGGGGGTTGACGATCCGAGTGTGCACAGAGATCAGGGTTTCGCCGGAGGAAGACCACGAGAACATTGGAATGAGATGAAATCTTGCATGTGCCCCTAGCATATGTGTGTGGGTGTGGTGAGAGGTTGGTATATATAGGTGCTTGCATGTGTCCCCCCTCGCATGCATGCGCTCTAAACTAGAGGCGAAGGTTCCGGACCCGTATGAGGGTGGAATCTCCCTGTCGAGGTGAAACCGGGTAGGATAGTGCCCCAACTTGTGAGCCAACATGGTTTTACATCACCCTATGACCTAAACAAACACAAAACAAGAGAGAGCTATGCCGGGCTACCCCTGTCAGAGGAACGTCTAGGGGGGTAGACGATCCGAGTGTGCACAGATCAGGGTTTCGCCGGAGGAAGACCACGAGAACATTGGAATGAGATGAAAACTTGCATGTGCCCCTAGCATATCTGTGTGGGTGTGGTGAGAGGTTGGTATATATAGGTGCTTGCATGTGTCCCCCCTCGCATGCATGCGCTCTAACCTAGAGGCGAAGGTTCCGTACCCGTATAAGGGGGGAATCTCCCCGTCGAGGTGAAACCGTGTAGGATAGTGCCCCAACTTGTGAACCAACATGGTTTTACATCACCCTATGACCTAAACAAACACAAAACAAGAGAGAGATACGCCGGGCTACCCCTGTCAGAGGAACGTCTAGGAGGGTAGACGATCCGAGTGCGCACAGAGATCAGGGTTTCGCCGGACCCATATAAGGGGGGAATCTCCCCGTTTAGGTGAAACGGAATCAGATGAAAACTTGCATGTTTCTTCTATAATAATAGACATCAAATAATATATTTTCATTTGTTATATTAGTAGACACCAAATATTTTTTTATTTATAACTAAAAAAAAAACCTTGCTATGCCGACGGCTGCCCTCGGCGTACGCCTGGCCGTCGGCGTAGCCTTATCCCTTCCCCTACCCCGCGGCCCACCCCGGGCCACCCAAGACACACTCACACACACCCTCTTCCCCTACCCCGCGCCCCTGACCCCGACCCCGACCCCGCGCCGCCACCAGCTGCCGCCAAACGCCGCCGCCGCCAACCTCCGCCTCCCTCCCCGACCCTCCCTCCCTCCTCCCTCCCTCCTCCCTGCCGCCAACCGCCTCCTCCCTCCCTGCCTGCCTCCCTCCTCGCTTCCTCCTCCCCGACCCTCCCTCCCTCCTCCCTCCTCCCTGTCGCCAACCGCCTCCTCCCTCCCTCCCTCCTCCCTCCCCGAGCCTCCCCGCCTCCTCCCTGCCCCCTGCCTCCCTCCCTCCTCCTCCCTTCCTCTCCCGACCCTCCCTCCCTCCTCCCTCCCTCCTCCCTGCCTCCCTCCCTCTCCCTCCCTCCTCCCCGAGCCTCCCTCCCTCCTCCCTTCCTCCTCCCCGAGCTCAGCCCCCTCCTCCCCGACCTTGCCTCCTCCTCCCCGAGCTCGGCCCCCTCCTCCCCAAGCTCTCCCCCTCCTCCCCAAGCTCTCCCCCCTCCTCCCCGAGCTCGCCCCCCTCTGCAGGTACCTCCTCCACTCCCCTGTAGAAGAAAATATTGTTGTTAGAGTTAATTTTGTTAGATTAAATCTTGTTGTTAATCTTGTTAGAATTTATTAGTTGCATCTATTAGTAGTTTATATCATTTGTTAAGTGATATGCATGCACGAGTTGCTAGGATTAGGCCGTTGGTTAGTGGCAAGCTAGCTTGGTCATATGGCCGTTGAAGAGAGAAGCCACACTAGGGCCGTGAGTGCGTTGCATGTTTACTAAGGTGTTCTCTTTATGTCAATGTACAGACTTTGTAGTGTTTCGGGAGTGACCATCCTTGGCGGACTGACTGTCGTTGCGGGAGATGGTGTAGGTGACACCTCGATACCGTCTCCGAGTTCCGTCACCGACCTCGACACTCGGTTGATCGACTACTTCCTCTATCGCCGAGGGTGAGAATCCGTTCGCCTCTCTTGTACCTAGGTTTATTTTCGTGTCTAGATCACCAAGTATGTCGCGTCACCTAGGCTTCATCCCGACCGTAAGCGTTACGCGACTTAATATGCATTAGTGGTCTCGCATATTTTGGACCGTAACGCTTATGGCTTTTATCGGGCAGTCGGCGGATTCGTAGTTGGGTTTGGTTCTCCCTAGCTCTACCTCGATTCGAGACAGGATTTCGGTGGCGCCTCCTCGTTGTTCTCCGGATGCACATCCTCTTGGCTTTTTGTCGAGACGTGTATCGGGAGAGCAGCGGGGATTTGCTGCCGAATTTCTGCTTGGATCAGGGTAGAACCAGGGAGAACTTACCCAATCTACGGATCCGGCGGCTGGTTAGGACCCTCTTTTCCTATTGGACATGTAGGTTGATGAATACGTAAAAATATGAAGCATTTAATCTCCTGTTTGATATAAAATGTTATATTTGTTGTTTGTCTCCCAACAAAGCAGAAGAGGATGGCTGATAATGGGTGGATGTACAGTGGCCGTATTAGTGCGACTAATAAAACAGACGATTGGGTACGGAACACTCATTTGTTAGTGAATGAGTTAGCGCGTGGTTCGAAGGCAATGGTTCAGGCACTTTATCCCTGTGCTCATTGCACTAAGCGTCATCGTCAGGGAAAGGATGACATGTACAAACACCTTCTGCAATATGGGTACATGTCTAACTATGTCACGCAAGTCGACTTTGCTCGGTACGAACGTGACAAAGGTGAGGTGATGCGTCAGCGGCTCAATGGCAATGAGCACGATGGGATTAGAAACATGCTAGATGATCTTATCGATGCCGACCAGCCGAATTCGCCACCTCCACGGGAGGAATCACCAGAACCGGAGGAACCGCTAGAACCGGAGGAACCGGAGCCAACCGCGAAGGCCTTACTTGATATGATGGCCGCGGCTAAGAGGCCTCTGTACGAGGGTGCAAAGATTTCTCAGCTCGATGCCATGTCTCAGTGTCTAGCCGACAAGTGCCAGTACTCCGCCACCCGTTCTCACTTTGAAGCTAATCTGAGAACATGTGGTAACATGTTGCCCGAAGGGCATTGTCTGCCTAAAACCTTTCACGAAACGAAGAAACTCATGAAGGAGCTCAACATGGATTATGAAAAGATAGATTGTTGTCCAAAAGGCTGCCTTTTGTTTTGGAAACAGTTTGAGGGTGACAAGTACTGCTCCATTTGTAAGGCCTCTAGATATGAAGAGATAAAGGGGAAGGATGGTCAGGTGAGGCAGTCGAAGGTCGCTAAGAAGATACTTCGGTATCTCCCATTCATAAAAAGAATCCAGCGGCTTTACTTGAGCGAGGAGACTGCCAAACAGATGACGTGGCACAATAAGGGGAAAATATACGAGGACGGGCACGGACGGAAGAAGATGGGACATCCATCTGATGGTAAGGCATGGAAGAACTTCGATGACAAATACCCCCGGTGGGCAGAAGAGGCTCGGAATGTTAGAATTGCGATAGCAACAGATGGCTTCAACCCATATGGTATGTCGACGGCCTCGTACAGCTGCTGGCCGGTGTATGTTATTCCGCTCAATCTCCCTCCCGGAGTATTAATGCAACGGAAGACCATGTTTTTGTCGCTGATAATTCCAGGACCTGAGTATCCGGGGAAGAACTTGAGTGTCTACATGCAGCCGATTGTGGATGATTTGAACCACTCTTGGATACACGGGACGTTGACATACGATCGAGCATCAAAGAGAAACTTTTTGATGAAAGTTTGGTTACAATATACTATGCATGACATGCCCGGGTACGCCCTAACGTGCGGATGGTGTACAGCTGGTAAGTGGCCATGCCCAGTGTGCAAGCACCGACTTGAGTTCCTTTGGCTAAAGTCGGGTCGCAAATATGTTGCGTTTGACACGAATCGATAGTACCTCAAAAGAAATCATTCGTTCAGAGAAGATAGAAAGAACTTCAAGAAGGGCAAAGTTGTGCATGAAGTAAAAGAGGTACCAAAGTTCGAGGGTGCAGTTGTTGATGCCGAGATACGTGCTCTCGTGCCCGCGGCGCCGGGAACTGGCCATCAATTTGCGGGATATGGTGTAACGCAAAATTGGACTTACGTGGCAGCCTTAAGGAATCTCGTGTATTACAAGGACCTCGAACTTCCCCATAACATCGATGTGATGCACACCGAAAAGAATGTCGGGGAGTCCCTTTTTCACACAGTCCTGAACATTCCTGGGAAGTCAAAGGATAATGTCAAGGCTAGAGTTGATGTTGAGAAGCTTTGTGATAGGAAGAGATTACACATGCAGCCTCCTACTGTCCGTCGAAAGAATTGGTTCAAGCCGCATGCCTACTACTGCCTTGATAATGTCCAAAAGAAGGAGTCATTTAGGTGGCTCAAATACGTCGTGATGTTCCCTGACGGTTATTGTTCGAATATAAGTAAGGGAGTCAATCTTTTGACGGGACAAGTCAACGGGCTCAAGAGTCACGACTATCATATATGGATTGAGCGGCTGATGCCGGTGATGGTTCGAGGGTATCTCCCCGAAAAAGTATGGCGAGTGCTTGCGGAGTTGAGCCATTTCTTCCGCACCCTCTGTGCTAAGAAGATATGTCCTCTGGTGATTGAGAAGCTGCAAGTTCAGGTGCCGGAGTTGCTATGCAATTTGGAGATGATATTTCCGCCAGGCTTCTTTACTCCGATGGCACATCTCATTGTGCACCTCGCGAACGAGGCACTATTGGGGGGGCCGGTGCAATTTCGTTGGCAATTTTGTATTGAGAGAGAGTTTAAGTATATTCGGAAGATAACTGGAAACAAAGCCAAGATTGAAGCATGCATAGCTGAAGCAACATGCCTTCGGGAGATGGCAGACGCCGCGACAACCTACTAGCCCGATGATGTTCCCACTATGCATAACCCGTTCTCTCGTTACAATGTCGACCTGCCCAAGAATGACCCCAATCTCGAACTATTCCAATTTCCCGGTGGCAAGGCCGGTAAAGGACTAAAATATAGGTTGCCGAAGGAAGAGAAGGATTGCATAATGCTCTATGTGCTTATGAACATGAAGGAAGTGGTCGATTTCATTAGGTAAAATGGTGAACACCCTATTTCTCTATGCAGCTAGTAACTCGGTCTCCGTCTAATGCTTATTTTCTCCTTCTTAGCGATTTCACGGATGAACAGTGGCTGGGACCGACTGATCCCTCTCCCATGGAGTTGGACACTCTACTGAAAGAGGGTGCTCCCGGAAATAAAAAAAACTTTGTGTCCTGGTTTATGGAAAAAGTAAGTTCTAACCTGTCCCTCTTACCTTGCAATATGTGACTTGTCGCTCTTATTCCACGTAACTACTGAACGCAACAAATTCCTCTTGTACATGTAGGGAGCTGATCCCAACGTTGAGATGTCATATGAGCTGAAATGTGTTTCCCAAGGTTGTAACAGTGTCGTCATGAAGTATGAGAAGTATGATGTGAATGGGTTTCGCTTCCATACAGAGACGCACCAGAAAGGGCGACCGAATGCAAAAACGGTAAATACTGGGGTGTTCACCAAAGGAGCCGATTCCCTTGATTACTACGGAAGGTTAGAGAATGTATACGAGCTGACCTTCAATCGTACGAATGTCGAACTCAATCTTGTTGTGTTCAAGTGCCACTGGTTTGACCCAAGGGGTGGACTGAGAAGTACCCCTTCCATTGGGTTAGTTGAAGTTAGGCCTTCAACCACCTATAGCGGAGCCGACGTCTTTGTTGTTTCTCACCAAGCCAACCAAGTTTATTATTTGCCCTACCCATGCCAGAAAGCGGAACTCCAGGGCTGGGAAGTCGTGTTCCAGGTATCGCCACATGGTAACCTACCGATTCCCTCCGAGGACGATTACAACAACATTAACCCTGTAACGTACGAGGGAATTTTCTATCAAGAGCAAGAGGACTTCGGACACTTTGATTTAGAACCGGTTGATCTTGAGGACCTTGGGAATGATGTAGAAACTCGGGGTGAGTCAGTGGTGAATCTACAAGACATAAGTATGCTCGAGAAGCTCCATACCGAGATTGACAACGATGATGAGCCTACACCCTTCGATGAGAATCCAGATTTCTACTCAAAAGATAGTGATAGTGAGAATGAGAATGAGAATGAAAATGATAGTGAGTATTTATTTTTTAATGCATTTTATTTTGTCTTTGTGCTTAACTGTTTTCTTAATTGCATTATGCCTTTATTCTTTGTGTATACATTTTATTATGTCTTTGTGCTTAACTGTTTTCTCTTACTTAATGCAGGTGATTGAACAATATGAGCAGCGGCAAGGCAACCAGTTCGTCCTTGCTTAATGCGCTGAAGCAGTGCAAGAAAAGAGCTACACGGAGTGGGAGACAGCCAAATCCCAATCCGCGTTACCCCGATCTTTCTCCTGCTGGAGGAGGACGGGGTCGAGGCCGAGGTCGAGGAGGACGAGGACGAGGTGCCACGGGAGGAGGCGTGGACTTTGACCCACCACCCTCTGCTTCTGGCGACGTGGCTCCTGAGTTGTTCCTGACAGAGCAGCCTTTCAGGGCCGAGAGGGAGGCAGAGTCCGAGAGGGAGGAAGAGTCTGAGAGGGAGGCGGGGACCGATACGGAGGCGGACACTAGCCGCGAGTTGGTGGGGCCGAAGAAATTGCGGAATCGTGGGGAATCGGGAGTCCCTGACAAGAAGTTTGAGCCTAGGACTCAGGAGGCGAAAGCCCTTATTATTCCAGATGGCCTTGAGTAAGTGTACTAATTTGGCAATTTAAAACATTTTATTTCATGTTGGTCATAAATAATTATTGTGTACTAATGTTTATTATTGTGCAGCAATTGGACATTTCCTCCGGGGACGAAGCCTCGCCTTCCTAACAGCCTTGTTGGAGCTCTGATTAGGAAGTTCTGGCCGGGCTATCACATTACCCACGAGGGTGACAGGAAGCTAGCTAACACTTGGGCGGACTACCAGACTACCCGTGTCCCGGGCTTTCCGACAGCTGCTGATGCTGTCATCACCAAGTTTTGGGTAAGGCATATTTCTCGAGTTATGTTCATACTTGATGACCCCACCGTGCTAACTCATGACTCTTATGCATGATTGAAGTGCTTTTACCGTGTGGCCGAGGAGGACCAGGAGAAGGCGCAAAGGACTTTGCTTGGGGCTTGTGTGAAGTTGACCCCCCAGGTGTGGTACAACCAGAAGGTCACGGCCGCTAGCCACTTCTGGGCTGACAGGGGCGTGAGGGTCAGGAAGGAAGACATTGTCGGTAGGAACCCTAATCCTGAGTACTCGATGACGCCAGAAGAGTACATGTCGGTGAGTAAAATGTCAATGAGATTCTACATTGCTTCTAAGTTGCCATTGCATTGTCTGGAGTTGAGTATTGCATTTTCAGGTTATCCCCGATTGGGCCGAGCCGCATCGACTCGCATCGGAGGAGCTGGTTAGGACGAGGTGGCTCAGAGAAGACGAGGAGTTTGCAGCCTTATCGAGGCGGAACGCGGATAACCGAGGCGATGGTGGAACGCACTGCGCGGGAAACCGCAACTTTGACCGCTTCAAGGGGAAGGTGGTACGTATATACATGGAACGACCTGCGTGTATTTCTGCTTATGTTTGTACTTCATATGCATAATATTTTCTTTTCGCGATACAGGTGGCCGAGGCACAACCCGGGGAGGTGATTCATGACGTCGCCGTCTATGAGATGATGCGGCGAAAGAAGCCCAATTACTCAGAGTCTCAACCCTCGTTGCCCGTGTACTTCGGCACTGCCCAGAACGACTTGGGGAACTACAGCACGATGATGAAGGCTCGTCACCCCCATGTGGATGACCCCATTCACGCGGAGATCGACGAGGAGTCGTTGGTCCCGTCGGGGCACGGATTGCAGCATGGACGCCTCAAGATTCTGAATAAGAAGGTCAAGCCTACCCTCAGCACGAGCTTCAGCCGTCTCAAGGCTACCTACCCCGCCGACGGCCCCCCTATCCCGCCTTGTGGCCAGCCTCGTCGCTCCGTCGAGGATGTAAGTTTTTCTCGTTTTCATCATCTTTATGACTTTTGTTCCTGCATGGCTAACCGCTGACGAGATTCCTTGTATTTGAAATTGTAGCCTGAGTTAGACGCGGCCTACGATGCCGCTTATGAGGAATATCAGGTGGCCTTTCGGCAGCATCAGGAGGCGAATGCGATCTACATGCAATACGTAAATGTAAGTCCGAACCTTTATTTTTTGCAAAAGATACAAGTCCCACTTCCCCCCGTTTGTTGTACTACGGCCTGACTTCTAAACTATCTTGCAGGCCATGATGGTGAATATTCAAACTGGCCAGAATAGAGATTTAGGGCCCGTGCCTCCCATGCCAGGTCCGATGCCATTTTTGCAATCGAAGGAAAGCTTCTCTAGGACCTACTACGCATCGACACCGGTAAGTTCTTTGCTAACCCATTGGTTATCGCTTTACTTTGCCTCGCAAGTTGCTAACATGTAGGCAACATGTAGGGAACGGGAGCTTCTGGGAACCGGCACTTTGGCCACGCCTCGCCGGATGGGCGTTAGATCACACCGCTTCATGACCATGGTCCATCTCCTGGCCATTCTGCAGGTGGTTCTCCCGAGCTTCACACTTCTACTCCCTCGCCAGGTGGCTCTTTTGCTGCTTCTACTGGACGCAACCCTCGGCAGAGGTCGCCACTTTTCACCAGGGGAGATCTCGGGTACACCCCCTCTCCTCCAGAGTTGTAGGCATGTGTGATGATGTCGATGATCTTGTATGACTAATGTATGGATGATCTTGTATGACTGATGTTGATACATGTATGGCATATGTGATCTTGTTTCAATTGGTGTGGAATATATATTGCATGGATGTATGGATGTATGGATGATGATGTATGGATGTATGCATGGATGTATGGCTGCTGTGAGTGCTGCTGCTGCTGTAAAAAAATTCAAAAAAAAAACTGTGCATTTGATACGCCGACGGCCTTGCCCTCGGCGTAGGAGGTACGCGTGACCAAATGGTCACGGCTACGCCGACGGCAAGGCCCTCGGCGTAGGGCCAGGCCGCTGCGCTGCCTCCACGTGGCAGGCGTACGCCGAGGGGGAGGCCGTCGGCGTAGCAGCTGCGCCAGGCCGCCCGCCTGCCTCCACGTGGCGAGCGTACGCCGAGGGGGAGGCCGTCGGCGTAGCAGCTGCGCCAGGCCGCCCACCAGCCTCCACGTGGCTTGGTACGCCGAGGGTGAGGCCGTCGGCGTAGCCGATACGCCGTTAACTGGCCGTGTGACGGCGCTGTCGATGTTCGCCGACGGTCTCTACGCCGACGGGCGCCGTCAGGCCGTCGGC
The DNA here is from genome assembly GCA_910589765.1 of Avena atlantica. Taxonomy (NCBI): domain Eukaryota; kingdom Viridiplantae; phylum Streptophyta; class Magnoliopsida; order Poales; family Poaceae; genus Avena; species Avena atlantica. The sequence continues at coordinate 277,248,553 of OU342734.1, read as the reverse complement.
GTTGACCTACGCCGACGGTCTTGTCCTACGCCGACGGCCGCGCCTGCTCCGCCGAGGGAGAGGTCCGCCGAGGGAGAGGTCCGCCGAGGACGGTACGCCGAGGGCAGCCGTCGGCGTAGCGTACGCCGAGGGTTTTCCTGGCTACGCCGACGGCAATAAGCCCTCGGCATACCAAGCTTCTCCTGTAGTGCCAGCCCGAACTTAAATGGAATGGAAAGAGTGACTACCTGGTGCGTTGCCACGCCCCCTTTTAATTTCTTTCCTCATTCCAAATGTAATGCACATAAAAAATTATATGTGTAGAAAATATAATAACTAGAAAAAATACATAATATTGAAAAGCACACTAGGTAAAAAATATGTATTATAAAAACATTAAAGATTTCAATTTGACATCATATGCATAGAACGCAAGGACTCAATTATTTGTTTCTTATTGACTAAGATCTACTTCGAAGGCCGCTAAAAATAAAATTTCAAAATAATCATATTCAACATACATAGAAAAAAAAAGACAACTACGTATGCACCTCCTTTATTTGTGTAGAGCTTGGTTATTCTTCATCCGACATCATCGCGTCCACGCTATGTTTGTCGGTTTTTCTGGAACATCAACATAATCAATTGGTGATTTGTAGAGGTGAAACACAGATTGAAATAAAATTTAAATATGTTCAAACATGCATGCAAAAAAGTAGCTCAAATATTTGTAGCCACATTTGCTGTTCTTGCCATGTCCAGATAAGGACATCCAATTAAGGCCCGTGGGGGCAGCGGCAGATCAAAGAATTATTCAAAGCCTGGGTAAATAGTGTATTTTAAAGCTAATAACAGTATTTTTTGATCAAATTTCTATGAAATTAGGCTTGTCGGCCGGCCGAAAGCTTGGGCGCGTGCCCGGGCTTAGGGACGGCTAGGTCCGCCTGTGCGTGGGGGGTACCAGTGATCCCATGAACTCACATGGTCGACAAAGAGTGCCTCATCGCTACCCAAGGGGGCAATGGCGAAGCCACTGAATGAACCATAAACTAATAAGCAAAAAAGCAAGAATCACAACAGGATATTCGGATATACATAATCAAAATTTAAGTACTAAATTGAGAACCATACATTCCTAATAGTTTGGAAGCACAAAAACTGAAATTAAATACGATAAATAATATTACCTATGTTTTTAAATTTTTGTAGGCTATATTTTTGCCTACTGAAACATGTTTTATTTAGAAATGGAGGTAGTATCTCACTAGACAATATGAGTCACAAATAATATTACACATCTTCAAATGCTCATTCAAACACCCAACATGGAACCTGCTTGAAAGATTAATTAAAGAGAGTAAGAACTAATAATTCATAGTATTAGACTTGCTCACATCAGAATGCATAGCACATACCCTCAACTACTAATGAACGCTCAGCAAATTCCCTTTACGATTCTTGAAAGCTTGAAACCGTCGAATAATACCGACATCATCAAGTGATTTAAATATTTCCAGCTCGGTACATCATATCATCAAGTGATTAAACAAAACATCATTTATCTCGTTGCACAATTTAGAAGCAAAAGGCTGCATCTTTCAACACACTATATTCAATCCAATTGTATCTTTGGAATCAAGATTGAGAAAATGTCCTTTATCTGTACGAAGAAATTTCACTATTGGTTAGGTAGCTGCATTCAATATGTATGCCCTTCTCATTTGATCTTGAATTTTCGGAGCATATGAAGAAATTTGTCTTCTAAAAGCTGGATCACTAACAATTCCATCCGAATTGAACTCGTTTACATTGACAACATTGGCAGACGAGTCTTGCTCTATGTGCACATCATTCCTCGACCCTGTGTTGGGGTTTTTCTGCATAGGGCTTTGCACATCATTCCCTGACCCACTGTTTCGGCTCGCCGCTCCGGCACTCCCATGGCTCGACCTTTTAATTAAATGCCGCTGCATTTTCTGAAATTGAAGATTTGATTATATGATTCAACAACATCAAATATTTAAAGTGATTCTCCTTGCTAAGGTTCCTGATGGGAAAGTGATCTACTTGATGAAAAAACCTCCTTTTCCCCATCCTCAATTCGTAGATTAGATTAAACTCTAAGAACTGCCGCTGATATGGCTTGTAAGCGAGGTCACCGTCTTAACCTGCCGTCTGCAGCGCAGTCTGAATCAAGGGATGTGCCGCCCTGTCGCCTGTGTGCGATCCTGCCCCTGTCTGTGTGGGCGTCGGCGTCGGCGTCGCCGCTCTGTTCCACCGCCGTACGAGGCGAACAGATCGATGGACCAGTCGTCCACAGGATGGGAATGGCCCTCCCGTGGCCTCAGGGCCAATTTAGAAGGCCATGGGCCCACGGGTATGGGCAGGCAAAACTTTTTTATTAAATTGCTAGAATAACTAAGTGCAATTTGTGATTATCAATTTTTTCTACCGTGAGGTGTATGTCCTTAGAGTAATTCCAGCACTCGTGCTATCCCGCGGCGCGTGTTGCAGCGCGCTGCATCCCGATATTACGCGCGGCGTCGACTTTTTCTTAACTGGACGCGCTAAAATGCAGCGCGACGGCAATGAAAAAATACCCCACACATACACTACGCGCGCTAAAATGCTGCATGCGTTCGCCGACACAAATAGATTTTACGATCAACAATATTAAACTAGATAAAACAAACCTAAAATAATTCAACAATAAATTATCTAGTTATTATTATAACACAAATAAGGATGTCAATTTTACCCATGTGTACGGATACCCGCGGGTACCGTACCCGCATGGATAAGGTATAAGCATACTTTTATATCCATACCCATACTCTGTCTATTAAGTCATGGGTACGGGCACAGGTATAAAACTATTTCCATGGGTACCAATATCCTGCCTATTTAGACTGACTTGTAAAACTTACATGTAGAGTTTCAACTTATGCGGCCCGAGTAGCCTAGGAGCAAGTATAAGATTATGATTTGATAAACGTACTCGTCTACCTATTATTGAGTAGAGATATTTTTTTGTTAAATATGATATTGATTAACGTAAAATTGTGAATAACTTGTGTACTATTGCATCTACCCATTGGGTACCCAACGGATGCATGGGTAAAAATTTATACCCACGGGTACATGTATGGGTAAAGTTTTTTATCCATTGCCTACATGGGTATGGGTATGGTATTGCTCTACCCGCTCATACCTTGCCCATTGCCATCCTTAAACACAAACAAATAATTCAACAAATATAATAAATTATTCACCAACAAATACAACAAGTTTATCATCAACATTACAACAAAGTATTTTTAAACAATTGAACAAACATATAAACATAGTGGCAATTATTGTTTTTCAAACCACTTCCAATACTCCTCGATGAGATCTTTTTAGAGCTCATCATGCACCCCATTCGACCGAATGGCATAATATGAGGTAACGAAGCGCGCTACTCTATGTGCTCTCCTCTTCACTTGCACGGCAACCCATCAAGTCAAAGAAGGAGTAATCCACATATTTGCTACGATCATCCTCTATGATCATATTATGCAAGATCACATAAGCGTTCATGACGTACCAAAGGCAATATTGGTCCCAAAATCTAGTCGGTCCTCTCATAATTTGGGCTTGTAAAATCCCAAATGCTCTTTACACATCTTTTCTAGCCGCCGCTTGTGCATTATGAAATTGGATTGTTTCTTACCTTTGGGATGGTGAATGGGTTTCACAAATGTTTGCCACCTTGGATAGATATCGTTGGCAAGATAGTAGCCATATTTGTACTTGTGGCAATTTGCTTCAAACTTCACATGTGGACCTTCACGCAATACAATCCTTGTCATAAGTGGTGACCGTTGAACAACATTGATGTCATTGCACGATCCGAGCATGCCAAAGAATGCATTGCGCTTGAATAGTTTGACGCTCATCCGAAAACACCGACGAAAATAGTGCTCAGGCTATGTACAATTTTCGTTGAAATACATCTGCATCAACTGATTGTGGTCATCGATCCTATCCCTCCACAACTTAAGTATACCAAAAATTGAGCCACCGCGCTTCGGCTTTTTGTTTGCTCGCCAAGCCAATAGCATCGCTATGTTCTCGTCTTCTTACATCTCAAGTTCATCGTCGTATGAACCGTAGGTCCTCTAAAAACATGGAACAATTGAACTCACTTCATCTACCAACTAAACTATAGAAAAAATGGCGCGACAGAGGCGAAAACATACCTTCCGCCATTTCAGCGAACATCTTGTGTGCGCCATGTTGATTCTCATCGGCTTGAGGAGGACATGGTCGCAGTCGAGGTTCGAAGTGGCGGCGCGGAAGTGGCAAGAACCAGACTAGCTCTTGCGGTCAGGAAAGAGGCGCGACGACATCTCTCTCTGTTGGGTTCGCAGCATAGAAAACAAAAAAAATCATACGATGGAAAAAACTGAGCACCAAGATCTATCTATCTAGATACAAGAAACGGGTGGATATACATCCATAGAGAACTTACCCTCGAAGACCAACAAAGCGTGACGATATTGGTTCTCGTGGATGATATAGTCGTTGACTTGCCGATCTCAAGATCGTGATGAAGTCCAGCCGGTCCAGCACCAGCAAGTCCAGCACCGCAAAGCAGTGGTGCATCCGTGATCGCACACACGTCTGGGTATCCCGACAACCTCCGAGTCCTCTCTCCAGCAAAGCAGCGAAAGCAGCAAATCCTTGCTCTATAAAAAGCCACCAGGAACATGTATCTCGTTAAGCCAAGACCATGGAAAATATTCTAGAGGGAGAGAGAGATGCTTTGCAAGGAGGAGTGAGAGGGGTGCCTTTTATAGGAGGAGGGGGAGCCAAGGGCCATGGCGTGGCAGCCATGGTGGGTGGACCCACCTCTTTCTCATTCATGTGGGTGGAGCTCTGTAACACCCTCAGAATCGGACCTATGCAAGTTTTTGCGAAATCCACCAAACCCGCATAGAAACGATTCAAAGGTGCCCACCAGGCACTTTCGTGCGGGTGGAAAACGAAGTAATAACATTACACAACAGTCCTCGATGGGACCCACAGAACAGATATATATACAACATGACTCCATGAGTCCAGAATACAAATATACGGTACAAAGATCCAAACCACCTTGTAAACGATAGAGCGTCCGACTACGGACAAGATGCAAATGGGGCTAAGAGCCCTGAAGAATAACCAATGGCATCCATAACCCTGCCCAGGCCAAGCCGGAAGGGTAACCCTGCTAACGACGTCGATCTCACAACCTGCTTAAACAAAAGGGGTGCCGACAAAGGGCAAAGGAAAAAGAGGAGCGTCAGTACTGAGGCCAGTACACGGCGAGACTAGAATTCAGCGGTCCTCGCCTACATAGGTATGGTGGACTGAAGCGGCAGCGGCAGCGTGCACTGAACAACCTATAGAGACTCGATACAACTGGCGGCAATCAGAGAGGGGGAAGAAAGACCTATTTGGAACCAACCTGATGCTACCACCAAACAAACCCATCCTGGTGTTTCCCCCTCGAGACCAAACGAGGAAGTCAACCGAGGAACTCACACAGTTGGCAGTTTTACTTATTCAGTTATAGTTGCGGCACTTTACTAGTCAGGTTTAGATAATCGTCCTGATAAAGTAGGCAGTGGGCACTTTTAGTTAACCATTCCGTTATAGTTACAACACTTACTAATCAGATACAGATAGCATGAGATAACCCAAAACCCAGCAGTTGTTGGTACTTTTATTCAGCCATTCCGTTGTAGTTGCAATACTTACTAGTCAGATACAACTGTCGCAAGTGACACTCCAAACAAGCAATTGTGGGTAGTATTAATTAGCCATTCCATTATAGTGAAGCTGATTACTAGTCATTATAAAGTCAAATTTATAACAGTAAACTTTAGTTATGCTTGTCTATGGTCGAGATACTGTGCTCCAAGTCTTCCATAACCGCGGACACGACTTTCAGAAAGTTTTAACCCGGCCGGGGTGCACAAATAGCAACACACACACGATCAACCTCGGAAAAACCAAATCAAAACCCAACGAGGTCTTCACGACAGAGCAATCACAAGATTCAGAAATATTTCAGGGGGCCACCTCATTGAGTAGACCCGCAACGAAGTAAGCAAGCTCCGAGACGGACTCAAGGTTTGCGTCAATGGCTGTAAACGACTGGGAACCCGAAAGTGTGACTGGGCTTGTCGATACCGCGAAAACATTCCGCTTACCTAAACAGTACAGTGTGCTCCTCGCACAATCGTAAATAAAGCAGTAGCATGGCATAAGTACAGGATCGTAAATAAAACCTCAAACTAGTTTGTGGCCCCAAGAAATAAGACGGAATCAAGCTCTGGCTAAGGGGGGCCCATAATTCCCCATATGTGGATGGCACGATAAATCAAGGAACAGGTATCAAGTACTCGGGGTCCTACGGGACACAAGTGGGCGTTCGGAAACCAAATATTTTCTATCACCCACCGATGCCTCTGCTTACTTCAATTTTAGTTGTTAAACAGGAATTAAAGTGAACGATTAATAAAGCCGAGATCATCTCCAACACCAAACAGACGACAATACACCAACAACTGTGGCAATTGATGACACGCGACAGCACTTGAGCAAGCGGCTACGACGCGCAAGTCCAACTATCTACCAAACAACAGGTAATAGGAGGTGGCCATGGCAATATAGGGCTGCAAGGGATATCACGGGTACGAAAACTAGAGCAACGCAACACAGATAGCAATAGATCAACAGGAGGGAATAAATACTATAAAAGTAAGATAGGTAGAAAGGGGGAGATGCTCGCCTGAAAACATTGTTGAAGGTTCATCCGAAGATCGGGGCGAAGCTCACATCAACTCAACGGCCTTATCCGCGAAGAAGCAAAACACTAGAAGAAACACCGGATGCACTATTTAATACAACAGCAGAAGATCGGCATGATGCATGTATGATGTATGACATGGCAAAGGTGCGATGCGATTAGGTCAATATTAAGTGGAACCAGGGTCCTGATATTTAATTAGATGGTTCATGTTGTTTAGCTACCCCGCAATTTAAATGTTATCTTAACATGGCAAAAGATAGCACCGGTTCGCTACACAAGTTTAGATGAGGCCAATATAAGACTAGATTTGTCCGCATATGGGCCCCATATTTAATTATAAGGTGAATCGGCATAAGGCCCCCAAACCACATGATTATGCATGCAAGTATGGCAATTAATATGCAACAAGTTGTTATATATGATAAAATAGGGTTTCGGGGAGGGGTTCACACATTAGGGGTCTCGACAGGCTTGGGGTTCCGGGTTCGGGGTCCGGTCTCGGGGTTCAGGGTTCGGATCTGGGGTTCGGTCTCGGCGGGATCGTTCTCGGATAACTGAGGTCGATCTTGTCGCATCCGGGAGCAGGACTTGGGTCGGTGCCGGGGCGCATCGGATTCTTCCGGGTCGATGCCGTTCTTGTAGTCGTGCAGAACTTGTCGGGTCCGCGCTTCGGGTTCCGTGAGGCGATCTTGCCGCTCCGTGCTGAAGTCCTTGAGGTATCCTCCTTGTTCACCGGTGGCGAACTTGGAAACGGCGCCAGGGTTCGGGGTGTCGAGGCTTGGGCTCCGGGGCGGGGAAGAAGCGCTTGGCGTTCCGAGATGGCGATCATGTTTTCCATGAGGGAGAGCTCGGGGTTCGTCTTTGCTTGTCGATGGCCTCATGAAGATCTCGAGACATCACGATGTGGGCAACATACCAACACCATCTCACCACTTTACTGACAGATAGCAGCACCAACACTTGAAGGAGTCGCAAGGCAGACGGCAGAGGTGCAGCCTTGGCGACGGAGGCGGGCGGCCGGGCTCGGATCGGGGCGACATCGGGCGGCAGCACGCAGGCACGCGGGCAGCAGCTCGCTGTAGGGCGCAGCGGGGTCGGCCATGGCGGGGCGGCGGCGAGGAGGAGGGGCGAGGCCGGCGAGCTGCTGCTGCCTGGGGGAGGTGACCGGCGCGAGGACGGCGGAGGGGAGGCCCGGCGGCGGCCGGCGGTGCATGACGCGGCCGACGGGGGGCCGCGACAGAGGCCAGGGCGAGCCGGGCTAGGAGGATGGCGAGCTCGGGAGGGGCGGGCGCCAGGGGGAGACGGGGCCGAGGGCGGTGGCGGTGGCGCCTGGGGAGGCGAGGTGGAGAGCGGGACGTGGGGGCGCGGCGGTGAAGGGGGACGCCGGCGGCTGGCGCGGGGCATGCGCGGGGAGGAGGCCTCTGCCGGCGGCGGCGGGGTCGCGTAGAAGGACGGCCGGATGCGAGCCGGCGACGAGGGGAACCGCAGAGGACGCTGGGCGGCGGCCGGGGCGAGCGGCAGCGCGGAGAGGTCGTGCTGGCGGCGGGCGAGCAGAGGCCGGCGGGTGGAGGCGGCTCGGGGGCGACGGAGGTACGGCGGCAGGGACGGAGGGCGACGCTGCGGCAGGGGCAAGGCGGTGAAGCGAGCCGGAGGTTGGAGGAGCTCTGGGGGGTCGCGGCGAGAGGAGGGATGAGGGCGCGTCGGGGCCATGGAGAGCTGGGGAGGAGGGAGGTGGGGCCTGCAGGGTGGGGTCACGCGGGCCAGGGAGTGACTCTGTCTGGGGGGGTGTGGGTCTGTCCAGGGGGTGGGGCCGGCTGAGGAGTGGGTGTGGGACCCGGGGCAGAGAGAGAGGAGAGGGAGGGTAGATAGGAGCTAGGGTGAGAAAAGGAGAGGGGGAAAAGGTAAGGATTGCTGAGGTGGCAGAGTGGGTAGGAAGAAGGGGAAGGGGTGAGGTGGCAGCCAGGGATTGGTGGGTAGGAATAGATTGGGTGGGACTAGGATTTAGAGGGAGCTGTTTTAGTTTTTGTGTTTGTTTTGTCCTGTCTAATTTAAAACTAGGCCATTTTGCAAGCAGTTTTTAGACAAATAAAATCTCCGATGCGATCGGGGTTTTGTGTTTAAAAATAAGAGGGGTATTTGTATAAATCAAAACTAGGCTTTTCAAAATAATGCAGACAAACAATGCATGATGATGACGATGCGATGCACAAAAACAACGCGATTTTCTAGTAGTGGTTTTGCGGGATGCCACAAGCTCCCACTCACATAAAAGACCTCCACTAAAAAATCCACTCATACATGCATTAATTTTCCACCAAAATTAATGTATCTCTCATTTAATAAAACTATTTTATTTATTTTATTCAGTTTTTAATTACATTAATTAACAAACATTCATATAAAACCCCTTGCAACATTTCAATTTCACATGCAAAACTAGTTTCAGCAATTTCACCCGAAACAATTCCGGTTTCCATTAAAATAATTCCATCCCTTTGATATTATTTCTCTGACATCTTATTTGCTTCAAATGGTGTCGATATCCTTAAGTGTGTCACCCTACAGTTCGCAAATAATGCAGACATGATCAAGACCCCTCTCCGATCAATAATCAGCAGCGGGATCTGGAGATCCGTACCAACTCCCACATATTCAACGATGACTTCTTGTGATCGTGTGAAATTTTAACATTGTAACTAAATCCCTTTGTCCCGCAATATTTTACATGTCCAAGATTTGATCATCGGTATCCCCATACCTAGTTTAATCTCGTTGCCGCCATGTACTTTTTTCTCGTTCCCATGATATAACATTCTAGTGATCCCCATCACTTGCTTGCAAGCTATATCAATGTGATATCATCGAGAGGGCCCAGAGTATATCTCTCCATCATCGGGATGGACAAATCCCACTCTTGATCCATGAGCCTATACATAACACTATCAGAGTATCTGAATCCACCTTTATAGCCACCCTATTACGGTTTGATATTTGATGTTATCAAGTTACTCTTCCAGTGTTAGTGATTGACATGATCTCATAGTATAAGGACTAAAGTTACTTTGTATGATGTTATAGTAATTTAAATATAATTACTTTGATCGTATTACTATACTTCGGATGAATGTTCATCATATCATTCCACCAATGTTGTGACCTTGTTATTAACAACATCCAATGTCCATGATCAGGAAACCTTGATCATCATGTTAATCAATGAGCTAGTTTATATGAGAGGCATAACTAGGAACTCTTTATTTGTTTATTAAACACACATTTATTAACATTTCCAATTAAAAAATTTAGCATGAGAAATAAACATTTATCATAAACAAGGAATAAGATAATAACCACTTTATTATTGCCTCTCGGGCATATTCCCTTCACTCTTCGTTTACGGCCAAGGTGCGGTGACCCAGCATACCACTTCATGATGTAGTACACTATAGTCGTTGACATAACACCAATGAAACACCATTCACTAGTATTACATCCCTCAAAGTGGTACAACAGAAACACAGTAGGTCCAAGACATGACTATAGGTTACAACTCAACTCTTTACACAAGATCATGAGAACACTCTAGGTTAAAGGGAGAGAAAGAAACTTCTTACAAAGAAGAATCAGAAATAAACAACTCAAAAACTATCATACTATTAAGACTAGTATCATAACTAATGGTATGGCATTGCTGCTATTGCAATACACTATAGAAATAGGTTCTATGGCTAGAGATTATATTCCTATCTAATCAGTAACTTCGTCTTCACTTGAGTTGATGTATATGTTGACTTTCTTGACTTCATTGAAGAACTTTAGATCTGGTGATAATTCCTGGAGCATAACTTGATGTAGACATCGTCTGTCCTGGCTTTAGAACCTAGCAAGGGTTAAGAAGATATGTTGAGTACGAGCGTACTCAGCAAGTTCACTGGATAAGGAGTGTTTGATGCACTATATCTACAGCCACAGACCATAGGTCGTAGGAAATGCAAGTTTTTGTAAACATTTCTTCAAAGGTTGCTTTTATTCTGAAAATCTATGTCCGTCAGCCTTCACGGGTTCACCAGAACTTTCATGGATATCCTTTCCCGCTGCGTTCGCAGCTCCTTTCCGGAACAGGGAGTAACAAGTTACAGTTCTTACACTCTACAGAGGTGCGTTACTTTACCCATGAGAGATCTTAGCTTTGTTGCACATCCGAATTGCAGGTTCATTCACACTTCCTTGGTGTGAGGCCTAGACTAAGTTCCAAGCCAATCACTGCCTTCTCCGTGACCCTGCATGTCTCCTTGGTGTACGCCATCCCACCTATTGAATTACGACTATTGGCAGTATAGACCGTTCAAATGCCGGAACTATCGTGGGACGTTGAGGGTTCCCACCCATATGCTGCATATACTCTATGAATTACCAATTAATATGCATGCTACGAGTGATAATAGCCACGACCTGCACATCCGGCTCCATGCGAGAGGGAAAAGATACAGCTGACTTCTCCGTCCCATTCCAAATCTCATGGTCAACGCGTAATATACGGCGCAAGAATCACTGGCGACATTGATTGTTAAGTCCTAGATAATATGTTCCTTTACCACCAGAACTCTTATAGTAGGTTATTACCTCATGGTAAATAACCTATAATCACATTATTATGAAAATAGTGTTTTCTGTGCTTTTTAAAATGAGGTGATGACAACAATGGATTTGCAAAATACTTTACATAAAATAATCAAAGTACATGAGCAAGTTTGAACTTGGCTTGTGTGATTGCAAGATTATGCACTCACGGTCTTCGAGGCAATATAAAAGGTCCAATATCTGAAATCAGCATCATTGGTCCGGTAAGTACTAATGTTTAAAGAAGCAAAATGCTTTTATGCGTAGGTAATGTAATGCAAGTTGATAAACTCGAATCCCGGGAATAACGTTGTTCTAGGGTTTGGATACTAGAAAGGGTTTTCCTTGGAATGTGTCGCCCTTTTAGATTAAGTTTCATATTTGTTCTTCTTATTAAGGCTTGTGAGTGTGTGTGAAACAACATGTAATTATAATATCTTAAAACAAAGAGATACACACAAATGTGATATGCTACTCAAGATTGCTTATACTATAATTGTTTATTTTAAATTTTTACTCTACAATTAATGTCACTTATAAAGAACTTAAGTGTTATCAATCCTAAGTATATAATTAAAGTATAAAGCAATGCGATTATGCTTATTTGTTATTTGTTGACTGAAGTGGCAAAAAGAATAACATTTGAAGAAAAGATTTCTTTTCTAAGGTCTAAACAATCTTTATGGTTAGTCAGATGTGGTTGATGTTGTTTGTGCTTGCTTGAATAGTTTGGACTTGAGATGCTTTACGACTTAATTATAATAGACCAAAGTTAATTATAAAACATATAATAAGGTCTTTAGCATTATACTTAAAGTTTTGTAGACTAAAGTTAACTTTAAAAACATAGATGAACTTAGGTTATAATGCTTATGATATTTGTATTTTGTTCACTTCATAATGTTTCCTTAAAGTTATTTAAGCATGGTATTACTTCTATTTGAGTAGTGGTTTCCTAACATTATAATGGAATAGAATCAATTTTCTTTTTATAGATGAGTGGTTATAGTTTGTAAACAAGGAAGTAATATTACTTAACTACTTATGGATTCATTATAGTGTTTTGGTATGTTTATAACTTGTGGTTGAATTAAGGGAAAAGGTTTTATTTAGTCACAAATTATTCTTGAAGATTTTATATTGGATAGGAATCTTTTTAAGGAATAATCTACACTTATGGAGGAATGATAATTCAATCAACCTGTATTTAAAATTTGTTAAACCATTTTGACTTCATAATATCAATGTTCAAGACTAATACTATTTATTAGACTCAATTGATAAATTTTAAAATATTAGCAAATTTTATTTACCCTTATATGAATTATTGATTAAGAAAATTGGTTTAAATTCAAGTTATTAAAGTTTTTAAATTTTTATTTACCTCAAAAGTGGAATATTATATTTTTTACATGTAGTGATTATTTTTGTGATTATTTTGGTATATTACATTTATTTTTGTGATTTATAAATAATAAGATATGATTTTTATAAGATTTATTTCTTTTTAAATACTTAATAAATAATAAATACTTAATTAAGTGAAACCATAATGTATGATTATAGTTTTAAAGTATTGTTTTTATTTTTCTAAGATTTTTGGTCTTTTACTTATATTTGAAATATTTACCATTATTAAAATATGAATTATCTAAGTTTTATTATTTATAAAACCTTTGATAAATAATATTTACTTAAATAATTATCACAAGAATATTTGATAATAGTTTTAAGTTATATATTTTAATTTCTTGAAAGTTTTCATATATTATACACATTTTTCTTAATTACAAAACAAAAGTTATTAAATTTACAAGATTTATTCATTTTATTTCATTTCTAGAATATTGATATTTGAATTTGTATTGTTTTTACTAATTTACTAAACAGACACAGAACCTTTTTACACCTAAGATAAACCTACCGGAAGTCACTGACCAGTGGGCCAGTGGCCACATCAAACTCTCAGGTTAGTAAAATCATTTGTTACCGCCCCTATTTCTACTCCTAGTCGATGACAGATGGGCCCTATACCACGTCATATGCCACATCAGCGAAGACTGGTCAACCCTGCAGACACGATGCAAGCATGACATCGGTGTGACGTCATGTCGCCGGTGATGGTCAGGTGGATCGCAACGGAGGCGATCTAGTGGAGTTTGGCATGCGCGATTGTTACAGTTCGAAAGGGCACACGCCGAGGAACCAATTAGCAGCGGCGCCGCCCGGATATGGTCACCGGAGGATGGCCGGCGGCAAGCATTTGCGGCAACACAGTCGGAATCCTCGTGGGTCCGGCACTCGAGAAACGAATCGGATAGGACCTCGAGGTTCAGAGGATCACCAGGAGCACGATGAAGGGCTCGGCGAGGCCGGAGGTGGTCAGGAGCGATGCAATCGTCGATGATGATCTCCGTCGGAGTTGGAGAAGATGGTTTCGATTCGGTCGACTCCGTGCATCCCGGATCGATTCCTTCTTCTAGGATGACAAGGGTGACGACACGGAGCTCATAGTATCCTCGGACGGCTCCGGGGTGGTCTCTGGACGGCGGCGTGCATCGGCAGTTGAATCTAGGGTTTGGCCTCTGAGAGGATACAGAGAGGAAGAGAGTGGCGAGTGGGAGAGGATGGGGATGAGCGTTGCAGTGGCGTTCTTATCTCCGTCTTCAGAATACGACAGGAGCTAGCGGGCATCGTGGCGCGAGGTCGCCGGCGGACGGCATTGGCCAACCCACGCAGCTGCTTCCCTACTGCGAGGAAGACGACGGTGACGATAGGAGGCCGAAGGGGTACGGTCTCCTGTTGGGCTGATGGGCCAGGTGGGCCGTGTTCGGGCTGCTCGTGGCGACGAGTAAGCGAAAAGGAAGATGGGCCATGGGCCAGAATTAACAGTTGCCTTTACTTCTTTTATTTTTTCTTGTTCTCACCTTTTTCTATTTTCTGTTTTGTTTTCAGGTTTTAATATGACACATTTGATTGAGATTTCTTTATAGAATTAATTTTCTAGATAATTGCAGCATATAAAAATGTATTTCAAATTCTGGTATGAATTTAGTATTTTGATAGCATACTTTAATTATGATTTTCTAACTTTATAATTATAGAGATATTCTTTTATTAAATAAAATAGGTAGGATTTAGGGTTTTTAGGATTTGTTCAAGATCTTTTTAAAAATTAACTATAACATTATTTTTACCTTTACTTGGAGTAATGAAGTTTTAAAATGTTAGTAATGGTCATAGGGTTTATTTTTATGTATTTAACCACATAGTAAAGTATAGGGTGGTTTATCATTATTATATCCCCACTTATTCCATGCTCATATGGAATGAGTGGTTAGAGAAATGGATCAAGGAATTTGCCTAATGAATATGGATTGAATATTTATGATATGTTGATGATACAACTCATTAATAAGTTTAGGGTTCTAAATTGTAAATGCTTACCCTAGGGTTTTGGGTTCTTATTATATTTATATTCTTTTGTTGATGTGAATAAGAATTAATGGCTAAACATTTTGTTTTTTAATGCTTGTGATCTTTAATGATATCACTCTTTAAAATAGTAAGGTTATTATCTAAATTGTCTTATGGAAAAGAATTGATAAAGATAACTCCTAAGCACATATGGTTATGATAATTAGGAATGACAAAGATGTGCTTAAGTGATTTGCTATAGGAAAATATTCCTATAAAGTTTTGTGGAGATAAGATGATAGATCAATAAGATGAAATGGATATTATGTTTGGTTAAAGATTTAGAGTTTAGTGTTTACCAAGAATTTCTATCTTCCATAATTCACAATCTTGGACTTCTAATTAAGGAATTACTTTCCTAGATATACTACTTCTCCATATCAATCATCATGGGTTAACATGATGAGCTTACTTCTTAAGAATATTCTTATCCACCATTTATTCTTCTCATTCCATTTATAAATTTAATGAGCTTGACACTAAAGCTTTTCATAATCTTTTCATATCCATACTTGGTTATATCAACTACTCTACTGCTGATAATCTCTAATCCAACAAGTGGTTACTTCTAACTGTTGGAGATATGCCCTAGAGGCAATAATAAATATAGTTATTATTATATCTTTGTGTTTATGATAAATGTTTACATTCATGCTATAACAGTATTAACCAGGAAACATTAATACTTGTGTGATTTGTAAACTAAATTAGAGTCCCTAATAAAGCCTCTTCATAATACTAGATTGTTGGTTAATAGATGATTGTGGTTTCCCTATCATGAACATTGAGATGTTGTTAACAACAAGATCATATCATTAGGAGAATGGTATGGTGGACATACTCCTATAGATAAGCGTAGCATAAAGATCAAGTCATTTTAATAGTTCAATTGCTATAAGCTTTCTGATACATAGTAACCTAATTCCTTCGACCATGAGATCATGCTTATCACCATTACCGTAAGGATGCTTTGATGACATCAAACACCACACCGTAACTGGGTGGCTATAAAGGTGGCATTGAGTGTTCGGAAAGTATGGGTTGAGACACATGAATCAAGAGTGGGATTTGTCCATCCATATGACAGATAGATATACTCTGGGCCCTCTCGGTGGAATGTCATGAAATTAGCTTTCAAGCATGTGACTGGCTTACAAGGGATCACATACCACGGGAATGAGAAAAGAGTACTTATCAGTAACGAGGTTGAACTAGGTATGCAGAGATACCGACGATCAAAACCTCGGATAAGTAAACTATCGTGAGACAAAGGGAAACTGGTATCGTATGTAAGTGGTTCATTCGATCGCAAAGTAATCGTAGAAATATGTGGGAGCCATATGAATTTCCAGATTCCTCTATTGGTTATTGTTCGGAGAAGTGTCTCGATCATGTCCGCATAATTCACGAACCGTAGGGAGACACACTTAAGGATTCGATGTTGTTGAGTTCTTATGGAATGATGAGTAAGAGACCGAATGTTGTTCGGAGTCTCGGATGGGATCCGGGATATCACGAGGAGATCCGGAATGGTCCGGAGAATAAGATTCATATAAGGGAAGTCCTGTTTCGGAGTTGGGGAATGATTCCGGTGTTTTCATCGGGAATGTTCTAGAAGGGTCCGGAAGGTCCGACACTCCGGAGGGGAAGGGTACATGAATGTGTCATGACAATGTGGAATGGTCGCATCATGTACTAGGTAACATGGCTGGGAAAAATAAAGGGAGAAATCAAATCCTAGTTTGAAAAGTCAAATGCCAATTTGAAAAGTCAAACAACAAGTTTGCTTGGTGGAGGGAGAGTAGGAAACCTACTTGGGGGAGGAAGTCCTCCTCCCTCCACCCGCCGGCCAAGGAGGCCGAGTTGGGGGAGGACTCCCTCCTCCCAACCGGCGCCCCCACCTATATAAGGAGGGGCAGGGCTGCCCCTCCAAAACACACCTCTCACACCCCGAAACCCTAACCCTAAGCCGCCGGCGCCACCACCCCTGCCGCCGCCTAGGGCTCCACCAACTCACCGAGTTGGGGTGATCCCAAACCCTAGTCGCCGGCTAGACTCTCCCCTTGGTGCCTTCTAAACCCTAGATTGCCAAGGTCTCTCTCATAGTCCACCATACCCGCTCCGGCTTAAGGCGAAGCCCTGCGAGATCTTCCCTCTACTTCCGGCACCACGCCGTCGTGCTGCCGGAATCGCGAGGAGAGTGCTACAACCTCCGCTGCCTGCAGGAACAAGGGAGAGGAAGGTCTTCATCGAGTATCGAACGTGTGACCGACTGCGGAAGCGCTGCCGGAACGCAGCGCCGGAAGGATCGTCTATGCGATCTTGAGATCGGCAAGAGTACGACTACATCACCCACGAGAATCTGCTCTCGTTAACCACTTTTGTCACACCCCAAGATTTTCCAAATCTTGTAATGTGAAAATAAATGAATAAAATAAAACTTTGTTTGATTTTCAGGGCCAGAAGAAACTTTTTGAATTCAATTGGAACTTCAAACCCATTTGAATTAAATAAAATCCTAAAGGGATTTAAAAAGATAAACATTTTAAATAAAGGAAATTAAAATATTTTGGAATTACTATTTTGGATCTTTTAAATAAAAAGGATTTGGTTTTCAATTGAAATAAAAGTTCTATAGGTAAGGATTATTTTATAAAGCCCAATTAAACCTTGGCCAAACTTTTGAATTAAAACATTTTGTTTTGAATAAAAATAACAAAGGTTTATTTAAATAAATTAATAAGGATTTAATATCCAATTTTATCTAAATAAAAGGGTTTACCATTTTAAATGAAACATCAAAACTTATTAAATTATTTTAAATAAGTTTTCCAAATATTTTATATTCTCAAGTAAAACCTACTGAAGTGTTTTGACTTTAATTTAGATTTCAAGATAAATATTTTAAATAAAATAAATCCTAGTTGATTTAATAATGAAGGTCTATTGTATTTAATTATTAATGGACCCTAAAATAAAAAGATATTTTGTTTTAAACAAGTTTCCAAGTATTCTTTATTTCCAAATAAAACCTACTGATTTGGTGTTGAAAATATTTGGATTTTCAAATGGAGATTTTGTTAATTAAATCAAACCCTATTTTATTAAATAACTAATGATCCATTTTATTTAATTAAAGAATGGATCCTAAAAAGAATAAAAATTATTATTTTTGGAATTTGGTTTATGTTGATAAAAAGAACCAAATTCAAAGTTACAAAGTTTGGTGATGGTTTGAATCATTTTGAATGCTTGAGTGTTGTTTGAATTTTAAAAACAGAAATCAGAAATAGAAAAAGAAAAGGTTACAGAATAAAAAAAATGGAATTGGGTCTGACCCAACCCAGCAGCCCACTAAGGCCCAGCAAGCCAGCCCAGCTTTCCTCCCCGAAGAAAACGATTCGCACGCAGTTCCAGACCCGCAAAGAGACTGACTGGTGGACCTCTTCCCCCTACTCTTTTTCCCACTAACCAGCGGACCCCACTTCTCCAGCCTGTCTCCTTCCTCGCGACGACCACGCCGGCCGTTTCTGCCGTTGATGCCGCGCGTTAATTCGCAGTAATGCCGCAGTGATTCCGCCCAGCGACCTCGCCCTATTAAGCGCCCACTCTCCCTCTCCATTTCCCCTCAAGCTCCTCTCTCTCTCTGCCCAGGCTGCGATTATTTTGCCCTGCACCATCACTGCTCCGACGAGCTTCCTTCCCAAATTCCGGCCAACACTCACCACCTCCTGCCTCCCCGACCAAGCTCACACCTTCACCACTCCCTGGCGCATCTCCCAATACTTTTCGTTCGACCGCGGGCGCCCCCGAGCGTCGGCTACGACAAGCTTCCGAACGCCGCCGCGTCTGCAACCTCTCCGACGACCTCCCCAGGTAGATTCCGACCGCCCCGCGCCTTCTCGTTCATGCACGTGTCTTCTCCGTGACCTCCCGCACTTAACCATGCCCCTGTCTTGTCCTAGGGCGATCTACAAGTTCGCCTTCGACCGTGGACAGAGCCGTCTGACGCCGTTCTTTACTCCGGCAAGCAATTACTGCAGACCCTGAGCGCCCCTCGACTAACCGACCACGCCCCGAGCATCACCTCGTCCTCGCGATCACGGTGAGCATCCTCACCTCGTACTTTGCTTCCTAGAACCACCGCTAGCACCTCGCCTGACCGTCGCCATCGTCTGTCGCCGTCGAGGGCCGCCAAACTTTGGCAAGCAAGCTAGCAACCGTAGGATCTGGATCTGACGGATACGATAGAACGTTAGCGAAGAGGTAAGTGGTGATCCTGTGCCGCACGATTAGTTTAGATCCAGCGCACCACAGCACCGATCCGGCCGAACCGGTACCAGCCAGTCGTATTACGCCACGTGGCCAGTTTTGGTTTAAAAACAGATTTGAAAACAGAATTATTTGTGAATTTCAAACCCTTGTAACTTTGGATCCACACGTCCAAAAATTACAAATTTTATGTCGTTGGATTCAGGAGAGCAAGCCCTAGCCAACCATACCCTTGGTTTAGTAAATAGTATCTGTTAATTTACTTGTTTTTGTAGAAACTTTTGATTGCTTATTTAGATTAGAAAAATTGTTTAAAAATGTTTTTTGGATTAAAACCTTTGCAAAATGGTTTTTTGTGACCTTACTGACCCTAGGAACCAACCCATGATTGGAAAATGGATTTGGAAAAGTTTAGAATGGATTAATTGGGTTATTCCATTTCTAGCTAAATAAAACTATGGTTTTGTTTATGAAAATGTTTTTGTAAAGAAAACTTTGGGAAAATGTTTTGGACCAAACCTACTGACCCAAAACACCAAGTTTTGCAATAGCAACTCATTTGGTGAAAAACATAAGGTTTTGCTTTGATAAAAATGTTTTCACCACATAAAATGATGAAAGATTTTGAAAATGGTTTAAGGATAAAACACATTTGCAAATGACTTTGCCATTTTGGTAAATGACCAATTTGGACCTTACAAAATTTAGAAGCCTAGTGGAGACCACCTTTGCAAATTAGAACCACCTCTTGCATGCTCACATGCATAACTTAGTTTTCAAAGATTTGTGTGTGTGAAATGATGCTTGATTGATTATTTGGAATGCTAGTTGATTTTGTGTTTGCTTGATTGATTGTAGTGAAATTAGCAAATTGTGAGACTAGCAAGATCAAGGAGTGAACCACCATTCCCCTCCCAAAAAGGCAAGTGTCACTATCATCAAAATTCCTACTATTTTCATTATACTTAGTGGATTTTGAAACATGCATGAAAATACTTTTTGTACTTATGCTATGCTAAAATCCTAATAGGATTCCCTATACATTCCTTAAAGAAAACAATGTAGTTGTTACATGCTTAGCCATGCTATATTTTGAAAAGAGATACATGTTGAGATTTTACAAAGGTTGAGAAAAAGACTTGTGTTTTACATAATAAAACAAGGACTCAATGAACCACCTGGGTGTCCAAGGATACTTTGAGTATTGGATAAGTTGACAACAAAAGGAACCATGACTATGGCAATCTCTTTGTGTTGTGCTCCAAAGGAACCACCCAGGAAACTTAGAGATTGAACATGTTTCTCCAATTGTGGCTTTCGTGTGCAACCACATGCTATTATGGCTCTGGCTTGGTCAACTACATTGGGAAGACCCATGCACTATCTTCAGTTAACTGGACATGGGGATCTGGAATGCTTCATGGGTGCTGAAGGCAAGCTAGCAATGGTGTATGGGAGGACCCTTTGGAAAGACTTCGTCACATTCTCAATCTGCCAGTACTCCATCTTGGTGAGCACTAATCCAGTAGGCCACTGGTGGCAAAAGGATGGGATTGTGACATGTGGGTAAAGTGTACTCCTTATGCAGAAGATAATAAAATCTAAGTACTTAGCCGTGTCCCCGGTTATGGACAATACTGAGCAACTAAAGTTTGAACCATGGGAGATCTCGACATTAAATTTCTAAATGAAAAACTTTTAAGGACTTGATGCACTTGGGGTTACCAAGGAGCTCAAGAGACTTTGACAAAACTTGATGTACTTGGGGTTACCAAGGAACTCAAGGGATTTTGTTGAAAACATGAACACTTGGGGTTACCAAGGAACTCATGAGATTTTGATAAAACTTGTTGCACTTGGGGTTACCAAGTAGCTCAAGAGATTTTTGACAAGGACTTGAACACTTGAGTTTCTACCAAGAGTTCAAGGAACTTGGAAAAAAAGAGATTTGACAAAGGACCAAAACCATTTTGAAAAGATAGGATAAATTTTGCTTTATGCAAAAGAGCCTTAAACTCTACTTAGCCAAATATGCATGTATTGATAGGATCCACTCATATTATACATAGAAGTGAAGCTTGCCAATACAATTCAAATGTATTGACCCTTGTGGCTGTAACTTGTAATGTTGCAGGTTTGATTGATTTTAGTGAAGATTGATTGATTAGGATTACAAAGTCTACAACCAACATCTGCCTGTGGCACTTTGAAGATGAAGGACCCCATGACTATAGTTATTCCGCTGCAATGTAATGTAATAGCCAAATGAGCTATGTATGATGTAATAAAATTATGTTATTCCTGGTTATAAAGTTATGTTATGACCTTTGTATCTTGATATTACATCTTAACTGTGGATGCTAGCTATTGATCCAGGGACTAGCATTGTAAACACAGGGGGCTCTATCTTATTAAAGATTGGAACCTCTACAGCTTTGGAATCTTCGAGGGTGAGTTCCTCTATCGACTCGTTGCTACAATCTAGTAGATAGATCTTGGCTTGTTTGTTTGCATGCGGTAGAATTTTTTTGTTTTCCATGCTATGAACCCCTACAGTGGTATCAGAGCTGTATCTATATGTAGATCTGTTGCACGAGTAGAACACAATGGTCATTGTGGGCGGTGGTGCTTTTATTATCAATTGCTTCTTGTGTACTTTGCATCTTGCGACATGATGGGATGAAGCGGCCCGGGCTAACCTTACATGACATCGTTCATGAGACTTGATCCATGCTCAACATGCAACTTGTATTGCATAAGTGGCTTTGCGGGTGTCTGTCTCTCCCATTATAGTACAGATCCAATTTACAATGGGCACTTGATAGTTCAAACATCAACATTGTGGTTCTTGTTCGTAAGTTAGATCGACACTTATTGAAAGCCCCAAACCACGTAAAATATGCAAAGAAAATTAGAGGCGTCTAACTTTGTTTTGCAGGGGTGTGCTGTGATGCGATATGGCCATGATTGAGATTATATCTGATGTATGAAATGTTCCTTATTGTAAGTTGGCAACCGGCAGGAGCCATATGGTTGTCTTTAAATTCTGTTAAGACCCGCGTGTCTATTCAAAGTAGTTGTAATAATTGAAGATGGTGGACGACAACCATGGAACGGCGTCATTGACCTTGATGCAATGCCGGTGGTGATGGAGATCATGTTCGTGCTTGATGGAGATCGGAAGCACAAACAAGAAAGGCCATATCATATCACATATTATGAATTGCATGTGATGTTAATCCTTTATGCATCTTGTATTGCTTAGTTAATGACGGTAGCATTATAAGATGATCCCTCAAGCACACAAATTTCAAGTTTTAAAGTGTTCATCCTTAGTAAGCACCGTTGCTAAAGTTTGTTGTTTCGAAGCACCACATGATGATCGGGTGTGTTAGATTCTGCAAGTGTATACAACGTGAGCAAGCCAGATTTGCTCATACAGAATCTAAAGTTTGATCTTGACAAGCCTAGCATGTACAAACATGGTCTTGGAACACGGATCACCGAAAGGTAAAGCATGAGTCATATAGTAGATATGATGAACATGTTGATTGTTCGCCATTGAAACTACATCAACTCTCACGATGATCGGTTTTGACGTGGTGGATTTGGTTCGTGTGATCACTAAAACAATGTGAGGGATATTGTTTTGAGTGGGAGTTCACCTAGATTAATTTAACTATTAATTAGAACTCAATTTGTCATAAACTTAGTCTAAACTATTGCAAATGTGTTGTAGATCAATGGCGGCCCCTACCATCAATTTTAATGCGTTCCTAGAGAAAGAAAAGTTGAAAAACAATGGAAGCAACTTCGCGGATTGGTTCTGCAATTTGAGGATTGTCCTCAATGCTGGTAATTTGACCTATGTGCTGGATGCACCGCTGGGTGACCCGCCTGCAGCTGATGCTACTGATGAAGTAAAGAATGTTTACCTCACTCGGAAGAATCAGTACTCCATAGTTCAATGTGCTATCTTGTATGGTTTGGAATTGGAGCTTCAGAAAAGGTTTGAGAACCATGACCCACATGATATTGTCCGTGAACTCAAAATGATATTTGAGGCTCATGCGGCAGTTGAGAGTTATGAGGCTTCTGAAAAGTTCTTTAATTGCAAGATGGAAGAGGGCAGCTCCGTTAGTGAGCATGTGCTTAAGATGTCTGGGCACGCAAATAAACTCCAAAGCTTGGGTATAGTGATTCCTAATTCCTTGGGGATTTACCGTGTCCTCCAATCACTGCCACCAAGTTACAAGAACTTTGTGATGAACTACAATATGCAAAACATGAACAAGACGTTGCCAGAACTCTTCTCCATGTTGAAATCTGTAGAAGTGGAGATCAAGAAAGAGCACCAAGTGATGATGGTCAATAAGACCACCAAATTCAAGAAAGGCAAGTCTAAGCAAAAGGGAAACTTCAAGAAGGGCGGTAAGAAAGTTGCCACACCGGCGAAGAAGACCAAGGCTGGGCCTAAGCCTGATACTGAGTGCTTTTACTGCAAGGGAGAAGGTCACTGGAAGCGGAATTGCCCAAAGTACTTGACGGATTTGAATAACGACAACATCAAGAAGAAAGGTATATCCGATATACATGTTATTGATGTGTATCTCACTAGCACTCGTAGTAGTGCCTGGGTATTTGATACTGGTTCGGTTGCTCATATTTGTAACTCGAAACAGGTGCTGCAGAATAAACGGAAGCTAGCGAAGAACGAGGTGACGATGCGCGTTGGAAATGGATCAAAGGTTGATGTGATCACGGTCGGCACGCTACCTCTTCATCTACCATCGGGATTAGTTTTATACTTAAATAATTGTTATTTGGTGCCTGCGTTGAGCATGAACATTATATCGAGATCTTGTTTATTGCGAGACGGTTACTTGTTTAAGTCCGAGAATAATGGTTATTCGATTTATATGAGTAATATGTTTTATGCACATGCACCTTTGATAGATGGTATATTCTTATTAAATCTCGATCGTAGTAATACACACATAAATAACATTGAGGCTAAACATTTGAAATTGAGCGATAACTCGACCTATATGTGGCACTGTCATCTTGGTCATATCGGAGTGAAGCGTATGAAGAAACTCCATTCCGATGGACTTCTTGAATCACTTGATTTTGAATCACTTGAAAGATGCGAAGCATGTCTGATGGGTAAATGACTAAGACTCCATTTTCTAGTATGATGGAGCGAGCTACGGACTTATTGGAAATCATACATACCGATGTGTGTGGTCCAATGAGTGTAGCATCGCGCGGTGGTTATCGTTATGTTCTCACCTTCACGGATGACTTGAGTAGATATGGGTATATCTATTTCATGAAACATAAGTCCGAAACTTTCGAGAAGTTTAAGGAATTTCAAAGTGAGGTAGAGAATCAACGTAACAAGAAGATTAAATTTCTACGTTCTGATCGTGGAGGTGAATATCTAAGTTACGAGTTTGGCGAGCATTTGAAGAAATGTGGAATACTTTCACAATTGACACCGCCGGGAACACCAGCATAATGGTGTGTCCGAACATCGCAATCAAACTCTCTTAGATATGGTTCGTTCTATGATGTCACTTACAGATTTACCGCTATCGTTTTGGGGTTATGCATTAGAAACAGCCGCATTCACTTTAAATAGGGCACCATCTAAATCCGTTGAAACGACGCCGTATGAATTATGGTTTGGGAAGAAACCTAAATTGTCGTTCCTTAAAGTTTGGGGTTGCGAAGCCTATGTAAATAAGTTACAGCCGGACAAGCTTGAACCCAAAGCGGAAAAATGTGTCTTCATAGGATACCCAAAGGAAACTATCGGGTATACCTTCTATCATAGATCTGAGGGCAATATCTTCGTTGCCAAGAATGGATCCTTTCTAGAGAAAGAATTTCTCTCGAAAGAAGTGACTGAAAGAAAAGTAGAACTCGACGAGGTTGTTGAACCTTCTCTTGAACTTGCGAGTAGCGCAACACCGGAAGTAGTTCCTGTGACGCCTACACCAATAAGATAGGAAGCTAATGATGATGATCATGAAACTTCGGTTGAAGTTGCTACAGAGCCTCGCAGGTCGACGAGAACTTGTACCGCTCCTGATTGGTATGATCCCGTTATAAGTGTCATGTTGGTGGACAACACCGATGACCCTGCGACATATGAGGAAGCAATGATGATCCCAGATTCCAATAAATGGCAAGAATCCATGAAATCCGAGATTGGATCCATGTACGAAAACCAAGTATGGACTTTGGTGGACTTACCGGATGGCCGAAAGGCTGTCGAGAACAAATGGATTTTCAAAAAGAAAATAGATGCTGATGGTAATGTTACTGTCTATAAAGCTCGACTTTTCGCAAAAGGGTTTCGACAAATTCAAGGAGTTGACTACGATGAGACTTTCTCACCAGTAGCGAAGCTAAAGTCTGTGAGGATTATGTTAGCAATCGCTGCATATTATGATTATGAGATATGGAAGATGGATGTCAAAACGGCGTTCCTCAATGGAGACATTGATGAAGAGTTGTATATGATGCAACCCAAAGGTTTGTCGATTCTAAAGATGCTAACAAGGTATGCAAACTTCAACGGTCCATATATGTATTGAAGCAAGCATCCCGAAGTTGGAATCAATGTTTTGATAAAGTAATCAAAAAGTTTTGGTTTTATACAAACTTATGGAGAAGCTTGTATTTACAAGAAAGTGAGTGGGAGCTCTGTAGCATGCTTAATACTATATGTAGATGACATATTGTTGATTGGGAATGATGTAGACCTTCTTAATAGTGTCAAGGAATATTTGAATAATAGTTTTTCAATGAAAGATCTTGGCGAAGCAGCTTACATATTAGGCATAAAGATTTATAGAGATAGATCGAGACGCCTAATATCATTGTCACAAAGTACATATTTGGACAAAGTTCTAAAGAGGTTTGGAATGGAAGATAGCAAGAAAGGGTTCTTGCCCATGTTGCCCAATACGACCTTGAGTAAAACTCAAAGTCCAGCAACGACAGAAGATAGAGAAAGGATGAGTAAGACTCCCTATGCCTCAGCCATAGGATCTCTAATGTATGCCATGCTATGTACTAGACCCGACATTGCATATGCTGTTAGTTTGACTAGCAGATATCAAAGTGATCCAGGAGTGGATCATTGGACAACGGTCAAAAACATCCTTAATTACTTGAGAAGAACTAAGGATATGGTTCTTTCTTATGGAGGTGATGAACAACTCGTTGTTAATGGTTACATCGATGCTAGTTCGAACACTGATCCGGATGATTCTAAATCTCAATCTGGATACGTATTTACTTTGAATGGTGCAGCAGTTAGCTGGAGGAGTGCAAAGCAAAGGGTTGTGGCGAGATCTTCAACTGAATCGGAATACATAGCTGCTTCAGAGGCTTCACAAGAAGCGATATGGATGAAGGAGTTCATTACAGAGCTCGGTGTGGTTCCAAGTGCGCTGGACCCAATGTCTATCTACTGTGATAACATGGGTGCCATATCCAATGCGCAAGAACCAAGGTCACACAAGAAGCTGAATCACATCAAGCTACGTTTTCACGCTATTCGAGAACATGTCCAAGATGGTGACATAAAGATTTGCAAAGTACACACAGATCTGAATGTGGCGGATCCGTTGACTAAACCTCTCCCGAGGGCAAAACATGACCAACACCAAACTGCCATGAGTGTTCGGTATATTACCATGTAATCTAGATTAGTTGACTCTAGTGAAAGTGGGAGACTGTTGGAGATATGCCCTAGAGGCAATAATAAATATAGTTATTATTATATCTTTGTGTTTATGATAAATGTTTACATTCATGCTATAACAGTATTAACTAGGAAACATTAATACTTGTGTGATTTGTAAACTAAATTAGAGTCCCTAGTAAAGCCTCTTCATAATACTAGCTTGTTGGTTAATAGATGATTGTGGTTTCCATATCATGAACATTGAGATGTTGTTAACAACAAGATCATATCATTAGGAGAATGGTATGGTGGACATACTCCTATAGATAAGCGTAGCATAAAGATCAAGTCATTTTAATAGTTCAATTGTTATAAGCTTTTTAATACATAGTAACCTAATTCCTTCGACCATGAGATCATGATTATCACCATCACCGGACGGATTCTTTGATGATATCAAACACCACACCGTAACTGGGTGGCTATAAAGGTGGCATTGAGTGTTCGGAAAGTATGGGTTGAGACACTTGAATAAAGAGTGGCATTTGTCCATCCATATGACAGATAGATATACTCTGGGCCCTCTCGGTGGAATGTCATCCAATTAGCTTGCAAGCATGTGACTGGCTCACAAGGGATCACATACCACGGGAACGATAAAAGAGTACTTATCGGTATCGAGGTTGAACTAGGTATGCAGAGATACCGACGATCAAAACCTCGGATAAGTAAACTATCGTGAGACAAAGGGAAATTGGTATCGTATGTAAGTGGTTCATTCGATCGCAAAGTAATCGTAGAAATATGTGGGAGCCATATGAATTTCCAGATTCCTCTATTGGTTATTGTTCGGATAAGTGTCTCGATCATGTCCGCATAATTCACGAACCTAAGGGAGACACACTTAAGGATTCGATGTTGTTGAGTAGTTATGGAATGATGAGTAAGAGACCGAATGTTGTTCGGATTCTCGGATGGGATCCCGGATATCACGAGGAGATCCAGAATGGTCCGGAGAATAAGATTCATATAAGGAAAGTCCTATTTCAGAGTTGGGGAATGATTCCGGTGTTCTCATCGGGAATGTTCTAGAAGGGTCCGGAAGGTCCGGCACTCCGAAGGGGAAGGGTACATGAATGTGTCATGACAATGTGGAATGGTTTCATCATGTACTAGGTAACATGGCTAGGCAAAATAAAGGAAGAAATCAAATCCTAGTTTGAAAAGTCAAACGCCAATTTGAAAAGTCAAACGACAAGTTTGCTTGGTGGAGGGAGAGTAGGAAACCTACTTGGGGAGGAAGTCCTCCTCCCTCCACCCGCCGGCCAAGGAGGCCGAGTTGGGGAAGGAATCCCTCCTCCCAACCGGCGGCCGCCCACCTATATAAGGAGGGGCAGGGCTGCCCCTCGAAAACACACCTCTCACACCCCGAAACCCTAACCCTAAGCCGCCAGCGCCACCACCCCTGCCGCCGCCTAGGGCACCACCAACTCGCCGAGTTGGGGTGACCCAAACCCTAGTCGCCGGCTAGACTCTCCCCTTGGTGCCTTCTAAACCCTAGATCGCAAAGGTCTCTCTCATAGTCCACCATACTCGCTCCGGCTTAAGGCGAAGCCCTGCGAGATCTCCCCTCTACTTCCGGCACCACGCCGTCGTGCTGCCAGAATCGCGAGGAGAGTGCTACAACCTCCACTGCCTGCTAGAACAAGGGAGAGGAAGGTATTCATCGAGTACCAAATGTGTGACCGACTGCGGAAGCGCTGCGGGAACGCAACGCTGGAAGGATCATCTACGCGATCTTGAGATCGGCAAGAGTACGACTACATCACCCACGAGAATCTGCTCTCGTTAACCGCTTTGGAATCTTCGAGGGTGAGTTCCTCTATCGACTCATTGCTACAATCTAGTAGATAGATCTTGGCTTGTTTGTTTGCATGCGGTAGAATTTTTTTTGTTTTCCATGCTACGGACCCCTACACTAACTCCATTCATACTCTTCCTTAATCATCCATCACTAACATTACTCCAATGGATGTATATAAATCAAATTATACTTTCCTCAAAAGCTTAGTATTTCTAAAGAGAAAAATACTACTTCTTTAATCGAATGTTGCTCTAACATTATCATAATCATACTATCTTGTCTCTACTTCACTCTAGTAACTTATGCTCCAACCTCACATTATATTAATGTGACTTGTAATGACTACTCTAGGATAACTTATCTATACTAAGGTTTAATCATGTTCTATCCACCAATGTCACTTATACATGATATAAGTATTCAATCTTGGTGGATAAAGCATGATCATTATAATCCTTTGATCATTTATGGTTTAAGTTTCCAGTTGGTTAATCAAGGTCTCATCAATACAACATTACAGTTGTATTAAAATTATTTTCTATCTAACTCTATTGGTCTCAGAGAAATTATTCACTGACTATACCTACTTGATCCAATAGGATTACTCCTGATAACTTCCTTCAAAATTCATCCTTGTAATCTGCTTTATCACCATATAATTATAGGTTCCATATAATTATTTTATCATTTCAGGAGTGAGTTAACTCCATCAATTATCTCATTGATCCAATTCTCTTCCAACATCCCCATTCTATAGATGCTTATTTAAATCTAGCATTACTATTTACCTCTTCTTACTTATTTCTTTATAGGCCTTAAGTGAATGCTATGATATGGTAAAGAGTTAATAGATCAAGAATTGACAGGTTAAGAATTGGTGAATCAATAGTTGATTTCTCAACATTGATGAACAACAAATTTAAAAATAAGATTCAATATAGATGATAATGATTGATATGGGAAGAAATATATGTGGTGAATGGTCTTGAATTTCTTTCCTTCCTACTCCATATAACTAAAGAGTTAGGATTAAGTATTACCATGATCCACATGGTAGAATTGGATAAGAATAAGATAGATCAGGATTAGTTACTACATTCCTGTTACTTAAATTATATTCACAGCTTGGTATTCATGAGTTATTGTAATGAATACTATGATATGATCACCTAAGGATCAACTATAAATCATTAAGCAATGTATCAGGGTTTAATTTTATTACATTTGATCTACCCTTAGATCAAATAATGTTTACCCAAAAATAAGGTTTTAACAAAGTTCATATTGAAACTTATCGTAGTCAACTTGATGATCTACTTCAATTCCATCAAGTTGAGAGAAGCTTAGATCACTTTGACAAGTTTTGTTCAAAAGCACGAAAATTATTCAGATTTTCTATGCATGAATGCAATGCACACATCTGTGTTCAGCTTATTTCTAAGGTCTAATGCTGTTACAGACTCTCCCCCTTAAAATAAACTTCATCCTCGAAGTTCGTACACTCTTTCGTTTCAGAATGAGAAATTTTCCTGTATTGGTTACGACACTTCTCAACTTCATGGTAACCTCGAATGGGAATAATTGTAGTATCCCATATCCAGATCTTTTCCTTAAATTCTTACCATTCTTGGCAATCTCTAACTTGTTGTCTTCACTACTCCAAAGTTCCTTTTACTATAGTCCCTTAGGAAGTTGTCCTTATTACAAAATTCTTTAATTGGGATCTCTTATTTAGTTCATTTCCCTGATTGGGTATCCTAATCCAACTCCTTCACTTGATCCTCGATCTTTCTTACAATATTATGCAAGGTCTAGGAAATCTCACTAAAACAGGGTTTTAAACTCTATTAAATAATAGCTATGGTCAAAAGATTAACTTTTGATTTGTTATTATATGGTTCATACTGATGATCCTTAAAAAAATGGATTTGAACTCATTTAGTCCATACCCATTGGAATTTCTTGTTCCTCTATACCTGTCCAATTGGATGTGCTTTATTCTCTCTTATGAATCACTTAAGAGTTATTTCATTTAGCATTAGTTTATTAGATTAATCTATTTTATCTCCTTCAAACTTTTACCTTATCAAGTTTTAGATAATCTTTTTCTATGACCTTAAGTACTTCTTCAACTACCTTTTACTAATTAGTTTAAGGTTTGAGTACTACTACATTAGTTTAACTTCTATCTTCCATCCAGGCATATTTCCGAAAGTACTTTAATAATGATGGCTTCTTTTGACCTTATGAAAATAAGACTTAATGTGGTTATAGGCTAGTACTTCTTCTCCAACCTTTACTCTGGAATTCAGATATCAGTACTTATGTTTGCTGTTTACTCTCTCCCTTAGGGTGTACTAATGGTCTCTAAACTGCCTTTTAGTAATTATTGGCTTTATAATTAGATTATTGGTCCTTGCTCAGCTTATACTCTACCTAGTTAGGGTCTTATGGCAGATTGTATGGTGTATCCACACAATTGTGGATCTCCGAAGCGAATCTTTCATCATTATTAGTTTTACTTACTATTTGGACATTTTCGCTTTGATAGGTCTGACTTCGCGAAGCGTCTCGAAAGACGGTCGCTTAAAATTTTATACTCTTTTAGGTCTTACTTAGCTTAGGCCAAATTTTATGCTCTTTATGCAACTTTTAAGATGATCTGGTTAACTATGTCAACCAACACCGGCTGCGGACAAGATACCAACTATGGATCATAATACCGACTATGGATCAGATATCAGCTGCGGATCATCCTAGGTTGTAGGTATTACCCTACGGTTTCCAACATCCTTATGGCAGTCTCTCTGAATTATCAGAGGTTGAATACCACTTTGATTCCAAAACTACTTCTTTGTACTTATTCATGATACTTCCATGAACTTGATATAATTACTTTATTAACTTCTTAGCAACATCACCAATTTTTGGTGAATTTTAAGTTTATTACCTATTCAGGGTGAAATTAATTTCATCACTCCTTGTTGCTCCTTATATTTCCTACACTAGAATTTCTTCTTATTACTGTTTAGTAATGATCTTAACTTGATCCATCCTTCAAATTGCGTTGATACTCCTTATACTTTGCTTCATTCTTCATGTAAATCTTCATCTTGGTCCTTGGAAATCGTCACTCCCTTACACGAATTATCAATCCTATCTAGGTCTATAACATCAAGTAATAACTGGGTGTTGCAACATGCATTTGCACACCAAGTCAAACTTCATGTCCAGATCTAGTCAATCAAGAAGATCTAGGAAAAACAAATAAATCCAAATGTGGTACACATAACACACAATATTCTAAGCCCGGAATATAGTATTTGAGTATAATATCTCTAGAATTCAGGCTCAGTTGTGTAGTATATGACACCTCCTCATATAGGTGTAAGATCCCTCCTTTGTAAAGGAAAAGGATCCCTGTGATTGCAATGCTAGTCCCTGGATCATTGCTAGCATCCACAGTTTAAGATGAAGTACACAGATACAAAGGTCATTTATTACATCCATTCCAGAGATAAACATAGTTTTTACAACTCCAAGGCCACATGCCTAATACAAGAGTTTGAATAAGTAAATAAATATAAGTCTTCATCTTCATGTGCCACAGGCAAGCATGTTGAGTGTAGACTCATGACACCTAATCCTCATCAGAGTAACCTGCAACATCACAAGTTACAGCCACAGTGGGTAAATACTTTGGAATAGTATTGGCAAGTGATACCTTTGTAAAATTTTAAGTGGACTATATTACTATATGCAATTTGGCTAAGTGTAGCTTGGCTTGCTTTGCTCAAAATAGGTTTTGCATATTAGTTGAAATCACTAAGTTTTTCTTTGTCAAAAACTTTTCCCAAGGAACCACCAATAGACATTGAGGTCCTTCACCCTTGTTCACCCACAAGTTTTTACTTAGAAATTGGGATGAGGAGATTCTTGATAGCTTCCATGCCTTGATGCTCAAGTTGTCCATTGCCATGGACTTGGATAAGTACTTAGATTTTTCCATCTGCAGAGGTTGTGCACTTTCCCCACCAGACTTGGTTTCCCAAGACAGGACCTTTCAGAAGCCTTCCCTTAGACCAAATGGACGCGCTCCAACCTATCATTCCCACTACCACCAACTGTCCAAATGGCTAAGTTCTAGCAACTTATGTGATCCAGGCAGAGCCCATATTGCCAAGTGGCTGCACTAGAAGCTTCTTAACACTTGGCCTCTAAAATCTCTTTGTTCCTGGGTGGCTTACCACAAGTGTGATACACAAGGTAAACCATATCCATGGGCCTTGTGTAACCACTCAACCAAAAACCACCAATCAAGTCCCTTTCCACCCAGGTGATGCATTGACTTAGTTGTTTTATTAAGTAAAACAAGTCCAAAGACTTAGAAATATTTTCATCATAGCATGCATAAGATTGAAAACAAGACCGCGATGGAGAACGCAGGTCTTACCTTTGTCGAGGAGGAGATTGATGCCGATGAGTAGATTGACTACTCGTTTATCTTTTATTATCATACTTGTTGTTTGAGAACTTGTTATTTGACCATCCGACATGTGGATGGCTTGCTACTTGTGTGTTTTACTTTGTGAACTTGTTATCTTGTTGTTGAACCTTTATCTTTATGTTGTATGCTTTGTGTTTGCTTATGTGATGTAATGTGCATGAAAGCATCTGTGGGTATCTCATTCTTATCTCTATTTGAACAAACCACAGATACCTCCCCGTCGTGCAAACCCCAACCCCAACCCCAACAACAACAACATCACTCCAGAAATGCAACAAATGATGACCGCTCAAACTCAGCTAATGCAGATGATGACGACGTTCATCCAGAACCAAAACAACAACAACAACAATAACAACAACAACCCTCCGGGTTTTGATATGCTTACCAGGTTCTTGAGATTGAGGCCAGCAAAGTTCTCAGGAACGACTGATCCCATGGTGGCCAATGACTGGCTACGCTCAGTAAACAAGGACTTTGGTAACCGTGGGCTGTACGGATGCTGAAAAGGTCAGATTTGCAGCACATCTGCTGGAAGTACCAGTCGCCACTTGGTGGGACAACTTCCAGATTACCACTCCCATAGATGAAGTGACATGGTCTATCTTTGAGGATGGCTTTCGCACTGCTCATATCTCATCTGGAGTGATGAGTCTGAAAAAGAAAGAGTTCCACAATCTGAAGCAGCGCCACCGCAGTGTGGCTGAATATATTGAAGAGTTCAACAATCTGGTGCGTTATGCACCGGATGAAGTTGACACTGATGCCAAGATAAAGGAAAAATTTCTTGAAGGCTTGAATGATGAGCTGAATCTGCAGTTGGCTGTGGCATATGTTCCCACTTATCAGTCGCTCTGTGACAAGGCTGCTATTTTGGAGAACAAAATGAAGCAAGTTGAGAGTAGAAGGAGAAAGCACTCCGACAAGCACAGCTCGGGATCGTCTCACAAACGATCTCATTATGATGACAGTGGAAGCTCAGGATCCCACAAGCATGGGAAATTCAACAAGCACCACAACCACAACCGTCATGACAACAAGCATCACCGCAGTCATGACAATGACAAGTACAAGAACCACAAGAGTGGACATAAGAGCCACCACAGTGGTAATGGAAGTGGAAGTGGAAGTCAGCCTGTTAAGAGAGACATCAGTCAGGTTGAGTGCTTCAAATTCAAGAAGATGGGGCATTATGCAAATGACTGCCCAGAAAAGAAAGTTGAAGGACCCAACAAGCCCAACCCCTTTCAGAAGGGACAAGTTAACCACATTAATGTGGAGGAGATCTATGAGGAGCCTGATGCTGTGGCTGGTAAGTTCAAACTCAATTCTGTTCCAGCATTTGTTCTCTTTGATACTGGTGCATCTCATTCATTCATATCAAGAGCATTTGTTGAAAGAAATGAACTATCGGTAGAAACTATTGGGTGTCCTATAAAAGTAAGTTCTCCTAGTGGAGAAATGATAGTGAATTCAGGATGTCATGATCTAGTCATAGAGTTTGGGAAGTATAAGTTTCCCGTTAACTTAATAATTCTAAACTCCCAAGGATTGGATGTCATTCTGGGAATTGACTGGATGACTAAGTACAAAGGAGTGATAGATTATGCCAACCATACTGTATCACTCACAACTCCAGAAAATAAAAGGATCAGATTCAAGACCAACTTTGAAGCAAAAAGGAGTATGCTTAATTCTCTTAAGGGGGTTAGCATGGACAGTGTGCCAATTGTGAGTGAGTATCCGGATGTGTTTCCGGAAGAATTGCCGGGAATGCCACCAGATAGAGATGTGGAGTTTCTTATAGATTTGGTACCAGCGTCTGGACCAATAGCAAAGAGACCTTATAAAATGTCAGTTGATGAACTGAAAGAACTCAAGAAACAACTCAGAGAATAGTTGCAGAAAGGATTTATTCAACCAAGTTCTTCATCTTGGGGAGCCCCAGTTTTGTTCGTGGAGAAGAAAGATAGAAGTCAAAGGTTATGCATAGATTACCGTTCACTCAACGAGGTGACTATCAAGAACAAATACCCTTTGACTAGAATCAATGACTTGTTTGATCAGCTAGAAGGAGCATGTGTGTTCTCAAAGATTGATCTCCGGTCAGGCTATTTTCAACTCAAGATAAGAGAATAAGACATACCTAAAACAACATTCACTATAAGGTATGGATTGTATGAGTATACCGTAATGCCTTTTGGCTTGACAAATGCTCCAACATACTTCATGAATATGATGAACAAGGTGTTCATGGAATTCCTTGACAAGTTTGTTGTCGTTTTCATCGATGACATCTTAGTATACTCCAAGAGCAAAGAAGATCATGAAGGACACTTGCGTTTGATACTTGAGAAGTTAAGAGAGCATAAACTTTATGCCAAATTCAGCAAGTGTGAGTTCTGGTTGAATGAAGTTGGTTTTCCTGGTCATGTTATGACAAAGGATGGTGTAGCAGTTGATCCTGCTAAAGTTTCAGCTGTGACTGAATGGGAATCTCCCAAGTCCGTGAAAGAAGTTCGTAGTTTCCTTGGCTTAGAAGGTTACTACAGAAGGTTCATTGAGAATTTCTCCAAGGTAACTAAGCCCATGACTGAATTGCTAAAGAAAGACAAGAAGTTTGCTTGGTCTGAAGGTTGTGAACTCAACTTTCAGGAATTGAAGAAGAGACTTGTGACAGCACCAGTCTTGTGTCTGCCAGATTTGGAAAAAGATTTCCAAGTATATTGTGATGCATCTCATCAAGGTTTGGGTGCAGTACTTATGCAAGACGGTAAAGTTGTGGCTTATGCCTCGAGACAACTCAAAACTCATGAAGTGAACTATCCCACTCATGATTTAGAGTTAGCCTCTGTTGTCCATGCACTCAAAACATGGAGACACTATCTTTTGGGAAAGCGTTGTGAAGTGTTCACGGATCACAAAAATTTGAAGTATATCTTCACTCAGAAAGAAATTAATATGAGACAAAGAACATGGCTTGAACTTATCAAGGACTATGACTTAAGTTTGCAATACCACCCCGGTAAAGCAAATGTTGTAGCGGATGCTCTAAGTCGTAAGGTTTTTGTGAATGGCCTTACCAAGGGAGAATTGCCAGATGATCTATGTACTCAATTTAGACAACTCAGATTGGAGATTGTGCCTGAAGGACATCTCATGACTTTGGATGTTCAACCCACTTTGTTGGATAAGATCAAAGAAGCCCAGAAGATTGATAAGGAAATTGAAGAGATTACAGAAAAGATTGGCAAAGGAAAAGCCAAAGAATTCCATGAAGACGAACAGGGTACTTTATGGCATGGGAAACGTATCTGTGTTCCACAAGTTCCGGAGTTGCGGAAACTGATTTTGCAAGAAGCACACAACTCTCCGTATTCTTTTCACCCGGGTAACACCAAAATGTACATGGACATGAAAGAAAGATTTTGGTGGAATAATCTCAAGAAGGACATCGCCGAACATATTGCTTTGTGT
The DNA here is from genome assembly GCA_910589765.1 of Avena atlantica. Classification (NCBI taxonomy): domain Eukaryota; kingdom Viridiplantae; phylum Streptophyta; class Magnoliopsida; order Poales; family Poaceae; genus Avena; species Avena atlantica. The sequence goes on along the minus strand of OU342734.1, from coordinate 277,211,814 downwards.
GATGTGTGTAGTAGAGTAAAAGCGGAACATCAGAAACCAGCAGGTTTGCTTCAACCACTACCTATTCCTGATTGGAAGTGGGACAAGATTGGTATGGATTTCATTACCGGATTACCAAGGACCAGGTCAGGATACGATTCTATTTGGGTAGTAGTGTATCTCCTAACTAAAGTGGCTCATTTCATACCCGTGAAGACAACCTATACAAGTGCAAAGTTAGCCAGAATCTACATGAGTAGAATTGTATGTCTACATGGAGTGCCCAAGAGTATTGTGTCTGATAGGGGAACTCAATTCACTTCCCATTTTTGGAGACAGTTACATGAGTCATTGGGAACGAGGTTGGAATTCAGTACTGCTTTTCATCCTCAAACCGATGGACAAACAGAAAGGACTAATCAGATTCTTGAAGACATGTTGAGAGCATGTGCCTTAGACTACGGAGCCAGTTGGGATGAAAGTCTGCCTTACACAGAATTTTCTTATAACAACAACTATCAAGCCAGTATTGAGATGGCACCATTTGAGTTTCTCTACGGAAGAAAGTGTACCACCCCATTGTTATGGAATGGTGTGGGAGAAAGAAGTTTATTCGGGCCAGATCTTATCAAAGAAGCCGAAGAGAAGGTCAAATTGGTTAAGGACAGGTTGAAGATAGAACAGTCCCGACAGAAAAGCTACGCAGATCCTAACCGTAGAGAAGTCACCTACGAAGTTGGTGATAGAGCCTATCTTAGAGTGTCACCACTTCGTGGACTGAAGAGATTCGGAGTCAAAGGAAAATTGGCACCAAGATATGTTGGGCCATTCAAGATTCTGAGTCGCAAAGGAGAAGTTGCCTATGAAATTGAACTGCCAGAATCTCTGTTAGCTGTCCATAATGTGTTTCATGTGAGTCAGCTTAAGAAATGTCATCCGGAAATGGAAGAAACTTCTTTGAAGGATACTATACCTTTGGAGGAGGTTCAACTAGAAAGTGATCTCAACTATGAGGAGAAACCTATCAAGATTCTTGAGACTACAGAAAGAGTCACAAGGACTAAGACTATCAAGTTCTGCAAAGTGCAGTGGAATCATCATTCCGAAGAGGAAGCAACATGGGAAAGAGAAGATGATCTTCGGAAAGACCACCCTCACCTATTTGCTAGCCAAACCGAATCTCGAGGGCGAGATTCACCTTAAGGGGGTTAGATTTGTAACATCCCTAAAATCATGTTTCAAACTCATGCATATCATCCATGCATCCATGATCATATAGGATTCATTTCAAACAAAACAATTCAAAAACAGGAGCATATGAGCTCATTATTTTATGTGATCATAATTTGAAACAAATGCTACTCTTCTAAGAGAGATTGTTGTTCATGAAAACCAAACCTTGTGCCTTGTTTCTCTCTGAATGAGTTTCTAGGTTGCTAAAGTTTAAAGCAAAATTTCAAAGCAAATACAATTTGTAAACCAATTTCAAAACCAATATGAAACAAGTGCTATGTCACTGTTTATTTTATTCTTCTCAAAAATGACCAAGCCAATTCAAAGTGACCACTTGGTTTTATGCCCAAAATTGTGACTGTTGCACACTGCAAAAATCCCAAAAATATTTGAATTCAAATAGAGTTTGAATTCATTTGAAAATCATTCCAGAAAATCAAATTAGAAAAAGAAAAGGAATAAAGAAAAGGAAAAGGGCCTGCGCTACTATTCTGGCCCAACAGCGAAACAAGCCCAGCTAGCCCACCCGGGTCCACTCTCTCTCTCACGCGCAGAAGAACCCCCAGATTCGCTGACACTCGGACCCCACTCCCTCTCTGTTCTATTCGCTGACAAGCGGGCCCTATCCACGTCATCGTTGTCTTCCCCCAAATTTCGCGAGGAGAACGTCGCCGCTGGCCGTTGCTGCGTTGATTCCGCGGCGTAATTTCCATTGATTCGCCGAGCGTTTCTTGTTGAGCCTCTGCCTACTTAAGCCCCTCCCTCTCGCGGCCATTTCCCCTCACCCAATTTCCTCTCCACGCCACTAGGCTGCTCGCAACTCGCCCGACAGTGCCGCTGTTCCGACAACCTCGCCGACGAATTCCGGTGAGCACCGCGCCCCCTTTGTCCATGATTCACGCTATCAAGCTCTGCAGCTCCTTGCGCATCTACTGACACACCACGTTTGTTCTCGCATGGTCTGTAGCCTCGGTAACGACAAACATCTGAGCGCCGCCGCTCTCTGATCGAGCTCCGGCGACCTCTCCCCGTAAGTACCAGACGCCCCTTACCCTCTGTTTGATACGCCTAAGATCCCCAGCGTCTTGCGCGTCTAACGGTGTCCTCCTCTTGTCTTAGCGCGACGCAGAACCTCGTCAACGTCGACCAGTAGCCGTACCCGACGCGTTCGCGAACTCCGGCGAGGAATCCTCGATGACTCCGAGCGCCCCTTCGCCAACCAGTGACACGTTGAGCTTCACCTTGACACGGCGGTTCTGGTGAGCATCCTCTCCCCTCCCCGGGCGACCTAGAACGCCGGCACCGCCACTGACCGACACGCCGCCGCCAGTCGCCGTCGCTAGCGCCGCTAGGCTATGGTCAAAGCAACAGCAGCCGTTAGATGTAGATCTTGCGGTTTAGATTAGATCTGAGCGAAATGTTTTCTTTTGATCTGGCGCGTTGGATCTGACTTGATATGACGGCGCGGAAGGGTGATCCTGAGTGAAACGGTATCGACCAATAGGAATCAGACGCGTGGCTAGGGTTTGGTTTTAAAAATAGAATTTGAATATGATTTCTATCCAAATTTGAAATAGCTATAACTTTTGATCCCCACATTAGAATTTGACAAATTTTATACCGTTGGAATCAGGAGAGCAAGCTCTTTTTGATTATGCAATGTGTTTAGTGTTTAGCTTCTGTTAAAAAGGCTTTATTTGCAGAAACTTGTTTAGGACTAATTTGAATGTTTGAAATGTTTAGGAAATGCTTTAGGGTATAAATATTGGTTGTTTGGCAAGTTTCTGTCTTGTTAGTGAATCAGTACCTTGCACTTGCTTGGTTGAGTTTTGAAAATCATCACTTACCATTTTGCATGCATGCATATAATTATGTTTGTATATGATTTGTGTGTAATTTTGTGCTACCATTCTTTGTGTAGACTTTGGTGCTAGTGATTGTGATTGTGAAGAGTGCTACTCTCCCAACTACCAAGGCAAGTGGTACTTCATGAATAATTCTATCCCTATATTTTATACTAAGCATTAGAAATATTTTGCTAAGTCTTGCATGTTATTATTTTTTGTCTATATGCCATGTTGGGAAATCCTAAGTAGTTGTAGAATTGCTAGGAAATTTCTAAGTTAAGTTACTATCTATGCCATGCTTAGCCTAGCTAGTAGCAAACAAGGGTTGGTAAAATATACATGCTATGATGAAAATATTTCTAAGTCTTTGGACTTGTTTTACTTAATAAAACAACTAAGTCAATGAATCACCTGGGTGGAAAGGGACTTGATTGGTGGTTTTCGGTTGAGTGGTTACACAAGGCCCATGGCTATGGTTTACCTTGTGTATCTCACTTGTGGCAAGCCACCCAGGAACAAAGATATTTTAGAGGCCAAGTGTTAAGAAGCTTCTAGTGCAACCACTTGGCAATATGGGCTCTGCCTGGATCACATAAGTTGCTAGAACTTTGCCATTTGGACAGTTGGTGGTAGTGGTAATGATAGGTTGGAACGCGTCCATTTGGTCTAAGGGAAGGCTTCTGAAAGGTCCTGTCTTGGTGAAACCAAGTCTGGTGGGGAAAGTGCACAACCTCTGCAGATGGAAAAATATAAGTACTTAGCCAAGTCCATGGCAATGGACAACTTGAGCATCAAGACATGGAAGCTATCAAGAATCTCCTCATCCCAATTTCTAAGTAAAAATTTGTGGGTGAACAAGGGTGAAGGACCTCAATGTCTATTGATGGTTCCTTGGGAAAAGTTTTGACAAAGAAAAACTTAGTGATTTCAACTAATAGGAAAAACCTATTTTGAGCAAAGCAAGCCAAGCTACACTTAGCCAAATTTGCATACAGTATCTAGTCCACTTAAAATATACTAAGGTATCACTTGCCAATACTATTCCAAAGTATTGACCCACTGTGGCTGTAACTTGTGATGTTGCAGGTTACTCTGATGAGGATTAGGTGTCATGAGTCTACACTCAACATGTTTGCCTGTGGCACATGAAGATGAAGACTTATATTTATTTACTTATTCAAACTCTTGTAATAGGCATGTGGCCTTGAGTTGTAAAGACTATGTTTATCTCTGGAATGGTTGTAATAAATGACCTTTGTATCTGTGTACTTCATCTTAAACTGTGGATGCTAGCATTGATCCAGGGACTAGCATTGCAATCACAGGGATCCTTTTCCTTTATAAAGGAGGGATCTTACATATACACAAGGTAAACCATAGCCATGGGCCTTGTGTAACCACTCAACCAAAACCACCAATCAAGTCCCTTTCCACCCAGGTGATTCATTGACTTAGTTGTTTTATTAAGCAAAACAAAGTCCAAAGACTTAGAAATATTTTCATCATAGCATGTATATTTTCACCAACCCTTGTTTGCTACTAGCTAGGCTAAGCATGGCATAGATAGTAACTTAACTTAGAAATTCCCTAGCATTACTACAACTACTTAGGATTTCCCAACATGGCATATAGGCAAAAATATTTACATGCAAGACTTAGCAAAATATTTCTAATGCTTAGTATAAAACATAGGGATAGAAATATTCATGAAGTACCACTTGCCTTGGTAGTTGGGAGAGTAGCACTCTTCACAATCACAATCACTAGCACCAAAGTCTACACAAAGAATGGTAGCAACAAATTACACACAAAACATATACAAACAAACAAAAATATATGCATGCATGCAAAATGCTAAGTGATGATTTTTAAAACTCAACCAAGCAAGTGCATAGTATTGAATCCTAAACAAGTCAAAAACTTGCCAAACCAAATTTATTTCACACTAAAAACAATTCTTAAGCATGTCATATATTCAAATAAGCCCTACACATGTTTCTGCAAATAAAACCTTTTTAACTGAAGCAAAACTTTAAACACATTGCATATTTATAAAGGGCTTGTTATCCTGATTCCAACGGTATAAAATTTGTCAAATTCTAACGTGGGGGTCAAAAGTTATAGCTAAATCAAATTCAAACAATAATCTGATTCAAATTCTATTTTAAATCTAACTCACTGTCACGCGTCTGTTTCCTATTGGCCCGTACCGGTTCGGGCGGATCGATCTCTGCAAGCCACATGACTTAAGTCAGATCTAGTGGCTCAGATGCGCGCATACCTCTTCGTTTAAGTTCTAATCCTAGCCGTAAGATCTACATCTAACGCTCCTGATTGCTTTGACCAGAGATGAGCGGCGCTAGCGGCGGCGACTGGCGGCGACGCCTCTGTCAGTGGAGGAGCTGGCATTCTAGGTCGCGCGAGAGAGGGAGAAGGGGTTTACCAGACTCGCAGGAAGCTGCTGATGCTCAAGGTGGTGATGGTTCGGCAAGGGACGCTCTAGAGTGGCCGAGGGAGCTCATTGGAGTCGTGCACGGCGTCAGGTGGTTGCTGTCGAAGTCGTTGCCGAGGTTCCGCGTCGCCCTAGCACGAATCAAGTGGTTTAGGAGATGCGCAGGACAATGGCGAACAACCTCGTATGCGAGAGAGATCAAGGGGCGCGCAGTGCTTACCGTAATCGGTCGCCGGAGTTGAGTGGCGGCTCGGTCGTTTGCAGGAACGAACGGGGACGGCGTCCTGGGTCACAAGCAGGCAAGCAAAGGGTATCATAAGATGCACGAGGTCATGCTGGACACACTCGTTTGAATCAGAGGCACAGGGGCGACGGGGTCTTACCGGAATCGCACGCCGGAGATCGTCGGAGCTGTGGCGGTGTTTGGCGAGTTATGGGCAGCCTGGTGGCGTGGAGAGAAAATTGGGTGAGGGGAAATGGCCGCGAGGGGGAGGGGTTTAAGTAGGCAGAGCTGGGCGTGGAGTTACTCGCGGAATCAATGGGAATCAACGTGGCAGTGACTGCGGCGAGTAACGACGGCGTGAGCGTCGCAGACGCGCGAGATTTGGGGAAGAAGGAGTCGACGTGGACGGGTCCACTTGTCAGCGAAATAAACAGAGGGGACGTGGGGTCCTGGTGTCAGCGACTCTGTGTGTGCGTCTGCGAGTGAGAGAGAGAGAGGGAGAACCCGGGTGGGCTAGTTGGGCTGGATCTGTTGCTGGGCTCAAATCCTGGCGCTGGCCCTTTTCTAATTCTTTTCTCTTTTTCTTTTTCTATTTTGATTTTCTGGATTGATTTTCAAATGATTTCAAAAGCTTTTGAATTCAAACTTTTTCTAGGATTTTATAGGGTGCAACATTCACACTTCAGGACATAAAATCAAGTGGTCACCTTGTATTAGCTTGGTCCTTTTGTTCAAACAAGATAAGCAGTGCTATAGCACATCATTTGAATAAGTTTTGGAAATGGTTTCTGTTTCAAATTTGTTTTGTAAAATTTCACCAAACTTCAAAAATCAAACACAATAACAAGAGGGTAAGGAAGACTTGGTTTAAAACATTTAACTCTTCAACTGAGAGTGGCTTTAGATTAATAGATGTTCACATAAAATAATGAGCTCATATGCTCCTGTTTTGAAGTGTTTTGTTTGAAATGAAAAACATATGATCATGGATGCATGGATGATATGCATAAGTTTGAAATGTGATTTTAGGGATGTTACAAATCTAACCCCCTTAAGGTGAATCTCGCCCTCGAGATTCGGATTGGCTAGCAAATATGTGAGGATGGTCTTTCCGAAGGTCATCTTCTCTTTCCCATGTTGCTTCCTCTTTGGTATGATGATTCCACTGCACTTTGCAGAACTTGATAGTCTTAGTCCGTGTGACTCTTTCTGCAGTCTCAAGAATCTTGATAGGCTTCTCTTCATAAGTGAGATCACTTTCCAATTGAACCTCCTCCAAGGGTATAGTATCCTTCAAAGAAGTTTCTTCCATTTCTGGATGACATTTCTTAAGTTGACTCACATGAAACACATTATGGACAGCTGACAGAGATTCTGGCAGTTCAATTTCATAGGCAACTTGTCCTTTACGACTCAGAATCTTGAATGGTCCAACATATCTTGGTGCCAATTTTCCTTTGACTCCGAACCTCTTCACTCCACGAAGTGGTGACACTCTAAGATAAGCTCTATCACCAACTTCGTAGGTGACTTCTCTACTCTTAGGATCTGTGTAGCTTTTCTGTCGGGACTGTGCTATCTTCAACCTGTCCTTAACCAATTTGACCTTCTCTTCGGCTTCCTTGATAAGATCTGGTCCGAATAAACTTCTTTCTCCCACACCATTCCATAATAATGGGGTGGTACACTTTCTTCTGTAGAGAAACTCAAATGGCGCCATCTCAATACTGGCTTGATAGCTGTTGTTATAAGAAAATTCTGCGTAAGGCAGACTTTCATCCCAACTGGCTCCATAGTCTAAGGCACATGCTCTCAACATGTCTTCAAGAATATGATTAGTCCTTTCTATTTGTCCATCGGTTTGAGGATGAAAAGCAGTGCTAAATTCCAACCTCGTTCCTAATGACTCATGTAACTGTCTCCAGAAATGGGAAGTGAATTGAGTTCCCCTATCAGACACAATACTCTTGGGCACTCCATGTAGACATACAATTCTACTCATGTAGATTCTGGCTAACTTAGCACTTGTATAGGTTGTCTTCACGGGTATGAAATGAGCCACTTTAGTTAGGCGATCCACTACCACCCAAATAGAATCATATCCTGACCGGGTCCTTGGTAATCCGGTAATGAAATCCATACCAATCTTGTCCCACTTCCAATCAGGAATATGTAGTGGTTGAAGCAAACCTGCTGGTTTCTGATGTTCCGCTTTCACTCTACTACACACATCACACAAAGCAATATGTTCGGCGATGTCCTTCTTGAGATTATTCCACCAAAATCTTTCTTTCATGTCCATGTACATTTTGGTGTTACCCGGATGAATGGAATACGGAGAGTTTTGCGCTTCTTGCAAAATCAGTTTCCGCAACTCCGGGTCTTGTGGAACACAGATACGTTTCCCATGCCATAAAGTACCCTGTTCGTCTTCATGGAATCCTTTGGCTTTTCCCTTGCCAATATTTTCTTTAATCTCTTCAATTTACTTATCAATCTTCTGGGCTTCTTTGATCTTGTCCAACAAAGTGGGTTGAACATCCAAAGTCATGAGATGTCCTTCAGGCACAATCTCCAATCTGAGTTGTCTAAATTGGGCACACAAATCATCTATCAATTCTCCTTTGGTAAGGCCATTCACAAAAACCTTACGACTTAGAGCATCTGCTACAACATTTGCTTTACTGGGGTGGTATTGCAAACTTAAGTCATAGTCCTTGATAAGTTCTAGCCATCTTCTTTGTCTCATATTAATTTCCTTCTGGGTGAAGATATACTTCAGACTTTTGTGATATGTAAACACTTCACAACGCTTTCCCAAAAGATAGTGTCTCCATATTTTGAGTGCATGGACAACAGAGGCTAACTCTAAATCATGAGTAGGATAGTTCACTTCATGAGTTTTGAGTTGTCTCGAGGCATAAGCTACAACTTTACCGTCTTGCATAAGTACTGCACCCAAACCCTGATGAGATGCATCACAATATACTTGGAAATCTTTTTCCAAATCTGGCAGACACAAGACTGGTGCTGTCACAAGTCTCTTCTTTAATTCCTGAAAGCTGATTTCACAACCTTCCGTCCAAGCAAACTTCTTGTCCTTTTTTAACAATTTAGTCATAGGCTTAGCTACCTTTGAGAAATTTTCAATGAACCTTCTGTAGTAACCTGCTAAGCCAAGGAAACTACGAACTTCTTTCACGGACTTGGGAGATTTCCATTCAGTCACAGCTGAAACTTTAGCAGGATCCACTGCTACACCATCCTTTGTCATAACATGTCCTAGAAAACCAACTTCATCCAACCAGAACTCACACTTGCTGAATTTGGCATAAAGTTTATGCTCTCTTAACTTCTCAAGTATCAAACGCAAATGTCCTTCATGCTCTTCTTTGCTCTTGGAGTAGACTAAGATGTCATCGATGAAAACGACATCAAACTTGTCAAGGAATTCCATGAACACCTTGTTCATCATATTCATGAAGTATGCTGGAGCATTGGTCAACCCAAAAGGCATTACGGTATACTCATACAATCCATACCTTGTAGTGAACGCTGTCTTAGGTATTTCTTGTTCTCTTATCTTGAGTTGAAAATAGCCTGACCGGAGATCAATCTTTGAGAACACACAAGCTCCTTCTAGGTGATCAAACAAGTCATTGATTCTAGGCAAAGGGTATTTGTTCTTGATAGTCACCTTGTTGAGTGAACGATAATCTATGCATAACCTTTGACTTTTATCTTTCTTTTCTACGAACAAAACTGGGGCTCCCCAAGATGAAGAACTTGGTTGAATAAATCCTTTCTGCAACTGTTCTCCAAGTTGTTTCTTGAGTTCATTCAGTTCATCAACTGACATATTATAAGATCTCTTTGGTCCAGACCCTGGTACCAAATCTATAAGAAATTCCACATCTCTATCTGGTGGCATTCTCGGTAATTCTTCTGGAAACACATCCGGATATTCACTCACAATTGGCACACTGTCCATGCTATCCCCCTTAAGAGAATTTAGCTTACTTCCTTTTGATTCAAAGTTGGACTTGAATTTAATCCGTTTTCTTTCCGGGGTTGTGAGTGCAACAGTATGATTAGCATAATCTAGTAATCCTTCATAGTTAGCCATCCAATCCATTCCCAATATTACATCCAGTCCTTGGGAATCTAGGATTATCATACTCACTGGAAATTTATGCTTTCCAAACTCTATTACTAGATCCCGGCATCCAAGACTTACTATCATATCTCCACCCGGAGAACTAACTTTTATTGGACACCCAATGTTTTCAGTTGGAAACTCATTTCTATCAACAAATGCTTTTGATATGAATGAATGCGATGCTCCAGTATCAAAAAGAACAAATGCTGGAATAGAATTGAGTCGGAACTTACCAGCAACAACATCAGGCTCCTCATAGACCTCCTCCACACTGATGTGGTTTACTTGTCCCTTCTGAAAAGGGTTGGGCTTGCTGGGTCCTTGAACTTTCTTTTCTGGGCAGTCATTTGCATAATGCCCGATCTTCTTGCGTTTGAAGCATTCAACCTGATTAATGTCTCTCTTAACAGGCTGACTTGCACTTCCACTTCCATTACCACTGTGGTGACTCTTGTATCCACCTTGTGGTTCTTGTATTTGTCATTGTCATGACTACGGTGATGCTTGTTGTCATGACGGTTGTGGTTGTGGTGCTTGTTAAATTTCCCATGCTTGTGGGATACTAAGCTTCCACTGTCATCATAATGGGAACGTTTGTGAGACGATCCCGAGCTGTGCTTGTCTGAGTGCTTTCTTTTCCTGCTTTCAACTTGCTTCATTTTGTTCTCCAAAATAGCAGCCTTGTCACAGAGAGACTGATAAGTGGGAACATAGGCCAGAACCAACAGTAGGTTCAACTCATCATTCAAGCCTTCAAGAAAATTTTCCTTTCTCTTAGCATCGGTGTCAACTTCATTCGGTGCATAACGCGCCAGATTGTTGAACTCTTCAATATATTTAGCCACGCTGCGGTGGAGCTGATTCAGATTATGGAACTCTTTCTTTTTCAGACTCATCACTCCAGATGAGATATGAGCAGTACGAAAGCCATCCTCTAAGATAGCCCATGTCACTTCATCTATGGGAGTGGTGATCTGGAAGTTATCCCACCAAGTGGCGGCTGGTCCTTACAGTAAATGTGCTGCAAATCTGACCTTTTCAGCATCAGTACAACCCACTGTTACCAAGTCCTTGTTCACTGAGCGTAGCCAATCATTGGCCACCATGGGATCACTTGTTCCTGAGAACTTTGCTGGCCTCAGTCTCAAGAACCTGGTAAGCATATCAAAACCAGGTGGGTTGTTGTTGTTGTTGTTGTTGTTGTTGTTGTTGTTGTTATTGTTGTTGCTATTGTTGTTGTTTTGGTTCTGGATGAACGTCGTCATCATCTGCATCAGCTGAGTTTGAGCAGTCATCATTTGCTGCATTTCTGGAGTGATGTTGTTGTTGTTGTTGGGGTTGGGGTTTGCACGACGGGGAGGCATCTGTGGTTTGTTCAAATAGAGATAAGAATGAGATACCCATAGATGCTTTCATGCACATTACATCACATAAGCAAACACATAGCATGCAACTCAAAGATAAAAGTTCAACAACAAGATAACAGGTTCACAAAGTAAAACACACAAGTAGCAAGCCATCCACATGCCGGATGGTCAAATAACAAGTTCTCAAATAACAAGTACGATAATAAAAGATAAATGAGTAGTCAAATCTACTCCTCGGCATCAATCTCCTCCTCGACAAAGGTAAGACCTGCGTTCTCCATCGCGGTCTTGTATTCCTCGACGCTAGTGGTCAAGGTCTCTATCTTGGCCTTGAGAGCCCTCTTCTGGGAACGAAGCCTCTCAATCACCGTCTGCTGCTGCTCTAGCTCGAAGTCCTTGGACTGCAGTTCTTCAGTCATGTCCCGGATCTTCTTGTTCCTATCCTGGACACGCTTCTCCTGACTCTTGAACTTCCTGTCCTGGGTCTCGAACTTCGCCTCCATTTCCTTGACTATCTCGTCTTGCTCCGCGAAGAGCTTGTCCTTCTCGCGAAGCTGCACCTGGAGTTCGTCATTGCTGAGCATGACGTTGGTCCTATCGGTGTCGACGTGCCTAATGAGAGACTCTAAGTCCTGGAGGTACAGGCGAATCGGCTCTGCTGCATCCCTCGAATCGTCCTCGAAGTCGATGGACTCTCCATCCTCATCACGTCTTCCGAAGACGTGGAAGTGGGTACCTCTAACCTGTCGGGAGTGTCTCCCTAGCAGACGTCCTATCAGATCCTGCATAACTACCTCAAGGCCTCTCTCCCTGTCATCGTGCATGAGCTTGAAGACAATGGCCTCCGTGGTAGGCTCAGTCTGGCGTCCGTGCTGGTTGACCTTGAAGCCCCAGAGGTCCTTCCTCTCAAACTTGGTGAGGGGATGCACCATAATGGTGGGAAGAGGGAGATTGAGCAAAGTAGTAAGCTCAACGATACGAGGACCAAAGCGGGTAACCTAGAACTCCTCAACAGTGCTGATGGTAATAGGCATCTATTTATAAGATAGAAAAGTTAGAACAACACAATTCAAGATAAAACAAAAGACAAAACATCACATACATATCTTTGGAAAGCAAAACACACAAGTCATGCATACATGAAACCATTACAACAACCAAGGTTCAACTTATTTTAAAGTCACATTTTGGAAAATAAGGTGATAAGTGGTGGTCAAACTAACGAAGTACGCTTACAATCCTATCTCACTGGATCTGTTGGCTAACACAATGTTTCTAGAAGCAATCAGCCTATCTTGCTCACATGACTCCATCACTAAGTCTATAATGTCTCCTCTTAAGGTTTGGTTAGTAGCTTCCAACTCTTGGGTATATTCCTTCTCTTTCCTTAGATCATTTTGGAGGTTGAGCATTCTGCACTTGACTCTATCACCAAGTTCTTTGATGGTCTTCCAAGCTGCATCCCTTGCTGATTCAAAGAATGTAGTGTGCACCACTGAATTAGTGAACATGCAAAATCCTTTTTCCTGATGGTTGTCTTCCTTGTTTTTATACAAGTGAAGTTGCACCCACCAGTATTCCACTCCTTCATCCATCACAGGAAAACCCTTGTACATAGCTGCACCTTGTATTTCTAATGCAACCATGAGGTCCTTGAGAGCCTTGGGGAATTATGTCTCACACTCCAAAGTCATTGTCATGAGTGGTCCTTTCCTTACGGCTTCGTTGATAGAGTTCATCTACAAATAGAGTTGAGAAAGAATATTAGAAAAGTTTACGAGAAGATTAGACAAGTGTAGAAGTTGAATTTTTTTCCTTAGTGGTTTCCATTCCTAGGGTCATAATCCTACAGGCAACACAGTGCTCTGATACCATCTGTAAGATCCCTCCTTTGTAAAGGAAAAGGATCCCTGTGATTGCAATGCTAGTCCCTGGATCATTGCTAGCATCCACAGTTTAAGATGAAGTACACAGATACAAAGGTCATTTATTACATCCATTCCAGAGATAAACATAGTTTTTACAACTCCAAGGCCACAGGCCTAATACAAGAGTTTGAATAAGTAAATAAATATAAGTCTTCATCTTCATGTGCCACAGGCAAGCATGTTGAGTGTAGACTCATGACACCTAATCCTCATCAGAGTAACCTGCAACATCACAACTTACAACCACAGTGGGTCAATACTTTGGAATAGTATTGGCAAGTGATACCTTAGTAAAATTTTAAGTGGACTATATTACTATATGAAATTTGGCTAAGTGTAGCTTGGCTTGCTTTGTTCAAAATAGGTTTTGCCTATTAGTTGAAATCACTAAGTTTTTCTTTGTCAAAAACGTTTCCCAAGGAACCACCAATAGACATTGAGGTCCTTCACCCTTGTTCACCCACAAGTTTTTACTTAGAAATTGGGATGAGGAGATTCTTGATAGCTTCCATGTCTTGATGCTCAAGTTGTCCATTGCCATGGACTTGGCTAAGTACTTAGATTTTTCCATCTGCAGAGGTTGTGCACTTTCCCCACCAGACTTGGTTTCACCAAGACAGGACCTTTCAGAAGCCTTCCCTTAGACCAAATGGACGCGTTCCAACCTATCATTCCCACTACCACCAACTGTCCAAATGGCTAAGTTCTAGCAACTTATGTGATCCAGGCAGAGCCCATATTGCCAAGTGGCTGCACTAGAAGCTTCTTAACACTTGGCCTCTAAAATATCTTTGTTCCTGGGTGGCTTGCCACAAGTGAGATACACAAGGTAAACCATAGCCATGGGCCTTGTGTAACCACTCAACCGAAAACCACCAATCAAGTCCCTTTCCACCCAGGTGATTCATTGACTTAGTTGTTTTATTAAGTAAAACAAGTCCAAAGACTTAGAAATATTTTCATCATAGCATGTATATTTCACCAACCCTTGTTTGCTACTAGCTAGGCTAAGCATGGCATAGATAGTAACTTAACTTAGAAATTTCCTAGCAATTCTACAACTACTTAGGATTTCCCAACATGGCATATAGGCAAAAAATAATAACATGCAAGACTTAGCAAAATATTTCTAATGCTTAGTATAAAACATAGGGATAGAAATATTCATGAAGTACCACTTGCCTTGGTAGTTGGGAGAGTAGCACTCTTCACAATCACAATCACTAGCACCAAAGTCTACACAAAGAATGGTAGCAACAAATTACACACAAAACATATACAAACAAACAAAAATATATGCATGCATGCAAAATGCTAAGTGATGATTTTTAAAACTCAACCAAGCAAGTGCATAGTACTGAATCCTAAACAAGTCAAAAACTTGCCAAACCAAATTTATTTCACACTAAAAACAATTCTTAAGCATGTCATATATTCAAATAAGCCCTACACATGTTTCTGCAAATAAAATCTTTTTAACAGAAGCAAAACTTTAAACACATTGCATATTTAGAAAGGGCTTGTTCTCCTGATTCCAACGGTATAAAATTTGTGAAATTCTAACGTGGGGATCAAAAGTTATAGCTAAATCAAATTCAAACAATAATCTGATTCAAATTCTGTTTTAAATCTAACTCACTGCCACGCGTATGTTTCCTATTGGCCCGTACCGGTTCGGGCGGATCGATCTCTGCGAGCCGTAGGATTTAAGTCAGATCTAGTGGCTCAGATGCGCACATACCTCTTCGTTTAAGTTCTAATCCTAGCCGTAAGATCTACATCTAACGCTCCTGATTGCTTTGACCAGAGATGAGCGGCGCTAGCGGCGGCGACTGGCGGCGGCGCCTCTGTCAGTGATGGAGCTGGCATTCTAGGTCGCGCGGGAGAGGGAGAAGGGGTTTACCAGACTCGCAGGAAGCTGCTGATGCTCAAGGTGGTGATAGTTCGGCAAGGGGCGCTCTAGAGTGGCCGAGGGAGCTCGTCGGAGTCGTGCACGGCGTCAGGTGGTTGCTGTCGAAGTCATTGCCGAGGTTCCGCGTCTCCCTAGCACGAATCAGGTGGTTTAGGAGATGTGTAGGACTGTAGCGAACAACCTCGTATGCGAGAGATATCAAGGGGCGCGCAATGCTTACCGTAATCGGTCGTCGGAGTTGAGTGGCGGCACGGTCGTTTGCAGGAACGAACGGGGACGGCGTCCTGGGTCACAAACAGGCAAGCAAAGGGTATCAGAAGATGCACGAGGTCATGCTGGACACACTCATTTGAATCAGAGGCACATGGGCGACATGGTCTTACCGGAATCGCACGCTGGAGATCGTCGGAGCTGCGGCGGTGTTTGGCGAGTTGTGGGCAGCCTGGTGGCGTGGAGAGAAAATTGGGTGAGGGGAAATGGCCGCGAGGGGGAGGGGTTTAAGTAAGCAGAGCTGGGCGTGGAGTTACTCACGGAATCAATGGGAATCAACGCGGCAGTGACTGCGGCGAGTAACGGCGGCGTGAGCGTCGCAGGCGCGCGAGATTTGGGGAAGAAGGAGTCGACGTGGACGGGTCCACTTCTCAACGAAATAAACAGAGGGGAGGTGGGGTCCTGGTGTCAGCGACTCCGTGTGTGCGTCTGCGAGTGAGAGAGAGAGGGAGAACCCGGGTGGGCTAGTTGGGCTGGATCTGTTGCTGGGCTCAAATCCTGGCGCTGGCCCTTTTCTAATTCTTTTCTCTTTTTCTTTTTCTGTTTTGATTTTCTGGATTGATTTTCAAATGATTTCAAAAGCTTTTGAATTCAAACTTTTTCCAGGATTTTATAGGGTGCAACATTCACACTTCAGGACATAAAATGAAGTGGTCACCTTGTATTAGCTTGGTCCTTTTGTTCAAACAAGATAAGCAGTGCTATAGCACATCATTTGAATAAGTTTTGGAAATGGTTTCTATTTCAAATTTGTTTTGTAAAATTCCACCAAACTTCAACAATCAAACACAATAACAAGAGGGTAAGGAAGACTTGGTTTAAAACATTTCAATCTTCAACTAAGAGTGGCTTTAGACTAATAGCTATTCACATAAAATAATGAGCTCATATGCTCCTGTTTTGAAGTGTTTTGTTTGAAATGAAAAACATATGATCATGGATGCATGGATGATATGCATAAGTTTGAAATGTGATTTTAGGGATGTTACAATAGGTTTACATCGTGATACTTAGCACTTAGGGTCAAACTATTCTTTATCTCAATATTTACCCAAATTGCTCATTTGCAACATGATGATTTTAAGCAAAGTGGTCTCAATTTGGTTTTGACTAACCTTTGATCTCACTTTTAGAAGGATTAACTATAACCAACCTTTCTTTATTGGTAAACTAGCCTCACATGATCACTCCAAGAAGGCTAATCAGATTCTTTTTGCTAACTTAAACCAAAGATTATTAGGATTTTCTAGCACTTATGAGTTCTATCATAGTTCTACCATGTTATTTCCTTACTTCTACCTCAAGAGATTCTTCTAATTACTTATTATATTTATACTTTCATCATTAAATCCTAACATAATTTCACTTTATCACATAGAATTCTCAAGTGAATCCCATATGATTACTACTCAT
The DNA here is from genome assembly GCA_910589765.1 of Avena atlantica. Lineage (NCBI taxonomy): Eukaryota > Viridiplantae > Streptophyta > Magnoliopsida > Poales > Poaceae > Avena > Avena atlantica. Next base: position 277,195,031 of record OU342734.1, on the reverse strand, counting down.
TACATCAACATTTCCTGATGATATTCATCATGTTGTCTTTGGTTATCAACTAACCATAAGATTCCACTATCTTACATAAATTCTAGGGTTAGGCTACACCATTTAGAGTACTTCAATTGGTATCTTTAACTTGATCCTAATCTACTGTGACCAATTAGCTTTCCTAAAGTATCTTGGTGGGTTATGTCTCCTTCGGAGGACACTAAATAGCACCTTACTAAGAAAAGATGAATAACTACTCCATATGATCTCCTAAACTTAGTCATATTCTAAATTACTGATTTAGCTTACTTTAAGACATATTAATGGTGTTCTACCCTCTTGGGACTTGCACTATACCAAGGAATATGGATAACAACTTTTAAGAAAGATGACCAAAGCATCCAACTTAAGTGTGACAAGATTATCCTCAAGTGGATACTCATCACCAATCAGAAGAATGTTTGGTTTAGATAAGATGGCTCCTATAGTCACTATCCAACCTACAGATCTTCCAAAAAGGGTTTTAATCCTAAGGTCAAAGCATATGCTCTGATACCAACTGCGGTGACCCAGCATACCACTGCATGATGTAGTACACTATAGTCGTTGACATAACACCAATGAAACACCGTTCACTAGTATTACATCCCTCAGAGTGGTACAACAAAAACACAGCAAGTCCAAGACATGACTATAGGTTACAACTCAACTCTTTACACAAGATCCAGAGAACACTCAAGGTTAAAGGGAGAGAAAGAACTTCTTACAAAGAAGAATCATAAATAAACAACTCAAAAACTATCATACTATTAAGACTAGTATCATAACTAATGGTCTGGCATTGCTGCTATTGAAATACACTATAGAAATAGGTTATATGGCTAGAGATTATATTCCTATCTAATCAGTAACTTTGTCTTCACTTGACTTGATGTATATGTTGACTTTCTTGACTTCATTGAAGAACTTTAGATTCTGGTGATAATTCCTGGAGCATAACTTGATGTAGACATCGTCTGTCCTGGCTTTAGAACCTAGCAAGGGTTAAGAAGATACGTTGAGTACGAGCGTACTCAACAAGTTCACTAGATAAGGAGTGTTTGATGCACTATATCTACAGCCACAGACCATAGGTCATAGGCAATGCAAGTTTTCATAAACATTTCTTCAAAGGTTGCTTTTATTCTGAAAAGCTATGTCCGTCAGCCTTCACGGGTTTACCAGAACTTTCATGGATTTCCTTTCCCGCCGCGTTCGCAGCTCCTTCCCGGAATAGGGAGTAACAAGTTACAGTTCTTACACTCTGTAGAGGTGCGTTACTTTACCCATGAGATATCTTAGCTTTGTTGCACATCCGAATTGTAGGTTCGTTCACACTTCCTTGGTGTGAGGCCCAAACTAAGATCCAAGCCAATCACTGCCTTCTCCGCGACCCCGCATGTCTCCTTGGTGTATGACATCCCACCTATTGAAATACGGCTATTGGTAGTACATACCGTTCAAATGCCGGAACTACCGTGGGACGTTGAGGTTTCCTACCCATATGCTTCATATCCTCTACAAATTTCCAATTAATATGCACGCGATGAGTGATAACAGCCACAACCCGCACATCCGACTCCATGCGAGAGGGAAAAGATACAACTGACTTCTCCGTCCCATTCCAAATCTCATGGTCAACGCGTAATATATGATGCAAGAATCACTGGCGACATTGGTTGTTAAGTCCTAGATAATATGTTCCTTTACCACCGGAACTCTTATAGTAGGTTATTACCTCATGGTAAATAACCTATAATCACATTATTATGAAAATAGTGTTTTCTGTCCTTTTTCAAATGCAGGTGATGACAATACTGGATTTGCAAAATACTTTACATAAAATAATCAAAGGACATGAGCAAGTGTGAACTTGCCTTGTGTGATTGCAAGATTATGCACTCACGGTCTTCGAGGCAATATAAAAGATCCAATATATGAAATCAGCATCATTGGTCTGGTAAGGACTAATTTTTAAAGAAGCAAAATGCTTTTATGCATAGGTAATGTAATGCAAGTTGATAAACTCGAATCCCGGGAATAACGTTTTTCTAGGGTTTGGATACTGGAAAGGATTTTCCTTGGAATGTGTTGCTCTTTTAGATTAAGTTTCATTTGTGCTTCTTATTAAGGCTTGTGAGTGTGTGTGAAACAACATGTAATTATAATATCTCAAAACATAGAGATACACACAAATGTGATATGCTACTCAAGATTGCTTATACTATAATTGTTTATTTTAAATTTTTACTCTACAATTAATGTCACTTATAAAGAACTTAAGTGTTATCAATCCTAAGTATATAATTAAAGTATAAAGCAATGTGATTATGCTTATTTGTTATTTGTTGACTGAAGTGGCAAAAAGAATAACATTTGAAGAAAAGATTTCTTTTCTAAGGTCTAAACAATCTTTATGGTTAGTCAGATGTGGTTGATGTTGTTTGTGCTTGCTTGAATAGTTTGGACTTGAGATGCTTTACGACTTAATTATAATAGACCAAAGTTAATTATAAAACATATAATAAGGTCTTTAGCATTATACTTAAAGTTTTGTAGACTAAAGTTAACTTTAAAAACATAGATGAACTTAGGTTATAATGCTTATGATATTTGTATTTTGTTCACTTCATAATGTTTCCTTAAAGTTATTTAAGCATGGTATTACTTCTATTTGAGTAGTGGTTTCCTAACATTATAATGGAATAGAATCATTTTTCTTTTTATAGATGAGTGGTTGTAGTTTGTAAACAAGGAAGTAATATTACTTAACTACTTATGGATTCAATATAGTGTTTTGGTATGTTTATAACTTGTGGCTGAAGTAAGGGAAAAGGTTTTATTTAGTCACAAATTATTCTTAAAGATTTTATATTGGATAAGAATCTTTTTAAGGAATAATCTACACTTATGGATGAATGATAATTCAATCAACTTGTATTTAAAATTTGTTAAACCATTTTGACTTCATAATATCAATGTTCAAGACTAGTACTATTTATTAGACTCAATTGATAAATTTTAAAATATTAGCAAATTTTATTTACCCTTATATGAATTATTGATTAAGGAAATTGGTTTAAATTCAAGTTATTAAAGTTTTTAAATTTTTAATTACCTCAAGAGTGGAATATTATATTTTTAACATGTATTGATTATTTTTGTGATTATTTTGGTATATTACATTTATTTTTGTGATTTATAAATAATAAGATATGATTTTTATCAGATTTATTACTTTTTAAATACTTAATAAATAATAAATACTTAATTAAGTGAAACCATAATGTATGATTATAGTTTTAAAGTATTGTTTTTATTTTTCTAAGATTTTTGGTATTTTACTTATATTTTAAATATTTACCAATATTAAAATATGAATTATCTAAGTTTTATTATTTATAAAACCTTTGATAAATAATATTTATTTAAATAATTATCACAAGAATATATGATAATAGTTTTAAGTTATAGATTTTATTTTTTTGAAAATTTTCATATATTATACACATTTTTCTAAATTACAAAACAAAAGTTATTAAATTTACAAGATTTATTCATTTATTTCATTTCTGGAATATTGATATTTGAATTTATATTGTTTTTACTAATTTACTAAACAGACACATAACCTTTTTACACCAAAGCTAAACGTACCCAAAGTCACTGACCAGTGGGCCAGTGGCCACATCACACTCTCAGGTTAGTAAAATAATTTGTTAGCGGCCCTATTTCTACTCCGAGTCGATGACAGATGGGCCCTATACCACGTCATATGCCACATCAGCGAAGACTGGACAACCCTATAGACACGATGCAAGCATGACGTCAGTGTGACGTCATGTCGCCGGTGATGGTCAGGTGGCTCGCAGTGGCGGCGATCTAGTGGAGTTTGGCATGTGCGGTTGGTACAGTTCGAAAGGGCACACGCCGAGGAACCAATTAGCAGCGGCGCCGCCCGGGATATGGTCACCGGAGGATGGCCGGCGGCGAGCATTTGCAGCAACACAGTCGGAATCCTCATGGGTCGATAGATACGGCACTCGAGCAACAAATCAGATAGGACCTCGAGGTTCAGAGGCTCACCGGGAGCATGATGAAGGGCTCGGCGAGGCCGGAGGTGGTCGGGAGCGATCCAATCGTCGACGATGATCTCCGTCGGAGTTAGAGAATATGGTTTCGATTCGGTCGACTCCGTGCATCCCGGATCGATTCCTTCTTCTAGGATGACGAGGGTGACGACACGGAGCTCATAGTATCCTCGGATGGCTCCAGGGTGGTCTCTAGACAGCGTCATGCATCAGCAGTTGAAGCTAGGGTTTGGCCTCTGAGAGGATACAGAGAGGAAGAGAGTGGCGAGTGGGAGAGGATGAGGATGAGCGTTGCGGTGGCGTTCTTATCTTCGTCTTCAGAATACGACAGGAGCTAGCGGGCATCGCAGCGCGAGGTCGCCGGCGGACGGCATCGACCAACTCACGCAGCTGCTTCCCTGCTGCGAGGAAGACGACGGTGACGATAGGAGGCCAAAGGGGTATGGTCTCCTATTGGGCCAGGTGGGCTGTGTTCGGGCTGCTCGTGGCGACGAGTAAGCGAAAAGGAAGATGGGCCATGGGCCAGAATTGACTACTGCCTTTACTTCTTTTATTTTTTTCTTGTTCTCACCTTTTTCTATTTTCTGTTTTGTTTTCAGTTTGAATATGACACATTTGATTGAGATTTCTTTATATAATTTATTTCTAGATAATTGCAGCATATAAAAATGTATTTCAAATTCTGGTATTAATTTAGTATTTTGATAGCATACTTTAATTATTATTTTCTAACTTTATAATTATAGAGATATTCTTTTATTAAATAGAATAGGTAGGATTTAGGGTTTTTAGAATTTGTTTAAGATCTTTTTAAAAATTAACTATAACATTATTTTTACCTTTACTTGGAGTAATGAAGTTTTAAAATGTTAGTAATGGTCATAGGGTTTATTTCTATGTATTTAATCACATAGTAAAGTATAGGGTGGTTTATAATTATTATATCCCCACTTATTCCATGCTCATATGGAATGAGTGGTTAGAGAAATGGATCAAGGAATTTGCCTGATGAATATGGATTGAATATTTATGATATGTTGATGATACAACTCATTAATAAGTTTAGGGTTCTAAATTGTAAATGCTTACCCTAGGGTTTAGGGTTCTTATTATATTTATATTATTTTGTTGATGTGAATAAGAATTAATGGCTAAATTTTTTTTAAATGTTTGTGATCTTTAATGATATCACTCTTTAAAATATTAAGGTTATTCTCTAAATTGTCTTATGGAAAAGAATTGATAAAGGTAACTCCTAAGCACATATGGTTATGATAATTAGGAATGACAAAGATGTGCTTAAGTGAATTTGCTATAGGAAAATATTCTTATAAAGTTTTGTGGAGATAAGATGATAGATCAATCAGATGAAATGGATATTATGTTTGGTTAAAGATTTAGAGTTTAGTGTTTACCAAGAATTCCTATCTTCCATAATTCACAATCTTGGACTTCTAATTAAGGAATTCCTTTCCTAGATATACTACTTCTCCTTATCCATCATCATGGGTTAACATGATGAGCTTTACTTATTAAGAATATCCTTATCCACCTTTTATTCTTCTCATTCCATTTATAAATCTAATGAGCTTGACACTAAAGCTTTTCATAATCTTTTCATATCCATACTTGGTTATATCAACTACTCTACTACTGATAATCTCCAATCCAACAAGTGGTTACTTCTAACTCCATTCATACTCTTCCTTAATCATCCATCACTAACATTACTCCAATGGATGTATATAAATCAAATTATAATTTCCTCAAAAGCTTAGTATTTCTAAAGAGAAAAATACTACTTCTTTATTCCAATGTTGCTCTAACATCATCATAATCATACTATCTTGTCTCTACTTCACTCTAGTAAATCATGCTCCAACCTCACATTATATTAACGTGACTTGTAATGACTACTCTAGAATAACTTATCTATACTAAGGTTTAATCATGTTCTATCCACCAATGTCACTTATACATGATATAAGTATTCAATCTCGGTGGATAAAGCATGATCATTATAATCCTTTGATCATTTATGGTTTAAGTTTCCAGTTGGCTAATCAAGGTCTCATCAATACAACATTACAGTTGTATTAAAATTATTTTCTGTCTAACTCTATTGGTCTCAGAGAAATTATTCACTGACTATACCTACTTGATCCAATGGGATTACTCCTGATAACTTCCTTCAGAATTCATCCTTGTAATCTGCTTTATCACCATATAATTATAGGTTCCATATAATTCTTTTATCATTTCAGGAGTGAGTTAACTACATCAATTATGTCATTGATCCAATTATCTTCCAACATCCCCATTCTATAGATGCTTATTTAAATCTAGCATTACTATTTACCTCTTCTTACTTATTTCTTTATAGGCCATAAGTGAATGCTATGATATGGTCAAGAGTTAATAGATCAAGAATTAATAGGTTAAGAATTGGTGAATCAATAGTTGATTTCTCAACATTGATGAACAACAGATATTAAAAATAATATTCAATAGAGATGATAATGATTGATATGGGAAGAAAGATATGTGGTGAATGGTCTTGAATTTCTTTCCTTCCTACTCCATATAACTAAAGAGTTAGGATTAAGTATTACCATGATCCACATGGTAGAATTGGATAAGAATAAGATAGATCATGATTAGTTACTACATTCTTGTTACTTAAATTATATTCACAGCTTGGTATTCATGAGTTATTGTAATGAATACTATGATATGATCACCTAAGGATCAAATATAAATCATTAAGCAATGTATTAGGGTTTAATTTATTACATTTGATCTACCCTTAAATCAAATCATGTTTACCCAAAAATAAGGTTTTAGCAAAGGTCATATTGAAACTTATCGTAGTCAACTTGATGATCTACTTTCCATCAAGTTGAGAGAAGCATAGATCACTTTGACAAGTTTTGTTCAAAAGCACAAAAAATATTCAGATTTTCTATGCATGAATGCAATGCACACATCTATGTTCAGCTTATTTCTAAGCCCTAATGCTGGGATGTTACACGAGGCGCGCTCGGGATAGCTATGGGGAGGTGCAGGGGCGGATCTACTGTGGGGGCATGGTCGGAAGCGCCAGCGGTGATGAATCATAGCGACGCGGAGGCATCGAAATGAGGGAGCTGAAATGGGAAACGAGAGGGCGAGGGTGCGAGTGAAGTTTCCGAGTGGCGGTTTGGTGTTTCGCGCATGGTCGGAATGATAGCATGCTCTCGACCTAAGGCACCAAAATTGATGTGCCGGAGGGGGGATGTCGCGCGCGGAAAAAATTTAGCGCATGCGCAACTATAGCACATCTACTGGAGGACGCTGAACTACCGCGCGCTGTGTATATCAGCGGTTATATTAGCAGGGATGCATTTTAGCGTGACTGCCGGAGTTTCTCGCGCTAAAACTAGTATGCAATTCCTTTAGTGCGCGGCAGGCTGCAGCTGCACCAGGTGCGCTTTAATTCCACATGTGGCAAGCAGTGTTGCACTAGGTGTTGTAAACTACATCTCCATGAATCCCCACTTCTTTTCATATAACAATCCCTGATCAAAGAGAGAACAATATCCATTTCAACACATTTCTAACGAATTACTTGGTTTACGAAAGTCTGTCAATAACCAAATAAAATAAAATATGCTACATAGTTCATACAATAGACGGAAAATAAAATAGGCTAAAACTTGTCATGATCGTCGATCGAATTCTCGACGAAGGTAGAGGATAAGAGGTCGAGCCAACACTCGTCATTGTCACCGATCATCGACAGAACAACATCCTGTGCAAGGATGAACTATTGGCGCTGTGCCTTGTCAGCCCTCCTCGCCCCTAGCCGCCTTCCTCTCCATCTTTCTCTACGTGTAGAACTCGACCTCACCGCTGGCATCCTCTGGGAAGTGGGTCGCCCACGCCGCAGTGGCGTGCTAGTCTTCCTCGACGTGGTATAAGTGCCATGTTATTATTCCGTGATGAGCCATGGCGTGTTGATGTCGTCGAAGTTGAGGTCCCAGCGCGGGCTGCCGAGGCGCCATGCCGTTGTGTCCTTCGCACGGGCCGCCTCGTGCGTCGTCTGGAATGTCTGGATGATGCGTTCACTGCCAGCCTTGATCTCTGCGTAGAAATTGGCTGTAACATCCCAATTTCAGCAATCCTGATTGGTTGTCAATGATACATCAAAAATGTATCTATAATTTTTGATGTTCCATGCTTGTTTAATATCTACTTTGCTTTTTCTACACTTTGAGTTTTTTATATGTTTTCTAGGACTAACCTATTAATAAGATGTCGTAGTGCTAGTTGCCTGTTTTCTTCTGTTTTTGGTTCCAGAAAAGGCAGAAAATAAATATTCTTGAAATTGGACGGGACAAAAGCCAAATTCAATATTTTACAGTGGGGAATACAGAGCCAGGAGACGAGACGGAGGAGGGCCTCGAGGGGTCCACACCCCTGGCCGCACGGCCAGGCCTGGCCCGTGCCTAGGGGGGGTGTAGCCGCCTCGGGCACCCCCTCGGCTCCCTCTTTGCCTATAAGAAGCCCCCAATACCTAAACACTAAGTACCCAACCAATCTTCCACGAAAAAGTCCGTAGCCGCCACCACCATCGTCCCTAGATCGGGGGGGGATCTGAAGCTCTTCCCGGCACCCTGCCGAAGGGGAGAGATCATCCCGGAGGCCTTCTTCATCACCACGCCAGCCTCCGGTATGAAGCATGAGTAGTTCCACCTTGGACTATGGGTCCATGTAGTAGCTAGATGGTTATTTCTCCTCCTTTGTGCTACCATGTTTAGATCTTGTGAGCTCTGTTCATGATCAAGATCATCTATTTGTAATCATACATGTTGTGTTTGCGGGGATCCAATGGATATTGAGATTACTATGTCAGATTGGTTAATGATTCTATCTTATTGATTCCATCATGTCTGTGTTGTTTGAGATCTTGCATGCTCTCCGTTTCTTGTAGCTATCTTGGCCAAGTAGATGTTAGTGACTCCAAGAGGGAGTATTTATGCTCGATAGTGGGTTCATGCCTCTATTTAATCTGGTGAAGTGACAGAAATCTCTAAGGTTGTAGATGTGCTGTTCCTACTAGGGAGAAAACAACGTTCTCTTGTTCATGGAACAAGTGGATTGTTTACCTTACACTCTTTGCTTAAAGCAGTTATCCGTTGCTTGCAACTTAATACTAGAGGGGGTTCAGATGATAACCTGAAGGTGGATTACTAGTCATAGATGCAGTTGGATGGAGGTCTATGTATGATGGGGATATGCCTACCAGGGTATACCCAGCAGGACGTTTCCGACTGGCCCAGATGCTGGCGAGTGGGCCTGCGGGACGGCGACTGGATCAAGGCCTGGCGTGGACCCAAGCGACTGGAAGCTGAAGGCCCAGAAGCGTAGATAGGCCCAGTCGGATTAGGTTAAGCGATCGCTGAAACCTTAACTGATTCGGTTGAGATCTGTAAACCCTAGGGGGGTGAGTCTATATAAACCTCCCTAGGGTGCGCGTAGAGGACACGTTCCATCATACACCCAAGCGACTCGTTGCCTAGCCCCCGAGCTCACCCCATTGTACTTCCACCATAATACAATCTAGCAGGAGTAGGTCTTTACCCTCCGGGGGGACGAACCTGGGTAAATCCTTGTGTCTCCGCCCTCATCTCGCTCCGCAGATGGCTGGCCGCCCTTGCCCTATGTTCTACTACTCGCTGCCGATTGCAGCATCTGCCGTGGTCATTCCCACGACAGTGGCGCCCACCGTGGGGCCTGGCCGGTGTTCTGCGGCGAGATCCAATCTACCCACCAACGAGTCGATCGCCACCGGCCGCATGATAGCGATCGGCGAGATGCTCCAAATCTTGCCGAGCAGCTACGTCCCGGCGGCGCGACCCGTCACGCATAGCATGATCCTGCCGGTCGGCACGATCAGTCTCTTTGTTGGCCTCACCGACGTCATCGTCTCGGAGGACTCGGATCGCATCCGTGAGTCGCCGCCACGCGACCGGCTCTCTGAGAGTCAGGTCCGCACGATCCACTGCCTCGCCTCCGAGTACGACTCAGCCCACAGTGACGTGGCTAAAACCACCGCGGCCGCGGAAGACGCGGCCCTCAACGACGATGCCGACTCGGCGACCCCGGCGTCACTCGCCGGATCCATCGTCGCCGCGTCGCCCGCGGGCTCCATCACCCAGGTCTCCAACGACGGAGACTTCGAGGATCCCTCCATCCTTGGGATCTTCGACTTCGACTCCGGGTCGGAGAATTCCACCGATCTCCGCAACGGGACCGGCCGCCATGCCGCGACCTACATGGCGACTGGCGCCGACCCGCCGGAGGATCCATTCTCCACTCCGATCCCTCCCAACGCAACGACAACGGAGGTCGAGGAACTCCGCCTGAAGCTGGCGGAAGCAATCCGCAAGTAGCAAGCCGAGCGCGAAAAATTTCGCCTCGAGCAGGTGACGGCGCAGGAGCTATCGCGCTACCACCAGCAACGAATCAGGTTGCGCCTGAACCTCACCATCCAGGGGCACGCCCTGAATTTTGACGATGAGAGCACACGATATGCGTAAATGCGCCACCGGGAGGAAGCGCCCGGCCCCCACCAGGGTCGACGGCGAATGTTGCCCCACCACCACCCAACCGCGCACCCCCCAGGGATCAGCCGCGTATCATGGTCTCCTCACGGGAGCGAGACACGAACGGCCTGCCACTGTTCTCCACCCCGATGGACAACCTCGTCGCGGGCCGAGCAGTAGTCGACAACATCGCGGCCACCAGTGACGGCGCCCTACAGATCCAGTACGTCAAGGCGGTCGAGCAACAAAACCCAGGCGTCGACTCACAGGGTTGGATGTACTCGCGTTCATCGGGCAGCAGAGCGGCCTCAAGCGGCCGCCCCATGGCGGCAAACACCCTCAACTGCCCGCCACCCGAACCACTGGAGCTCCAACACCGACCCGCGAACGCGGCACTCTCCACCAACGACCCCCGGCCGGTGACCATCTTCATCGCCGCCAACGGTCAGCCCGTCGACGCCCGCACCCACATCATCAACAACCAGAGCTGGCGCGCATGCCAGCCCGACGACCTGCGGCATAGCCTAACCAACCGCCGCAACGGCGAGCCGAGGGGGTCGCTAAGCCGACTCAGGCCCCGGTGCTTCGGACCAATGATCCGAGGCGAAAGATACCCGGCGAACTTCAAAGCGCCGAAGAAAATAGAGAAGTACGACCCTTCATACGATCCCTCTGTGTGGCTGGATACTTACCTCATGGCAATGGGGATCGCCAGCCACACCGATCTACTCGCCGCCCGCTACCTCCCCCTGATGATGGAGGAGGCGTGCAAGCAGTGGATCAACACTCTCCCCGCGGATAGCATCGACTCATGGGAAGAGTTGCATGACGCCTTTGTCAGGCACTTCGAGGGTTCATACACCCGCGCCACCACCATCGAGGACCTGGAACGATGCGTCCAGGGACCTCGCGAGTCGACCCGCAGCTGGGTCCAATGGTGGCAAGGACTGTGGTACAACGCGGTCGGTATCCACCCAGACACCGCAATCCACTGCTTCAAGACCTCGTGCCGCTACGAGCCCCTGGTTGCCAAGCTCAAACGAGCATACCGCACACTCGACAACATACCGAATCTCCTAGAGATCGCCAAAAGATACGCGGAGGAAGACCCAAACCAAGAAACCGACGACGAGTCGGGTGGACAACGCCGCACGAGCGGCAACGACAACGGACGATGATCCGATCTACGCTACAGCAATACTCGCCTCACCGGCAAGCGCCGCAGTGACGGGCGAGTCGACTTCGTCGCCAAAGCTGGGTACGCGCAGCGTGAGTCCAAGAGCTTCCGCCGCGACGACGGCAACTACAAGGCGAAGCCAAGGTTCGACCCCGTGGCCCTCCTTAACCAACCTTGTGTACTTCATAGCAGGGAAGGAAAGCCCGCCACGCACACGACCACCGACTGCCACTCTCTCAAGGAGATCAAGAAGGCATGATGAGCGCGGGAAGACCCCGACAACAACCTGCCAAACGGCGGAAAATTCGGCAGCATGGCCGGATCGCTCCACACCTTCACAGGCTTCAACACGAAGTGCGAGAAGAAGGTCATCGCCCGCGCCGTCGCCGTCAACGCGGTGGCCCAGGTGGACGTTCCCCAGTTCCTCAACTGGTCGGAGCAACCAATCACTTGGAGCCGCTAGGACCACTCGCCACGAATCGAGTACCCAGGCCGAGTCACCCTGGTGGTCAAGCCCAAGGTGGGAGACTACTGGCTCCCCAAGACATTGATGGACAGCGGCAGCTCCATCAACATCCTGTACCTGGACACCTTCAGGCGACTGCGGCTCCCGCAGTCGATGGTTGAGACGACCTACAGCACGTTCCACGGCATCGTCTCCGGTCGGAAGGCGTACCCGATCAGCAAGGTCACGCTGCCAGTCACCTTCGGCACACCGGCAAACTTCCGCACCGAGCGGATCGTCTTCGAACTGGTGCCCTTCGACAGCCCCTACCACTGCGTCCTGGGGCGCCAGGCGTTCGCCAAGTTCATGGCAGCGCCCCACTACGCGTACAACGCGATGAAGCTCCCCGGACCGCGTGGCGTCATCACCATCCACGGCGACCCCTACATGGCCGCCGAGTGCGAGGCCAAAGGAGCCAAACTCGCCGACGCCGTCATCGCGGCAGAGGCCAACCACGCCGACGAGCTCACCAAATACGCGAGCGGGGTCAACAACAACGACCACACTATACTCAAGAAGCCCAACTCGGAGGGTGGCAACACCTCAGCCTTCGAGGCAATGATGCATACCCGCACCGTCGAGCTGGTCCCAGGCGACTCCAGCCAGACGGTGACGATCGGGACGAGCATGAGCCCAGCATAGGAAGGCGCGCTCATCGAGTTCCTCCGTGAGAACAGGGACATCTTCGCATGGAAGCCCTCCGACATGCCTGGTGTCCCTAGGGAACTCGCTGAGCACAAACTCAATGCTGACCCAAAAGTGCGACCTGTCAAGCAGTCGCTGCGGCCCTTCAATAAAGAGCGCCGCCGAGCAATAGCCGAGGAGGTGCAGCGTCTACTCGCTGCAGGCTTCATCCGGCCAATCAAATACTCCAAGTGGCTGGCAAACCCAGTACTGGTCGAGAAGAAAAATGGGACCTGGAGGATGTGTATCGATTACACAAACCTAAACAGCGCCTGCCCGAAGGAGCAACTCGTCCTCCCGCGGATCGACCAAATAATCGATTCCACTGCGGGCTCGGAGTCGCTATGCTTCCTCGACGCCTACTCTTGGTACAACCAGATCAAAATGGCCATTGAGGACGAAGAGAAGACGGCGTTCATCACGCCATTCGGAGCCTTCTGCTACACTGCCATGACCTTCGGCCTCAAAAACGCCGGGGCGACCTACCAGCGGTGTATGCAGGAGTGCCTCGCGAGCCAAATTGGCCGCAATATCCACGTCTACATCGACGGCGTGGTAGTGAAGTCCGCTCGCCAGAGCGACCTACTCGCTGACCTGGCGGAAGCATTTGCCAACCTGCGAAAATACAAGATAAAGCTAAACCCAGGTAAATGCACCTTCGGTGTACCAGCAGGGCAGCTACTGGGATACGTCGTCTCCAAGCGTGGGATTGAGGCGAATCCCACCAAGATCGACACGATCGCTCGAGTCGGCAAACCCGAGTGCCTACGCGACGTCTAGAAGCTGGCCGCGCGAGTCGCGGCTCTCAGTCGCTTCATCCCCCGATTGGGCGAAAAGGCGATGCCCCTATACCGCCTGATGTGCAAGAACCCCACCTTCCAGTGGGACAAGGAGGCGGAGGATGCGCTCCGCGACCTCAAGAAGGTGCTACTCGCAGCACGGCTACTCGCCGCCCCTGTCGATAAGGAACCCATGCTGGTCTACGTCGTGGCTTCCGAGCGCGTCGTCAGCGCCGTCATGGTCGTCGAGCGACCAGAGGAAGGAAAGGAGCGCCCAGTGCAGCGACCAGTGTACTATATCAGCGAGGTCCTCACCGAGTCGCGCCAGCGCTACCCGCAATACCAGAAACTGGTATACGCGGTCTTCAGAGCACAGCGCCGACTGCCACACTACTTCCAGGAGCACCCGATATTGGTCGTCTCCTCAGCACCGTTGCAGGACATCATCCGCAACCGTGAGGCGACCGGGCGAGTCGCCAAGTGGGCCGTCGAGATCGGCGTCCACAACATCAAGTACGAGCCGCGCAAAGCGATCAAGTCGCAGGCTCTCGCGGAATTCATCGCCGATTGGGAGGAGGCCCAGCAGCCAGAAAAGCTGCCATACCTCCACTACTGGAGTTTACATTTCGATGGCTCCAAGAATGCGGACGGCGCAGGAGCAGGGATCGTGCTAACCTCTCCGAAGGGCGACAAGCTACGCTACGTCCTCTGCCTCGACTTCACCCCCTGCACCAACAACATGGCCGAGTACGAGGAACTACTCCACGACATGCGAGCTGCCAAGGAGATGAATGTCAACCACCTACGCTGCTACGGAGACTCCGACCTCGTCGCTGGACAAGTCGCCGGCACCTGCGACACCGTCTCCCCCACCATGGAAGCATACCGCCAAGAAGTGGACAAGATGGGCGGACACTTCGCAGGCTACTCCGTCGAGTGGATCGACAGGCGGAAGAACGAGGAGGACGCCGCACTCTCTCGTATCGGCTCGGCTCGATTCGCACCACCCGCCGGCGTCTTCCTCGACACCATCACCAAGCCTTCCGTCTCTCCCCAAAGGGAGATCGACATCGGAGTCCCGCTGAACCAGAGGCAGCCCTGGTCGCACTCATCGCCGAGCCAGAGGACTGGACTACGCCGTACATCGCCTACCTGGAGGGAGGCACCTTGCCAGCAAACGAAACAGACGCCAGGATGATTGCACACCGCTGCAAGTCCTTCGTCATCATCGACGGCGAGCTCCACAAGCGCAGCGTGACCGGCATGTTCCAACGCTGCGTCCAACCCGCTGAAGGACGCAAAATCCTCCACGACATCCACTCCGACGACTGCGGCCACTACGCCGGCGCCCGCTCTCTGGTCGCAAAGGCTATGCGACATGGCTTCTACTGGCCCACCGCACATGCAGACGCTGTCGACATTGCCCAGCGGTGCGCCGGGTGCCAGAAATACGCCAACCAAACCCACGTGCCGAGTTCGGCGCTCAAGACAATCCCCATCACCTGGACGTTTTCCGTGTGGGGTATGGACATGGTAGGCCCTTTCAAGAAGGCCCCCTCCGGCTTCACCCACCTCCTGGTCGTAGTCGACAAATTCACAAAATGGGTGGAGGCCAAGCCAGTCCGGAAATGCGACGGGAAGACCGCCACCAAGTTGCTACGCGAGATCATTTATCGCTATGGGTTCCCAAACAGCATCATCACGGACAACGGCACCAATTTCGCCAAAGGATCTATGGCCGAGTTCTGCGAGGAACACCACATCCGACTCGACCTCGCCTCAGTCGCTCACCCGGAGTCCAATGGCCAGGCGGAACGAGCCAACCAGAGCATCCTCCATGGCCTGAAGCCACGGCTCCAAGTACCACTCGAGCGCACCGCCGGGTGCTGGGTCGAGGAGTTACCCTCCGTCATCTGGGGCATCCGCACCTCCGTCAACAGGTTGATAGGGTTCACCCCCTTCTTCATGGTGTATGGCGCTGAGGCAGTCATGCCCACCGACCTAGAGCACGACTCGCCCAGGGTGGTCAACTACACGGAGGCCGCAAACGAACTCGCATGCCAGGATGGAGTCGACCAACTCGACGAGGCACGCGACCTAGCTCGCTCCCGCACCGCCATCTACCAGCAAGGGCTACACCGCTACCATAGCCGGCGAGTAAGGACTCGCACCTTCCAGGAAGGCGATCTGGTGCTACGCCTCATCCAGGACAAGAAGGGCATGCACAAGCTCTCCCCCCTTGGGAGGGACCATTCTCCATCGGGAGAGTCCTTGGTAACGATGCCTACTACCTCACCAACGTCCGAGGAGACGGGAAACTCGACGTCAAGCGACCGTGGAATGTAAACCTCCTACGGAAATTCTACTCCTAGAACCCCATACATGTACTCTCCACCTGCTATGAAATAAAAAAGATTGGTTACCGCAAATTGCGTCTACTCTCCGTGTCTTGTGCCACTCGCACTCGTAATAACAGCGCCAAGCTAACCGCAGAAGTCAACCTCTGGTACACGAAAAACGTCCACGAAAAACGCCATCCCGGCGCCCCATTGGAGTCACCTAGCTCGACTGGCTTAACGAGCCAAGACAACTTCCCTCGCTCCTCACAGCGACCAAGGTCCTCCGCATCCTCGGCACGGCGACTCGAACGGCCAAGTACCACGCTTGGGGACTAACGATCAGTCGAGCACGAGCGACTAGGGAAAAACGCTAAGTATGAGAGCGTGCCCAGGACTCGCCATGCGACTGGTCCTTCGGATCAGGCAGGAGTGACACGCTTAATCTAACGCGCTCAGTCCTCACCTACCCTGGAGCTGCGACTAGAACCACCAAGTACCACGCTCGGGGACTCGGCCACCTGACCTCGTTCGTGCAAGGGAAAACGGCCAAGTAAAGAGCACCCACGGGAGTCGCCCTGTGACTGGATCTCCGAGCTCGGGCGAGTCGACCTCAATAGCAAAACAACTGACCAAAACATTCAAAATCACAAACACATAACAAACGAGGTAAACCCCATAAAAAGGGAGGACGCGCTCGGGGACTCGTCCAATCAGCATTCAAAATCACGAAACCATTCACAAAATAACACGAAGTTTCCTTACAGTAGAACAAAGTCGTTCCAAAATACAAGTTGAGTCCAATGGACAATTGTTACTAACGCCCCAGGGCACAATGTTTCTACTCCGCAGGTTTCGACGGCGACTCGTCGCCAACCCTGCGGTTGCGAATGAAGGGCGTGTATGGGTTTGACGGGTATGTCGTCAACTCACCCGCCATCGCCGCACGGAATGGCTGCTCGACCTTGAAGTCCCGATGCGTCGGCTCAGGATCGTTGGGGCCGACAGTCGTCTCCTGATAGGGGAGGAGGTCGCCCATCGCCCAGACGCGATCAGAGTACACCGCGGCCCGGTCCGTCAGCTTCAGCACCTCGACGATCTCCACAGATCCTATCGACGAGGGGTAGCCACTCGTCACGTCGTCAAGGTCGAAGTCGTCCGGGAAGTAGGCAAGACCAAGGCTGAGAGCCGTCGCCGCCCCGCGTCGGAAGGCCGACCGCATCATGAATTCGACGACTGCCGACACCTTCTCCAGATAAAGCCATACTTCGACGAGGTCGCTGGGAATCACTTCCGTGGGCAATATCTCCTGAAGATATGCTCGAATGCAAGTCGCGGACAACGTGGCCGAGTCGACCAGAGTGGTCACACACTGCCGCGCGTCGTACGACTGCGCCTCTTTCGAGCTGTCAATAATCCAACCTGTGGACAGAGATCGGCAGTGAGTACAACAACGACGTCACAATGCAACTACTACAGGCAGAGGAAGAAAAGTTTACCAATTAAAGGACGGCAGAGGCCCGTGATGAATCTTTGAAGCAAGGAGAAGTCGTTCTGCAGCCCAACAACGAGGGCGTCAGAGACCTTTCGCTCTTCAGCGGTAGCCATAACAGCAGCTTTTGCTCGCCCATCCGCCGAGCTCGCCTCCTCCTTCGCTTCCTTGAGCTCGCGCTCCAGATCAGCGATCCGCTTCTCAGCCGTACTCAAAGCAGATTGAGCCGCCGTCAGCTCACCTGCCGGGACAAGGCCCTGGCGGACCTCCTCTGCCTTGGTAGCGATTGCTTGGAGTCCCTTGTTCGTTTCTTGGACAGCAACAAGTTCCTTCTCCACGCGACACTTTGCAGCAAGCCGATCGGACGATTCACGCTGCAAGCCCTGCGCACAAATCAAACTGTCAACAACAATAGAATCCTAAGTGCCCACCCGCTGAAATTCAGCGACTAGGCACTCGGGGCCTGGAGATCAAAAATCCTAAGTGCCCACCCGCTGAAATTCAGCGACTAGGCACTCGGGGACTGGAGGTCAAAATCCTAAGTGCCCACCCGCTGAAATTCAGCGACTAGGCACTCGGGGACTGGAGATCAAAAATCCTAAGTTCCCACCTGCTAAAATCCAGCGACTAGGCACTCGGGGACTGGACGCTACAGAAACACTAACAGAATCCGACCACTGAAATTCAGTGGCCCGATCCTCGGGGACTGGACATACCTGGATGGCTGCGCCCAGCATGCCGTGGAGCTCTAGCGCGTCCACAGACGCAAGCAGAGCTGGAGTGTGTCCGTGACGCTGCTCGACCTCCATCTCGACGACCCTAGGCGTCTGGCTCGTTGGTATTGCACCACTCGCTGTGGCTGCTTTGGCCATGAAACGGGGGAAGATCGCAGCGGATGCCCCAGCACCACTAGGAGTCGGCTCGGTCACTCCAGGCGAGGAAACAGCCTCCTTGTTCTTCAAAGCCACCTCCGTCGCAGTCGGAGGATCGCTTGGAGCAACTGCCGTGTCGTCAGAGACCGTGACGACATCGTCGCCCTTCGCCCTCTTAGCGCTGTCTGCGGGAGCAACGACTTCATTAGCTTTCCTCTTCCGCGAGGGGTCCTCCTTGATGACGGCTGGCGGAACTTTGGCCACAGAAGGGTGGCCGATCTTTTTAACTCCAGTCCTGTGAAACAACGATATGAGCAAAATTGTCCGATTACGACGGAAGGCAAGCAGACAAACAAGACTTACTTGGCGACTGGTATGAACCGCAACCCCGTGCGGATGCTGGCCGGCTTCTCCAGCTCGGGGCCTAGTTTCCGACTGAGGCCCATCTCGAACACGTCGTGTGCCCGAGACACAGAGGGCCTCTTCGAAGACGAGGCCGCGGAAGGAGCCTCCGTGATGATGTCTGCGGGAGCTCTCCTAGGAGGCGAAGCTGCTGCGGCTGGAATAGCCCCCAACCTAGAGACCGGGGCGAATGGGGGTGGAAGCGAGGCCAGAGGTACCTCATCCAGGAGGGCGGCGGCGTCCGGTGCTGCTGTCCTATGCGCCGCTTCACCCTTAGCCGAGCTGGTGGCGTCGGAACTAGTCGCAGAACGAGGCGGAGACGCCTGCTTCACCGGCTTCGTCTTCCTCCTTGGCGGAGCCTTCACCTTCTTCTTCTTCTTCTTCTTCTTCTTGTTCTTCTTCTTCTTCTTCTTCTTCGACGGTGTAGCCACACGACGCGAGGTGTGCTCGGAGAGCTCATCGTCATCGTCATCGTGAGGTTCGAGGCTCCTACTCGCCCCGAGCTCGCGCTGATGTTGCCCGCGAGTTTTGCGAACCATCGGGGCGACGTCTTCCTCGGGCTCGTCTTTGTCATCATCTTCCCGCATCGCTCCCGACGTCGCCTTTGGCGGGTGGCGACTCGCTCCCGTCCTGAACGGACGAGCTCGAGTTTTCGTCGTCTGCGGGTGGGAGCCATCCTTCCACAACTTGGAACAACTACAATAAAAATGAAACAACGTCAGCATAACCGCGACTGCATCATCTGCGACTGCGAATGGTGACGAACATGGCGACTTACCGTCGGAGCTGGGCACCTTTCGGTATAGGGGGCGACCCCGGCCTTAGCGTCCAGGTACGCCGCCTAGGTGATCTTCTTCAGGGCCAGGATGTAGTCTTCGAGCTTCCACTCGGCGAGGCAGGATTTTATCGGGTCGTCCCTACCCGCATACTCGTACATATAATGGTCGCGGCGGGCCAAAGGCACGAGCCGCCGCCCGAGCCAGCAGTTGTAAAGAGTGATGGTTTGGAGGCCCTTCTTCTTCAGGCCGCGGATGGTTTGCAACATTTCGTCGACAACCATCCGCTGTTCTAGCGCGAGCTTGCCGACCTGGAGTCGACGCGGTTCGGGCCGGTTGGCGGAGTACCTTGGAAGCACCACCTCGCCGTCTGGAGTCGCCTCGGTGACATAGAACCAGGATTTCTTCCACTCGTTTGCCACCTTGGCCGGCAGCATCAGGTCGAAGAACGACGCCTTCGACTTCAGCTGAAACGTTAGGCCACCCGCAGCTAGCATCGGGCCGCCTGATTCTTCGCGACTAATCCTCCCATGGAATAGATCTTGCCACAAAGGGAAGTAGGGCCTGCAGCCCAGATAGCACTCGCAGAACGCCACGAAAATGGCGAGCTGCTCGATGCTATGCGGGCCCAGGTCCGACGGCTGGATCCCGTAGAAGGCGCATAAGCGCCGGAAGAAGAGAGAAGTGGGAAACCCCAGCCCCCGCTCCAGGTGGCTGGTGAAGCAAACGAATTCTCCCTCGCGCGGGTCCGGAGTCACCTCTCCGGCCGCGGGGAAGCGCCATCTGCCGGCGCGCAGAATCCCGGCCTCCTCGAAGGACGCCAGTAGCGCCCTAGTGCACTTGGATCTGCCCCATGGTTCGGTGGAGGGGGCCATTGGTTGGAAGATTCGTGGAGGTCGGGGGTCTCTGGATCGGTTGGATCGCGATGCGGAGTGGAAACGAAGATGGGCGAGATCGGAGGAAAGACGAAGGAGTGTTTCCCCGCTCGCCTGTCATTCTCCTTATATAGCGGTTGTTACCCGCCAATTTCGGGAGCCGTTACTACGCAGTGATTACGCCGAAAGTTACCGTTGGATTACCCCAACGGCTAGTTTTGACCTCACTGGACGATCCAACTTCATCCACTCGACTCGTCGCTCCGCGCGACTCGACTATTCGCCGACCCGATCACTACAACAGTGATTGAGTATTCGCCGACTCGATCACTACAACAGTGACTGAGTATTCGCCGACCCGTTCGCCGAGCTGCGACCCGATCGGTCGCCGTCAGTGCGACTAGAATAACTAGTTTTTCCTTATTCAGGAGTCCGCCGCCGATTCGACTGGGCGTCTGCATTGGACCCGTATACACCGACTGCCAGCAACCACCTGCTTCCAATAAATGACAACCTCGGGGACTACTGATGGGGATATGCCTACCGGGGTATACCCAGCAGGACGTTTCCGACTGGCCCAGATGCTGGCGAGTGGGCCTGCGAGACGGCGACTGGATTAAGGCCTGGCGTGGACCCAAGCGACTGGAAGCTGAAGGCCCAGAACCGTAGATAGGCCTAGTCGGTTTAGGTTAAGCGATCGCTAAAACCTTAACTGATTCAGTTGAGATCTGTAAACCCTAGTGGGGTGAGTCTATATAAACCTCCATAGGGTGCGCGTAGAGGACACGTTCCATCATACACCCAAGCGACTCGCTGCCTAGCCGCCGAGCTCACCCCATTGTACTTCCACCATAATACAATCTAGCAGGAGTAGGTCTTTACCCTCCGGGGGGGGGGGGGGCGAACCTGGGTAAATCCTTGTGTCTCCGCCCTCATCTCGCACCGCAGATGGCTGGCCGCCCTTGCCCCATGTTCTACTACTCGCTGCCGATTGCAGCCTCTGCCGTGGTCATTCCCACGACAATGTATCTTGTTGTATTGCCCAATCAAATCTCATAGGATCATGAATGTATAGTATTGCATTATTATGCCTTGCTCTGTCCTGTCAATTGCCCCGCTATAATTTGTTTACCCAACATGTTAGGTTGTTTATCTTAAGGAGAACACCTCTAGTGAACTATGGACCCCGGTACAATCTTTACCATTGATACATCTTCCACTATTACTGTTTACTTTCTGCAAAGCACCATTACCTTCCACACCATACACTTAATCCTTTGTTTTTAGCAAACCGGTGAGATTGACAACCTCACTATTTGTTGGGGCAAAGTCTTGAGTTTGTGTTGTGCAGGTTTCCAAGTTGCTAGCAACACCTTTGAGTCGTTTCCTTCCTCCTACTGGTTCGATAGCCTTGGTTTCTTTCTGAGGGAAGACTTGCAGCTGTGCTCATCATACCTTCCTCTTGGGGTCTCCCAGCGAAGCTCTACAGTGATCTGAGCTACACATCATCAAGCTATTTCTGGCGCCGTTGCTGGGGAGGCTAAGGACGGCTTCACAAGGGGAGTCCTTCACAACCTTTCTCTTTACTTTGTTTTTGTTTTTCTTAATTTTTGTTTCCTTGTTTTGTTTGCCTTTTTTTATCAAAAAATCCAAAAAAAATAGTTTCATTTGGTTTGCTTTCTTTTATTAAAAACACAAAAAAAATTTAGTTCATGCTCTAGTTGCTGCTGCTATTGGTTTGCTCCACCGTTGCAAAAATGAACTCTGCTAAGAACACCAAGTTGTGTGACTTCACTAGCACAAACTACAATGATTTCTTGAGTACACCTATTGCTCCACCTGCTCCTGATGCTACCTTTTATGAAATTAAGCCTACTTTGTTGAATATTGTTATGAAAGTGCAATTTTCTGGTGCTAGTTCTGATGATGCTACTGCCCACCTCAATAACTTTGTTGAAGTTTGTGAGATGCAAAAATATAAGGATGTAGATGGAGATATTATTAATCTCAAGTTGTTTCCTTTCTCCTTGAGAGGAAAAGCTAAAGAATGGTTGTTATCCTTGCCTAGAAATAGTATTGATTCTTGGATTAAGTGGAAAGATGCTTTTATTGGAAAATACTATCCTCCTACTAAGATTATATCTATGAGAAGTGAAATAATGAAATTTAAACAACTTGATAATGAACATGTTGCTCAAGCTTGGGAAAGAATGAAATCTTTGGTAAAGAATTGTCCCACTCATGGACTGACTGCTTGGATGATTATCCAGACTTTTTATGCAGGTTTAAACTTCTCCTCAAGAAACCTGTTGGATTCTGCTGCTAGAGGTACCTTTATGACCATTACTTTTGGTGCTGAAACAAAGATCCTTGATAATATGATGGTCAACTATTCTGAATGGCACACTGAGAGAGCTCCACACGGTAAGAAGGTAAACTCTATTGAAGAAACCTCCTCTTTGAGTGATAAGATTGATGTTATCATGGCTATGCTTATTAATGGAAAAGCTCATATTGATCCTAATAATATTCCCTTAGCCTCTTTGGTTGCTCAAGAAGAGCAAGTTGATGTGAACTTCATTAGAAATAACAATTTCAGCAACAATGCCTATAGGAATAATTTTGGTAGTAACAATAATTATAGGCCTTATCCTCCTAATAATGGCAATAATTATGGAAACTCCTACAAAAACAATACTAGAAGTGCTCCCTCTAAACTTTAAGCCATGATTAAAGACTTTATTAGTAAACAAACCACTTTCAACAAAACCATGGAGGAAAAGCTCATGAATGTTGAGAAAAATATTTCATCTTTATCTAAAGGACAATCCTCCTTGATTAATAAAATGACTGCTAAACCTGAAACCTTGGAAAGTACCTTTGCTGCTACTCATGCCATACAAGTTACTATTGATGAAAATGTTAGACTGTTAGCTCAACTACATGCTAAGTGGGAAAGAAAAGCTGAAAACAATAGTGTTTGCACTATCACCACCACCAATATGGATGCCACTAAACCACAAGAAGTCCCTATTCCTCCTACCACAATGCCCAAACCCAATGAATATACTACCAGTGATGCTAAGTTTGATTTTGATCTTGATGGTTGCAATATTTTTGAAGTGATTATGTTCTTACAAAAGCTTGCTAGAATCCCTAATGCTAGTGATATGAATGTGGCTTTCACCAAACACATTACAGATGCTCTTATTAAAATTAGGGAAGAAAAGTTGAAACACAAAGCCTCTATTCCTAGGAAAGTAGAATATAGTTGGGAACCCATCATTAATATGCAAGTGAATGACTTTGATCTCAAAGCTTCATGTGACCTTGGGTCTAGTGTTTATATTATGCCTAGAAAGATTTATGAAATGCTTGATTTGCCACCTTTGGAAGATTGCTATTTGGATGTCCCACTTGATGATAATGCTAAAAAGAAACTCATGGTGAGTGTTAATGATGTTCTTATTATGGTTAACAATGCCTATGTCCCTGTTGATTTCTATGTTTTGGATGTTGAATACAATACTTCTTGTCCTATTACTTTGGGAAGACCTTTTCTTAGAACTATTGGTGCCATCATTGACATGAAAGAAGGCATAATTAAATATCAATTTCCATTCAAGAAATATATTGAACACTTCCCTATGAGGAGAGAGAAGTTGCCTTTGCTCCTCCTTTGAAAGCAAGGTTTGATGTTAATGCTTCTTCATTTGAAAATACTTGATTCTTGCTTCTTGTGCCTAACTTAAAGGCGTTAAAGAAAAGTACTTCTTGAGAGATAACCCAATAGTTTTATTGAGTCTTAGAAGTTATTACTTTTGTAATGACCTCTCATATCCTTTTTATTTGATTTTTGTCCCAAGAATAACCTCTAATGAGAGGGAAGTAAGATTTGGGGAGTTGCTGTCCCAAAACAGATTTTTATGCTCCACCATAAATATTCTTGTAAAATATATGTAATTCGGATTGAGCTTTAATTTTCTGAATAAATCCCCTAGGTTGTTACCTAACTTTTGTTAGTTCAACACTTTTTGATATGAGCAACATAAGGTCTTAGAAAAAATCGGTTTCTACCTGCTAGTATGTTTTGACAGATTTGCATTTGCTTCTTATTGATTCCTTTTTGGGTTCTTTTTGGGAAATTGAGATTTTTGAGGGAATTGATATAGTAGATTGTGTCTTTAGTGAAAGTTTTTATGTTTTGAAACTAAATCCCAAAGGTCTATTATATTTTGAATACACTAATGTTGCTAATAAAGATTGTGTGAAGTTTTGTATGAAGGAAAATTTTCAGGTGTAAGAAAAGAATGATGTAATGAGATGAAGAATGGACAAAAGCTCAAGCTTGGGGATGCCACCCCATGTCACCCCAAGAAATATTCAAGAGGTACAAGCGTCAAAGCTTTGGTATGTCCAAGGCACCCCCTTCTTCATCATTAAAAATCTCACGTCTTTCTAGACACTTCGTTTTTATTATTTCATGCATAAGTTGTGTTGTTCTTGGAGCGTATTAGTTTTCGTTTTTGGTTTTTGTTTTCTTAGTTTGCTTGAATAAAGTAGTTGGACCCCCTCTTTCGCCGTGTTCTTTCAAATAAGTTGATTTGTGTTGGAAATGAGTAGAAATTTCTTGCTTTAGTAGTACACGAGGAGCTTGCTTGGACTGTGACTTAGACTTTATCATGTCATGCTAGGTGTTGTTTTGACCTTATGCTTAGTGATTATTGATGTAGCATGACTTTTTCCAAACAATTAGGATTGCTTAGTGTGCCTTGAAGGAATCATGCGTTGTTTTAGCATACAAAAGCATAGTATTGTGGTATTCTCCTTTGATGCTTTGTTTGGGTTGACTTGGCATATGCTCACACCATGTTATGACTATGAACAAGTCACCTTAGCCTTTATGATTATTTAGTTTTTTACTTGTGGTACCACTTTATGCTTTGATTAGTAATGTTTTGTCGCTCTTCATGAGTATGGACATTATTGCTCTCTTAGTTGGTCGCTCCCAGTCTTTTGATAGCCTCCACTTGTATGAGTAAGCTCTACTCATGATTCCAACTCACAAGAAACCAAGTTATTCCAAAGTGTCCACTATAAATTACTATGAATGGTGTGTTACACCATTCCAAGTATATTCTTGTTTTATCTATCTTCCAAATTAAACTTGGTATGTGAAACTTAGTGATTAAAGCTCTCACAAACTTGATGGCACACTTTATTTTTCTTGCCCCTAAATAAACTTGAACGATTGTGTAATCTATGTTGTATATGTTGCACTTATACGTTGGAATTAGTAGAACCATGCTGTCATGGGGAACACTTTCAACATTGCACTTGTACATTGTACACAGTTGATATCATGCTCTTTTTTTGCGGATATCGTCTGTGTGAAATAAAAGGGAATCTTGTAAGTCCATGGAGTTATGTATGTGTGTTATAGAAACGCTTGGGCCACTAGCCTAATCCATGCCTAATCATGGTGGAAACTTGCAGCATCACCATAGTGAGCAATCTATGAAGCTTTCTTCTTATAAAAAAAGAGAGATATATTGAAAATAGGAAACAGAGAAAAAGCACCATTTTACCATAGTAAATAAGAAGATTGCTGAGATGCTCATTGTCTGCTTGCCTTGTCATTTTGATTATGGGATAGCTCATGTATCATGTGCAAGGGGTACCTCGTTGGCCGTTCTCTATGATATACATGTACTTACTATGACAAGAACTTACCGGTGACTAAAGTTGAGTAGCATGAGGAGCGGCCCTTGTACTCAAGGGACATGATATTGCCAACTTATACTTTGTCAAGCATATATTCCATAGTTTGTTCACTTTAACCTTAATCACTTCAATATGCTTATGATAGGGGCAATGAGAGCTGGAAGCTAACAAGTACCATAATTTTTGAATGCTCTTTATGAGACTTGAATTCCCTGCTCCCCTTTATGAAGGGCCTTTCTTCCACCATTATATTGAGTCTCCACATTCTATCCTTAGGCACCAATTAAGAGAGCATAGTTGTCATTCTTAGTTCTATGTGCATTGTCCCAAAAATTATTGATTGATTCATATTGTTGATATTACTTGCTCATGAACTATTTGTATCTAGTCACTCTTATGAACTTTGAAGGTGTCCTATGCATTTATTGCTACTCCATGAGGGACAAGTTGAATGCCACTATGCTATGTTTTGTATATGTGAAACAAACAAACATCTTTCAATGCATTGTTATTCATGATCTTTGTTTGTAACCTTTCATGTTGCATGCATAGTTACTTTGTCTTATTGTTAGAACATCTTTCATACTCATGTTTAGAGTACTTTGATCCCAGATTTCAATGCTTGCAAATGGTTTGATCTTGATTTTGATGGTGCATGTCACCTCAAAAATTATTCTTTTTATCACTTACTTACTCGAGGATGAGCAGGAGTTAAGCTTGGGGATGCTTGATACGTCGAAAATGTATATATAATTTTTGATGTTCCATGATTGTTTAGTATCTACTTTGCTTTGCTTTGTCTACGCTTTGAGGTTTTTTATACGTTTCCTAGGACTAACCTATTAACAAGATGCCACAGTGCCAGTTGCCTGTTTTCTTCTGTTTTTGGTTCCAGAAAAGGCAGAAAATGAATATTCTCGGAATTGGACGGGACAAAAGACAAAGTCAATATTTTACCGTGGGGAACACGGAGCCAGAAGACGAGACGGAGGAGGGCCTCGAGGGGGCCACACCCCCTAGCCCGCGCCTGGGAGGGGGTGCAGCAGCCTCGGCCTCCCTCTTCGCCTATAAGAATCCCCCGATACCTAAACCCTAAGTACCCGATCAATCTTCCACGAAACAGTCCGTAGCCGCCGCCACCATCTTCCCTAGATCGAGGGGATCTAAAGCCTTCCCGGCACCCTGCCGGAGGGGAGATATCATCCCGGAGGCCTTCTTCATCACCATGCCAGCCTCTGGTATGAAGCATGAGTAGTTCCACCGTGAACTACAGGTCCATGTTGTAGCTAGATGGTTGTTTCTCTTCCTTTGTGCTACCATGTTTAGATCTTGTGATCTCCGTTCGTGATCAAGACCATATATTTGTAATCATGCATGTTGTGTTTGCGGGGATCTGATGGATATCGAGATTACTATGTCCGATTGGTTAATGATTCTATCTTATTGATTCTACCATGTTTTTGTTGTTTGAGATCTTGCATGCTCTCCGTTTCTAGTAGCTATCTTGGCCAAGTAGATGCTAGTGACTCCAAGATGGAGTATTTATGCTCGATAGTGGTTTCATGCCTCTTTTTAATATGGGAAAGTGATAGAAATCTCTAAGGTTGTAGATATGTTGTTGCTACTAGGGAGAAAATAACGATCTCTTGTTCATGGAACAAGTGGATTGTTTACCTTACACACTTTTCTTAAAGCAGTTATCCGTTGCTTGCAACTTAATACTGGAGGGGGTTCAGATGATAACCTGAAGGTGGATTACTAGTCATAGATGTACTTGGATGGCGGTCTATGTATCTTGTTGTATTACCCAATCAAATCTCATAGGATCATGAATGTCTAGTATTGCATTATTATGCCTTGCTCTGTCCTATCAATTGCCCCGCTATAATTTGTTTACCCAGCATGTTATGTTGTTTATCTTAAGGAGAACACCTGTAGTGAACTATGGAGCCCGGTCCAATCTTTACCATTGATACATCTTCCACTGTTACTATTTACTTTATGCAAACCACCATTACCTTCCACACCATACACTTAATCCTTTGTTTTCAGCAAACCGGTGAGATTGACAACCTCACTGTTCGTTGGGGCAAAGTCTGGAGTTTGTGTTGTGCAGGTTTCCAAGTTGCTAGCAACACCTTTGAGTCGTTTCCTTCCTCCTACTGGTTCGATAGCCTTGGTTTCTTACTGAGGGAAAACTTGTTTTTGTGCTCATCATACCTTCCTCTTGGGGTCTCCCAACGAAGCTCTATAGTGATCTGAGCTACACATCATCAGTCAAAAAGGAAAAAATCAGGGGGAACAAAAAAATTTCTTGTTAAGTGTTGCACTGATTGCTTACTTGTTTGCTTGTGTTCATGCAACTAATTATGCTTTAGATGATATACTCCTTACCTCAACCTAGTTGACAAAAACTATTTTTTTCCAAAAGAGATGTCTTGGCTCATCTTTCATATTCTCAAATGTTCTGGCATTTCAAACTTGAGCCAAGATGACTTTGCCACAACAAAATATTTTACTAGTTCTATTAACAAAACTATGGAAACCTGTATATAATCTCCTTATGTTTTTAAGACAAAACTTTCAACTACTATTATCTCTAGGTTTTCCAAAACCTCTTCTAAAACATTTTTATTCTAAATCTTGGTAAAATATGCCCTTAACTTATTTCAAAATCACAACCTCTTCAAAATACCCATCCTTACCTCAATCTAGGCTTTATGGTAACCTTAGTAATAGTTTGATAAGTTGATAAGATGAATTACCTTGATCTGCTAATTGCCTTGATTGCTTCGGTAGTAGCATGAGCCAATATAGGAGCTCATCCTTAGGGATCACACCTATGGTCGAGATCATCAATTTCAAATCAAGCCTCCAAATCTAGATCTATCCTAATCCACCATCTCATCTTCTAATCAACTCAGTCTAGGGATAATCCCTTTTGATAGTTTCCAAACTCCATGAAGACCAAGTCTAAACATGGATCCACTCTACTCAATCAACTAATCAACATCGTCTAATTTATTACTAGTTTGGAGCCTAGCATCACCTCAAAATCCTTTCCACTTGTAATCTAGTTTAAAACCCTAAATCTGCCAAAATGGCGAAGTCTAAAATCCTTATCTCGATTCAATCTTTGAGACTCCAGCCATTCTAACCTATGTGCATTATTGAGAATATACTTGAACCATATTGTAGTACATCATCAGTACTACCAAATCCCATGTTTTATCTTGGCTAAACCCTTCTTGAACCCACTCATCCATGATGGTTTTATAGGCAAGAAAGTAATCTTTTCTACAAATCTTATCATCTTCATCCATGATGGTTTTATAGGCAAGAAAGTAATCTTTTCTACAAATCTTATCATCTTGCCTACTTTGGCACAAGCTCACCACCATATGATACCTCCCCTTGACCAACCCTCTGCATGGTTGTGCCATAATAAACATGGTATATAAATCCCTACTTCACTTGTTTCTATTGGAGCATTATGCTTCTTAAAATCACATGGTTATGAGGCATCATGACTCATCTGTTATGGCAGCCTTGTTTTCAACAAAGTTTGCCATTGCTTTTAGACCACCACAAATACAACTAAGCATAAATATTGGCACCCTTATTATCTATATAACCTTGTCTATCTATCCATATATCCCTTGTACCTAGGTAAGCCCTAAGCTCCCTAATCCAACCATGTTTAGAGGGCATAAAACTATTAATGCCCTAGATCCTCTAATCTTTGTCTTCCTCCAAAATCCATGTGGTTTTGCAATACCCAAGGTTGGTTATGATATATAATTCAAGTTGACATCATCCACCTTGGATATAAACCCTTGCCACATAATTTCCATAATTATTTGGAGCCTAAAACTAATTAAATTCCTTTAATTGCAAAATCCTAAAAACCTTCTCTATGAGGACAAGTTTGTTTTTCTCCAAACTACCTTACCAAATAAAGGCCCATTTTATGCCTATATATCATATCATACCTTCTCATCTCAAAAATAAATATTTTTGAGATGCTTTATTTTTATTTTTGCCCTTTTTCTTAAATGGCAGAAATGGACAAATAATGATTTTAAATACTTTGACTCCTCAATAAATCTTGGGAAAATTCTCCTAAGTGTGTATTCATATTTAGGACCTTCCCATACCAAAAACCAACTTTGTCCAATTAAAAATTTCCAAATGATTTCAATAAATATTTTCTGCACTATTTGAATAATTGATAAAATGATGATCTAAAATATTCATAAAATTCCCAAATAAATGTTGGGAATCTATATTGATCATACCCATCTATAAAAACCCTTATACCATCTTGAAAGTACCAAAAACCAAGAGTCTCTTCATTATCACACATTATGTCCAATTTGATCATACCACCAAAAACCAATAGCAAACCACATCCAAATTCCTCCAAACTTGTCAAGAACCCCTCCTTAGCAGCACACAACCCTCTGGTCGACCACCCACTATAGCATATCACTGTATCACGGCCCCACCTTTGTCTGTAGTGCTTTTTCATGAAGGGAACACAAGGCTATGCCTTTTCTAGTCATTAAAACCCTTGCACCTGCTGCCATCACATCCTCTCTACCCTAGCCACGACATAGAGCCCCACCATCCCTCTCTCCGCTGCCCCTGCGGCCCAACCAGCATGCACCACCTCTCCGCATGGCTCCTCCATGAAACAAGTCCACCATACAACCTCTTCCTTATTTTATATGGCAAGAGGCCAGAGCCTCCCCTCTCCATCCTGCCATTTCACCCCACTCCCTCTTCCTTCCCCCAGAACCCCGAGAGCTCTCACTTGCTCTGCTGACATGGTTATACCCTACGGGTACCCGATGTTAGTATACCTGGTCCAGCGACGGAAGGCCCACTCGACGACTTGCTAAGGTCCAGGATGCCCAAGACGTTTCAGCTGCACGAAGCACATATGGACACGGACTCCAAAGTGCACAAGACAAGGAATCCTCAAGACTGGAGTTTGAATACAACTTGTAACCTACTCGTGTCGGTACCTGAGACCTAGCCTCCCCATATATAAAGGCTAGGAGGGTCCAACGAGGGGGCATCCCATAATAGACCTAGATCTCTCTTACAATCTCTCGCACACCACCGCATACACACCTCCACGCCAGATTGCATCTGCGCATCCCTGTAACCTTCGGTTCCGCCGTAATCAAGAGTAGACAAGCAGGAGTAGGGTTTTCCCTACGGGGGCCTGAACCAGGGTAAACCTCGTGTCCCCGTGTTGCTTGTTTGCTAAACGTTCCGTGATCTCCAGCATCCCCATCTTCTCCAAAACCCAAGTCCATAACAATGGGCATTGACGAGATTAAACCTAGTCATCTGCTGCTCGGGAGGAGAAGGAAAACTCTCCTTGAATCCTTGATTTCCTACATGAATGTGGTCATCCCCGGCCACCCCAACTCCCTCCATGCTCATTGTCTTGCTCCCCTAGATCTAATACCCCTCCCCGTACCTTCCTTTGCTTGCAGGAATCCCCGAAAGCCTCCACCCGGGATATCAAGCCGAGCTGAGCTCCTGCTGCAAATGGGAAGCTCTTCACGTCTACTCATTTGCAACTCGCCCGACCTTCGAATCCGAAGGAAACGAAGTCAACCTGACAATCGGCGACCTGTGTTTTCACATTATCAAGATGGTGGAATTGGCGACTGATCCTAGATTGCATCTGGCCGTCTCGTCTACATCAGCATGCTCAGTTTTCACTATTGCTGCAACCGAATCAGTCCTTGTCACGGCTGGTCTTGAGATCCATGCAGTCTTCGGATACACATGTGTATCTACCCGGCGAAAAGAAGTAAGTCAAGAAGCTGCGACATCAACTCGATTTGATTCCAATTAATCTTGCCCTGCCAAAACCGGGCGCGTGCCACTTCCGTCTACCTCACCAGTATTCAGCGGTGCAAGAGATTAATTAATCAAGGGACTAGTGTATGTCCGTATAGCGCATATGCCTTTACGCCGGAAAAGTTCAAGGACACTTCAGGCAGGCCTAGTTTGCTTTGGATAAAATAAGTGTATGTGACATGCAACATACGAGTACATCAGATTGTAATGTAAGGAAAATTATGATGCACTGGACGATTGGAATGCCGGACGTCAATGCTCGGACGGAGGATCAATTCGTCGTTTCTATTTAAGGCAAGGAAACTTGAAGCCTGAGCGACTCTGCCTTGCGACCTCGTCCGTCACCTCAACTCCGGTCTACCACATCAAGTACATGTCCACTGCACAACTTTCGACCGTCACGTTGACTACTCGTCTGGCATCGATCTCATGACCTGTTGTAGTTTTTGACTCCGGCGATCCTCTACGATCTTCGGCTCCAACGACTCGGGGGCTCCCCCAGCTTCAACAACCAGCCGCGGCCTTTGGCTCTAGCAACCCGCTGCATCTTTCGGATGCGGTGAACCGACGCGATCTTCGATTGCGGCAACTGGCCACATCGGCTTCAGTGACCATGACTCAGAGGCTCCCTCGACATCGGCGACCCAATGCGACTTTCGGCTACGATGACCTGATACATCCTTCGGATGTGGCGACCCGGTGCGGTCTTCGACCGCGACAATCTTCCAATGCGGAGCTCGCTACCACCATCAACTTCGGAAACCCATCGCCGCTATGATTGTGGTTCGCCGCGTCGACCACGTTCGCGTGCAACCCGCTACCGCGTCGACTCCATCCACGACAACTACCAACAAAGATAAGTTTCCCTCTATTTAGAGCTGATTTCTTTTTTAACTCGCACTCAAAACACTCGGGGGCTGCGCCCTCTTCGAGTAACCTAATGTGCCATCGGCTCCACGCACTCGAGCACCTCGAACGCGAAACCCGAGTAGCTGATTCTTCCTGATCGTCGAACCCTTGAAGTCCGAGTGCCTCGGCAAGGTACTGAGACTAAGGGTAATCAGGCTAACGAAAAGGCCTAGCATACAATGCAAAAGTGTCAACTCGATCGACACCAGAATTTTACTTTACAAGCTGAAAGGCAAATATTTTTTACAAGATACAAATAGTTCACAATTCTTCATATTTTCTGCAGCTTACAAAGACATCGACTGCGCCAAGCTATTCAATCGGGTCCTCCAACTGGAGTCGACAAAATAACTGGCTACACCATAAGCTCAAGACCCGAGTCGAGTCACTCCTCGGATGGTTGCATCGCTCGATGCTATACACGCATGACGCTGGCCGTGCACCCGACAGAAACAACGGCGTCGACTTCATCCACAACGTCGAGTCCTTCCGGCTAAACGCCGCATGACTCCGCTACATCAACTTCGAATGCATCATTGATTCTTGACTCCTTATGCGTGAGACGCTGACTCGATGCACTTCCGGGTCGGTGGTTTCTCCTCACATGAGTCTCCACTCGATTCTGCGACTCGACTAGACACTCGGGGGCTACTCCTATCAGGAGCGCTGGCCGCGCACCCTAAAAATGAACAAAACACTACACCATTGAACTATTCTTCAAGTCCTACGTCGAGTCTGCGACTTCACTACGGACTTGGGGGCTACTCCCATAGGGAGGATGGATTCAAGCATCCGAAAAAATTCGTGTCCTACGGACCTGAAGCCAAACAACGGCTGAATTAAAGTCTCTGCTCGAGTCTACAACTCGAATAGACACTCAGGGGCTACTCCCATAGGGAGCGCTGGGCGCGCACCCTATGAATTCTTCGAGTGCGATCCTTCGGATCAACATGCAAAACTTTTCGGCAACTCTGCCCTAATTAACGCTAAGTGAGGAACGTCCTCCTTAGCCACCCGAAACACCTCCGCGGTGATAAACATTCGGATGCTGCGTCTGCGATGCAAAGATAAGACCTACAGATACCATCTGATGGCCTGGTAACGCACAGACTGTGCTCTGCTAGTAAAAACCCGTGTCAGCAGGCGCGATGAAAAATCCCGACGGACGCGTTGGGTATATCATTTAAATTCACTGGAATTCCACTCCTGTAAGTCCTCCGCGGCCTAAGTCGAATTACGCCAGCATATGTTCCGGGTTCGAGTCAGGGGACTCGAATCTGAAGAATATCGTGTTGTTTTGTCCTAAGACAGTTAACTGACCCTGATCCGTCGGGAGAGTCAGGCACACGCATCAACAATCCCTACACACTCAAATCATTCTCTAACAAACAGAGATAGCTGCACCCGAAAGATTAAAGAGTCCTCAGCCGAATCTATGATTCGACTGAACACTCGGGGGCTACTGACATGGTTATACCCGATGGGTACCCGATGTTAGTATACCTGGTCCACCGACAGAAGGCCCACTCGACGACTTGCCAAGGTCCAGGACGCCCAAGACGTTTCGGCTGCACGAAGCACATATGGACACGGACTCCAAAGCGCACAAGACAAGGAAACCTTAAGACTGGAGTTTGAATACAACTTGTAACCTACTCGTGTCGGTACCTGAGACCAAGCCTCCCCATATATAAAGGCTAGGAGGGTCCAACGAGGGGGCATCCCACAATAGACCTAGATCTCTCTTACAATCTCTCGCACACCACCGCATACACACCTCCACGCCAGATTGCATCTGCGCATCCCTGTAACCTTCGGTTCCGCCGTAATCAAGAGCAGACAAGCAGGAGTAGGGTTTTCCCTTGGGGGGCCTGAACCAGGGTAAACCACGTGTCCCCGTGTTGCTTGTTTTCTAACCATTCCGTGATCTCTAGCATCCCCATCTTCTCCAAAACCCAAGTCCATAACAATGGGCATTGACGAGATTAAACCTAGTCATCTGCTGCTCGGGAGGAGAAGGAAAACTCTCCTTGAATCCTTGATTTCCTACATTAATGTGGTCATCCCCGGCCACCCCAACTCCCTCCATGCTCGTTGTCTTGCTCCCCTAGATCTAATACCCCTCCCCATACCTTCCTTTGCTTGCAGGAACCCCCGAAAGCCTCCACCCGGGATATCAAGATGAGCTGAGCTCCTGCTTCAAATGGGAAGCTCTTGAGCCCCAAATCAATTGCATGCAGCATGGGAGAACTCCCCAGGACCTACGCACCTGACCGAGCCCTCCAGAATTGACACACACCCACCACCGGAAGCTCACCGGCGAGACCCCGCTAGTCCAACGGTACGGTGTCGTTGCACGTGAGGCCTCGTCCGTCGCCAAAACCTCCTCTATCGCACATCCTCAGGACCGCCTCGCTACACCGCTTCGCCCCAAGCCCTATCCGGCGTCCCTCCGTGTCTCTGGTAAGCCCCAGCGAATCCCGGCTCCTCTACGGTTTGGTCTCCTCTGCGAATGGACAAAGGAAGACGAGGACTGAGAGCCGTTGATGCGGTTCAAATCCGACGGCCACAAACCCCCATACCCCTTCGCACCCTCTATTCCACTAATAGTCGGGCTCCGTCGTGGCCTGTTTTAAATCCGGCTCCCGCGCAGGAGGACCCTCAGGTGGGCCGTTTCCCTGCAGTGTGACCCAGTTTCTAACAGATCCGGGTCGTTGACCTCCCCCTCCCCTTTTTTCTTTTCCTTTTGGCTCTATATCTGAAAATAGCTGCTTGTTTTAAATCCTTTTGAAAATGTAAATTGAACCTAATTAGCAAAATATCATTTTCCCTACACAAGATTTCCCTAACATGCAGTACAACAAATGGGCCAAAATAATGTTCAAAGTATTTATAGTAATTCACCCACTCAGATGTATCATTTTCACTAATGAAATCCTTATGTGAGTTGTACAACTCCATTTGGATCAAAACCTTCTTGTACTGCAAGGTATGGGTCATACCTGGCATGCCACCTTGAACTCACCATTTTGCTTCCTAGTTTTCCCTGGTAAAATTAACTAAAACAACCCATTTATGCAGTTAGGAATTTCTCTAGGTCAAATCAAAATAGGTACTGACCAAATTCGAACTCCTAGTAGACATGAGTACCATTATCCTTAAAACCCTAGGATCCCATAATTTTATGGTCCTTGGTTGAATTTTGGTGAATTAAACTATTCTGTGCATGGTTTATTCACTAACAAAATCACTATAGTAGATATGTAGATCCAAAAAGGGTGATTCAAATTTCTACAGAAAGGTATTTCAAATACCTAACATGTGTCTTTGGAATCACATCAAAAGTCTCTCTATATTAAATCTGGTGAAAGAGACAAATATCATCCAGAACTGCCTTTGGGAATTTCCTAAGGGCATTCTGGTAAATATTTTAAGTTGATTCCAACTCCCCTAGAATAAGTCCATCAAAAAGTACTAATAATCCAAGGAAATAATTTTTGGATCTCCAGAACTTTTCTGGTGAATTATTTCCTAAAACTAGAGCTTTTCTCAATAGAAAATGCTTTATAAATCAATGGCAATTGATAAAATAGTGAAACCACTTTTGTTGGTTTCATTTTATCAATACCTATCTAATGGCATAATTTTTATACAATGGTATCACACATAACATGTCCTTGGTCCAAAACCCATCTCTTTGGTAGTTTCTATACTACAAATCCTAAAGGATATTCTTCCAATGACTCCAAGTCTTTTACCAATGTGATCAAACCAATCATCCAGCACCCTACTGTTTTATATCATGTGTTTATCCTTTGCTTGCTGTATGTTTTGATGCTTGTATGCATTGTATTGAATTTGGTGCTATTTGTTTGCATGTATGCTCGATAACGGCGATAGTTGCGAGTATGTGCCATCGAGAAGAAGGAGCCTCTGAGTATTATTGGTTATTTATTTATATTGGTTATTGTGGTATTCTAAGAGGAAGTACAGGGACATATTGCCATATTGCTAATCATTAGGCAAGCCACCTTCTTGCTCATAAGCCCTTGTCCTACTATTTTACTTATGCATGTTTTATCTATGTTTACAAAACTGCATAGTTTTACTTATGATGATTTTTATATCTGGTAGTGGCTTGGATCCTCCAGCTAATACCATTTGTACTACTAAGCACCTTGATGTCACTTATTTGCCCCTAGTATGGTAGATGGTGTTTTAACACCATAAACCCTTTGGATACACCGTTTTTAGCCTAAGCAAAAGTATAGGATGGGAAGACCCTGGGAGGATATTTATAAAATGTTTTATGAGAAAACCTTGGTGAGGTTTGACCCACCAAGAGAGGTTTGAAAAATGAGAAAGGTTTTGTTTTACAAAAAGGTTGGAAGAAAGATGGAGGAAAAATGTTTACGAAAACGCACCCGGTTCTTTGCAGTTTTAATGCTAGAACAACTAACCCGTGCAACCACATTAATATGGAATGGGACGGGGCTAGATTTGAAGTTTGCTAGTCTGGTATAGGAATTCTCACGACTACATATAAGGGATCAGATCCCTGAAATTCCGGGGTTCCTTTACATAAAGTGTCAACTACAAGGCAGTCACCTGGAGGAATTGCGAACTTCCCTCGGGAGTAGCCAGGCAATACTATGACCCTCTCATTGAAAGTTCCGGGTCTAGAGGAGTTGGGAGCACTCCGGTTGGTCTGTGGATCCTGATGTCCCGGTGTTGAGAGGAGCACGTCATAGGGTAGGGCATATACTAGAGTGGCATCCGGAGAGTCTTGATCGGTTACTCGACCCATGATCGGTGTAGATCAGGGCGGGGTAATCGAATGATGTGGGTAAAGTGTACAACCTATGCAGAGTGTAAATCTATTCGAATATCCGTGTCCACGGTCATGGATGGTTGGGAAGGCTGCTTTAGAGCGGTGCTGGTTTTGATTTCAAAAAGGACTTCGGAAAAGCATTGGATGAGAAATGTTTTGACCATGAGATGGTCCCGAAAAGGAAGGAAAGGAGTTTGGTCATGATATGACCGGAAGAAAAAACAAATGGGTGACCCAATCCTAGTGTTTTCCAAAACTTTTCAAAAAGGTTTCCAAAATGTTTTACAAAAATTTTCAACAAAGATATAGACATGCTATATCTACAAGAGAAACTATTTTATAAAAGAACCTCTTATGGATCCCTCCTACCACCACAACCATATTGCATATCCTTTATTATTGTTCTCTTAAGGTGGTTTGCGAGTACATTCAAAGTACTCACCGGCATTGTCCCTAGCTATTTACTTGGCTAGATTTGCAGAAGCTAGAAGAATAAAGTTGCTGACGTCTATGCGAGCTAGGCCGTATTTCTAGTCAGTCTCCTGTAGGTTAAGACATGACATGGGCTCTACGCTGGAAGACATACACTGTTAATGATTGTAATCGCCATAATGGCAATGATGTAAGTTTTGTACTCGTTACTTTCTAGATGTTGTAATGATACTTGTCGGTTATGCTCCCAGCTCACTGATCATGGGAACATGAATTGCAGGCATAACAAGGATTCTCATACCGTGAATCTAGGGTCCCACAGACTTGGTATCAGAGCCATCCTGACTATAGGAGAGCTTAGTTAGCATGGTCGTTAGACATGACAACCCCTATTTCCGAAAACACCGACTTTCGAAAACTACTTTATCAAAAGCTTTTCAAAAGATTTCTTATCTTATCTTCCCTGACTTAAACTATTTGAAAATGGATTACTCTATATATCGTCTACTTCAAATGTCCCGTTTTCAAAAACAAAGTCTGACTTGGAGACTATGAAGACGGAGATCCCAAAATGAAGAGACACCGAGACAAGCAAACCAAAGAAGCTACCAATGATGAAAGACACCAAAAGATTGCGCTACCAACAGAGTCCTTTATCGCCTCAAAGGATCAAGTACGACACCAATGACACCAGATGGTAAGACAGAAACCAAGACACCGTATCGTCCGTACTTAGGATAAATAACCCCAAGGTAGGATTCCCCTTATGGCGCGTAGTCATTCCTTGATTTTATGTTATGCCTTTTTTGCTTATCAGGTGCTTGTATGATGCTTGGAATGTGTTGCTTGTCTGCATCGAATCATCTAAATCTAAAGCTTAGACCACCTTAATGGTGTATCTCGACACCAACACCCCCTAATCCCATAAACCGAAACCTCTCCTCAGCGGGATGGCCACGTAAAGAAAGAACCGATAACCTCTATCTGTGTCTTAGTTCAAACCGCCTCCAAAGGAACGACGATCCCATTCAACCCTCTGCTGAGTCAACGGGAAGTCCATGCCATAACACAAATGCCCCAAGAATCCTGAAGATAAGGATGCCGAAGACAACGAGTCTACTCCGTCATTGTTTCAAAGCAACACAAAGAGTTCGAGTTAAGACAACCCCTCTGAAGCTAACCTGCCTCCACCTTTACTAAGGACCAAGAAAAAGCGTAGCTAACCGCTAAAACTACCCCGAGTTAACCCTTATGGCTTCGTTAGGTAAACACCATAGCAAGGTAGTCACAATAAGGCAACACTCGAAGACCTCAACTCAAGCGTCACGCCTTTGCTCCAAGACGAAGGATCTACCCTAGCCTCGACGACCCCAAGTAAAGCTATAAGGTGGAAAGACTGCGTCTTTCCATTCAACTCCAGAAGACCTCCTACGAGAAAATAATCCAGGAAGATCTCCAATCCAAGAACCTGCTCCAAGCACCACCTCGAGGGTCGTCAGAGGAACATAGAACAGACCTCACCAACAATCTTTAGAAGTCTGCTGGATCCTCCCAATACCCGTGATACTTAGAATTTAGACGTCAAGACTACCCGGCACCGCCAATACTATTCTTCAAAGAGTAGAAAGCAACCCAAAGCATCGAGTTTCTCTGAAGACGTCACGAATCCCTTTCTCTTTTATCTCTGCTAACTAATCTCCTAAAAGAGCTCTGACTCTGCTAAACCCGAGACTAAAAATGAAGAGTTGTCCTTATACGAGTATCAACCCATCTTTCGGTCTCCAATCCCGGAAGATCCACTCGTCGAAGTAACTCCTAGAGAAGGCATGGCCCTTACCCATTACTGCCAGAGCTTTAAATATCCCTCACTCCCGAGGAACCGAAGTAACCAAAGTGAGTACCAAAACCTAGTACGGCTACAAGATTCAAGGAGCACTCTCGACATAGTCCTTCGTACCCTACCAACTCACTCTTCCAACCTATAGTAAGTGATGGATCGTCTCGAAACCTGTTCAGTAAGGCTTCAAGTACCCTCGACGTTGGCCGGCGCAAATCTACTGAATTCTGGATGCACCCTGTTGGATGATATGCAAGTATGATGCCATTCTTTGTGTGTTTTACCCATGACGTTGCATCAGACTCAACCCGGAATGACCTCATCCTATAAGACCGCCTCTCTATCCCGCCAACCGCAAATGGCATCCTACAACATAACAGCCCCCTAACTAGCCCAGAACTAACTACTAGGAAGCTAGTTAAACGCCCTTCCCGCTACGACTACTACCTCAAGAAGTGGCATCGGCGTCTCTCATGAACCAACTTATACAAGGTCAACAGAAGATAACCACCTCCAGACGAAAGGCGCAGCGCCCTCACCAGCATCATCATACGACTCCAATAAAGAAAGTCTGCGATTTCACCAAGCACCCCTAATGTCGCTCTAAGGGGGAAGACTGTGGATTTCCCGCCCCAAAACCCGATGAAACCCTGGAGTCGAACCCTTGTCATCATTAGGTGATAACCATCCACTAAATCAGAATCGTGGACTTTGCCTGAAGGATAATAATCGACAATTCTCTAGAGTTAGAAGATACTTTGGGAAAGTTCTCCATCACAGAGTCGACCGTCCAGCCAAACGCCTAGATGTGCCAAAACCAAGGAGACATAAAAGCCGATTTCAGCAAGGAGAGATTGAAGAAGGCTCAACTAGCCGTCTCGCCTCAAGAAGGAAGGACCCTGTCGATGCTAAACCTACCTAGAATCGTCCTAAGGGGAAAATACTGCGTCTTTTCCATTTGTTTAATCTAAACATCTCAATCCAAAGCCACTCAGCTCCGACCCATAGCTTACCACGCCTGTTTGTTGAAAAACATGTTAGCATATAATAATTCCACCGCTAAGATTGTTAAGAGGATGTTATCACCTAAACCTACTCCTCCCTAATCTCGGGAAAAGATTATTTTAAGGGGGAAAGGTCTGTAACATCCCAATTTCAGCAACCCTGATTGGTTGTCCAAAAGGAAAAAATCAGGGGGAACAAAACCTTTTTCTTGTTAAGTGTTGCACTGATTACTTACTTGTTTGCTTGTGTTCATGTAACTAATTACGCTTTAGATGATATACTCCTTACCTCAACCCAGTTGACAAAAACTATTTTTCTCCAAAAGAGATGTCTTGGCTCATCTTTCATATTATCAAATGTTTTGGCATTTCAAACTTGATCCAAGATGACTTTGGCACAACAAAATATTTTACTAGTTCTATTAACAAAACTATGGAAACCTATATATAATCTCCTTATGTTTTCAAGACAAAACTTTCAACTACTCTTATCTCCAGGTTTTCCAAAACCTCTTCTAAAACATTTTATTCTAAATCTTGGTAAAAGTACCAAGATGTACTTATATTATTTCAAAATCACAACCTCTTCAAAATACCCATCCTTACCTCAATCTAGGCTTGATGGTAACCTTAGTAATAGTTTGATAAGTTGATAAGATGAATTACCTTGATCTGTTGATTGCCTTGATTGCTTAGGACGTAGCATGAGCCAATCTAGGAGCTCACCCTTAGGGATCACACCTATGGTTGAGGTCATCAATCTCAAATCAAGCCTCCAAATCTAGATCTATCCTAAGCCACTCAAGTGACCATCTCATCTCCTAATAACCTCAATCTAGGGATAATCCCTTTTGATAGTTCCCAAACTCCATGAATACCAAGTATAAACATGGATCCTCTATACTCAATCAACTAATCAACATCATACTTGATTATTAGTTTGGAGCCTAGCATCACCTCAAAATCCCTTCCACTTGTAATCTAGTCTAAAACCCTAAATCTGCCAAAATGGCTAAGTCTGAAATTCTTATCTGGATTCAATCTTTGAGACTCCACCCATTCTAACCTATGTGCATTATTGAGAATATACTTTAACCATCTTGTATTACATCATTAGTACTACCAAATCCCATGTTTTCTCTTGGTTAAACCCTTCTTGAACCCACTCATCCATGATGGTTTTACAGGCAATAAAGTAATCTTTTCTACAAATCTTATCATCTTGCCTACTTTGGCATAAGCTCA
Source organism: Avena atlantica (assembly GCA_910589765.1). NCBI lineage: Eukaryota > Viridiplantae > Streptophyta > Magnoliopsida > Poales > Poaceae > Avena > Avena atlantica. The sequence continues at coordinate 277,152,569 of OU342734.1, read as the reverse complement.
CCACCATATGCTACCTCCCCTTGATCAACCCTCTACATGGTTGTGCCCTACTAACCATGGTCTATAAATACCTACTTGACTTGTTTCTATTGGAGCATTATGCTTCTTAAACTCACATGGTTTATGAGGCATCATTACTCATCTGTTATGGCAGCCTTGTTTTCAAGAAAGTTTGCCATCACTTCTAGACCACCACAAATACAACCAAGCCTAACTCTTGTCACCTTTCTCATCTATATAACCTTGTCTATCTATCGATATATCCCTTGTACCTAGGTGAGCCTTGATGTCTACGCACGCTTCTATTCTTGTAGACAGTGTTGGGCCTCCAAGTGCAGAGGTTTGTACAACAGCTAAAAGGATACGGATGTCGCCTAGACGGGGGGGGGGGTGGGGGTGAATAGGCGATTAAAACTTTTCCTAGAGTGGCTCAACAAAGGCGGAATAAAACTAGTGTTTACTTTGTTAAGCACAACCACTACAAGAAATGTGTCAATCTATGACCTTTTGATAGTGACCGTGGATATTATCGTCATAGAGTTACGACGATTTTGCACCAGATGGTCGTAAGCCGGTTGGGAGAGTCAAAATACTAATAAATTATGACGATTTGGATAAAAAATGTCATAGTTTCAATACATGAAATCGTCATAACCAACGAGATATAAGAGAGAGAAATACCAGCCGTTGAATATGAATATGATAAACGACCGAGATAGAGTTGTGTGGTAAGTTGCCACATATCGATGACCTGGCACCTATTCATCGCGGGCACACCCGGGAATATTTACCTTTGCCAACGACCTCGCGCCCAGTCACGAAAGGAAATCGGGAAAAACAAATTTCACAGGCGCGATAGACCAAAATTTTTGCTAAGTCCCACCGCATCTCTAGAACCCTAGATATTTCTTCTCTCCGGCGCCGCCAACTCCTCTTTCTTCTCTCTGGTACCGCCACCCTAGATTTCTTACCGCAACCACCCCTCACCCGGCGCAGCCATCATGCCCACGCCGCGTGCTCTCCCAGACAAAACCCACGTCACAACCTCCGCCCCACAACCTCCACCTCACGCACACACAGAGTAGGAAAACCCGACGAGCAGCGATTTGGATGCCGCCGCCGATGGGGAAGATGCGGTCGATGTGGATGTCGCCTCCGTATCCAGATCCCAGGCTCCCCACTCGCCTCTGCACCGATCCCTCCTCTCCACCCGGTCGGGGGAGTCTTGGGGCTACGGGATCTTGTACTCCCCGAAGACGTGATGCTCCCCCTCTACGAAGACGGCTGGTTCATGCTTCTCGGCGCCTCGGTGAGCTCCGTCAACCCTGCTCCACCCCTGCACCAAACCTTTGATAAATCAATGGTAATTGTTCTTCTTCTTCTAAATGAGTGGATGTCACATCTCCTGCTACGCTGCATCTTGAATCGGGCGCTTCCGCCATCTCTCTGACTGCATAACCCTTGTGGGCGCCGGCGGAACCGGACACACCACTGCGCGCATCGTTTTCTCCACCCCTCCATCGCAACTGCAGTGGACCACGCGAGTCTCCCTCAAAGAGGTAGTCGATCGGTCCAGCGGAAAAGGCATAACCAACCTCGTACACAAGGCACCACCATATCATTCTGTTCAATAGTTCAACAATTATGATGCCTGTTGCATATTACCTTGGCTTTGTTCTTCTTTTGTAAGGTATAATTGTAGATTTTTTCTATAATGGACTTGCAATCATGAGCTTGCTAGATGTGTTAGACTTATTCTATAATGGATTTGCAATCATGAGCTTGTGATGGACTGATGTAACAATTTTAAGATGTTCTTTACATCCAATAATTCTAGGTTCATCCAAATATGACAAGATTAATTTGGTCACTATCTTGCCTGTAGGTGCCTCTGGAAACCCCTTCATCTTGTAGAAATGCGATATAACAATTTGGATTCCCTGGACTAAGTGAAAGTATGATGAAATTGCACTTCTTCCCCATTAAGAATCCTAGATCCTATATATGCATGTTAAAATGATGTGGTCCATCTTGCTAAGACCCTGAACTGAGTATATATGATACAGTAAAACACATAAGAACAAACAGAATAGATAAAAAATTGCTTATTAGAACACTCAAGAATTGTTTAGCTTAGCCAATAGTCAACGTAAGAAAATTATTAAGCAACAAATTAATTAGCACTTGACTCAAGAAAAACAATCAAGCTGTGCATATAGTGTAACGTGTGTTTTCACATATATATATATAAGTTTCATTAGAGGCCTTGTCTTGAGCTCATGTTACATACTTACATGGAAGAGATCACCCCACATATTTCTCACCAGAACGCTAGCCATAATTTGAGATTGATTGGTCATGCATGTGGTTCTGGATTGGGACATCTAGCATCATAGAGACTCTTGCTGACTTGCGAGGTACACGGTAGATTCCAGCGTCTGCAATCTGGTGCTTGGATCTACTTCCTTATGCTGGGTCAGGAGGTAATAGTCAGTGTGTATTCGTTAGGACTCAAGTTCAGTATCTGAGTGCATATATCAGTATAGCGTGATGATCGTGTAGAACCATCAGATTGCACTACTTTCCAATGAACAATCAGTATTATTAAAAGATTTTTTAAATAGTTCTAGCTGATGTTCAATAAATGCCGGTCTGAGTTCTTGGTAGTCGGTATAATTGCTACTTAGTTATTCTGAGAAAATAATATGTTGTCTCATGTAGTTAGGTTAGTAAACCTTGAATTTTATGGACTGGTTCTCAGAACTAACATCTTACGTGTTCCTGTTAAACTTTGTTTCTCGTCCTAATTTTAAATTCTCTATTGGTTTTCTAATTTTCATTTTTTTGTCATTCTCCTGTTTATCCCACATAGAATGGTGACACCCCGAAGCAGGCACCAGATGTGTTACTAAATCAGCTTCACATCAGTCATTTGTAAGGTACGTTTTTTGGACTTCATCCGGCTTTCCTCCTTTTTCATTTACTGCAGCCTCTAATTAACTTGTTTAATGCAGTGATGCAACCTTTGAATTATCCAACCACTTAGAAGGTATTTAACCTTTGAAGTTACTTTATTATGCAGTATTGTTTGACTTGAATTGGCTTCCACTAAAACTTGCGTTAGTACCATACATCCCTGGTTTTCTTGCTTCAGAGAGGTACTCCACACCATTAGACGTGCGCAGATTATCTATGGTTGATACTTTTATGCACTTCTGTCTGGCTTGTGTTATGCACATAATTTTCTTGTTAAGTTCATCTGCACTTGATAGACCAACTTCTGCTGCTTGGTATATCCTGCCTTCATGTTGTATGTGTATTTATTTTTGAAGAATAAGTTGATAGACCAATCGATTTGGCTAGTTGTAGGGATAAAAAATTAGCCTTACTTCGGATTTATCTTAAATTCTTGCCTTTGTTGCTGGTACATACATGTACTGCATACTCCATACTTGTAGATAACCTAAAGTTAACTACATCATACTCATATACAATATACTACTACCCAACAAGTTTACTTTTTCCTAAAATACCCAGCAACCGAACCGTTATTACATGGAAAATGCCATCCCACCATCTCTTATTTTTACTTCTCTAAAACGAATCGTTTTCCTTCGTCAAACAGTCCACCCGAGTCCCCGACTCGTTCGGGAGGCTTCCCCATGGCCGCCACCTCTGATCTGCGACATCTCACATCTGACCACGGTTGCCGGTTGGCCGGTTGGCGTAGCTGTTTCACCGGCCTACCAAGCTCCTCCGCCTCCCGGCCTCGGAGCCAGCAGGCTCACAGCATCCCCGACCTGCCCGACAGAAGCAAGCAAGCAAGGTATGCTTCTTCTCTTCTATAGAACTGCAGTTTTCATCGCATCATCCATCTACGGGAGGGACCACACATGCATGTGTGAACATGGAGACCATCCGGGTGTCGTTTTCCACTACTCACTGAATGCGCGCACTACTGGAAAAACCATCTTCTGTTCGATCACTGGAAGCCCAGCAGTCCCGGCCCATCACGAACCGCGACTAGTGCTAACACTAGTCCCGGTCCGTGAGGCCCCCAACGGCTAGAAATGGACATACTCATTAGTCCCGGGCCGGACCAGAGTATTAGTCCCGGCCCGGGACTAATAACCTGGAGCATATGGTGGCCATTTTTCGTGGACTATTAGTCCCGGGTCGTATCACGGCCCGGGACTAATTGTCCATTACTATATATACAGCTCCCTGGCCAGCTGCCCTAAAGCATATGGTGGCCATTTTTCTCAAAGAAAGCAAGAGAGTTCATGCCATTTTTTTTCTCAAGATTTGTCAAAATTTAGTTTGCAACACCTAAATCCAAAGCTTTAAAAGGTTAGAACTTCATTCTTTCATCTCTTATTGCTACTTTAGCTCTATATAATGCTCTAGAAGTATAGAGATATGGATCAAATGCATGCATGCTCTAGAAGTAGCTAGAAGGATTTTGATATATATGTGTAACAAATTTTGATTAGGCACATAGTTCCTAAAAATTGAAATGTGTAATTTTAGAGTTTCAGAGCTTAGAATGGAATGAGGTTTTCACTGATGGAACAATAATAAAAAACTCCACATTTATCATGTTGATTGTTTTCTCCAATTCACAAATTGGTCCATGTAAATTTTTCAAAATTCAAAATTAGTGCTCTAGAAGCTCTCAATATAACTTGTAATAATTTTATCATGTTGTGTAATGGTTTTTGATATACTTTTACTATAATGCAGATGGTCCGGGAATGGATGTACGGTACTGACCGACGCTCTGGCGAGTTCATTAATGGCGTGCATGAATTCATGCGTGTTGCTGATGCAAACAAGCACAATGGTTTTGTATTCTGTCCATGTAATGGATGTAGGAATCAGAAGGATTACTCTGACTCAAAAACCCTTCACAGCCACCTGTTGAAGTACGGCTTCATGCCTAGTTATAATTGTTGGACCAAGCACGGAGAGAGAGGGGTTATAATGGAAGACAATGAAGAAGAGGAGGAGGATGACAACTATCATGGTTTCCCTGAGTACGGAGATACTTCCATGGGGGATGCTGAAGGGGAGGATGAAGAAGAGACACATGATGAACCCGCTGATGATCTTGGTCGGACCATTGCCGATGCACGAAGGGATTGTGAAACTGAAAAGGATAGGGAGAAGTTCAATCACATGCTAGAGGATCACAAAAAGTTGTTGTACCCAAATTGCGAAAATGGTCTGAAAAAGCTGGGCAGCACACTGGAATTGCTGCGATGAAAGGCTAAGTGTGCTATACCTGACTCCTCATTTGAAAAGTTGCTGAAAATGATGAAGAATATGCTTCCAAAAGATAATGTATTGCCCGCCAGTACATACGAAGCAAAAAAGGTTGTCTGCCCTCTAGGTTTAGAGGTTCAGAAGATACATGCATGCCCTAATGACTGCATCCTCTACCGCGGTGAGGAGTATGAGAATTTAGATGCATGCCCGGTATGCACTTCACTTCGGTATAAGATTAGACGAGATGACCCTGGTGACGTTGAGGGCGAGCCCCCCCGGAAGAGGTTTCCTGCGAAGGTGATGTGGTATGCTCCTATAATACCACGGTTGAAACGCTTATTCAGAAACAAAGAGCATGCCAAGTTGTTGCGATGGAATAAAGAGGAACGTAAGTCAGACGGGATGTTGAGACACCCCGCTGATGGGTCGCAATGGAGAAAAATCGATAGAAAGTACCCGGACTTTGCAGATGACGCAAGGAGTTTAAGGTTTGGTCTAAGTACAGATGGCATGAATCCCTTTGGGGAGCAGATCTCCAGTCACAGCACCTGGCCCGTGACTCTATGCATCTATAACCTTCCTCCTTGGTTGTGCATGAAGCGGAAGTTCATTATGATGCCAGTCTTGATCCAAGGTCCGAAGCAACCCGTCAACGACATTTATGTGTACCTAAGGCCATTAGTGGAAGAACTTTTACAGTTGTGGCACGAACCCGGGATATGCGTGTGGGATGAGCACAAGCAGGAAGAATTTAACCTCCGAGCATTGCTTTTCGTAACAATCAATGATTGGCCTGCTCTTAGTAACCTTTCAGGACAGTCAAACAAGGGATACAATGCATGCACACACTGTTTAGATGAGACTGCAAGTATATATTTGGAACATTGTAAGAAGAATGTATACAATGAGCATCGTCGATTTCTTTTGGCCAAGCATCCCTTAAGAAAGAAAGACAAGCATTTCAACGGTCTGGCATGTCACCAGACGAAGCCTAAGGAGCGTACTGGTGCTGATATATTTGATATGGTCAAAGATTTGGATCAACTGGTAACCTTTGGAAAGGGTCCTGGAGGAAAATCTGTTCCGAAAGACGCTGAAGGACACGCACCCATGTGGAAGAAGAAATCTATATTTTGGAAGCTACCATATTGGAAATTCTTAGAGGTCCGCTCTGCAATCGATGTGATGCATGTGACGAAGAATCTTTGCGTGAACGTGCTAGGCTTCTTGGGCGTGTATGGGTAGATAAAAGATACACCGGAAGCACGAAAGGACCATCAACGTATGGAAGACCCAGATGGCCTGCATCCAGAATGGTTTTAAGGTCATGCCAGCTACGCTCTTACCAAACAAGAGAAGGAAATATTTTTTGAATGCCTAAGCAGTATTAATGTCCCGTCTGGCTTCTCGTAGAATATAAAGGGGATAATAAATATGGCAGAAAAAAAGTTCCAAAACCTAAAGTCTCATGACTGCCACGTGATTATGACGCAAATGCTTCCGATTGCATTGAGGGGGCTTCTACTAGATAATGTTCGAGTACCCATTGTGAAGCTATGTGCATTTCTCAATGCAATCTCTTAGAAGATAATCAATCCTGAAGATCTACCACGGTTACAGAATGATGTGGTCCAATGTCTTGTCAGTTTTGAGTTGGTGTTCCCACCATCCTTTTTCAATATTATGACGCACCTGCTGGTTCACCTAGTCGAAGAGATTTCCATTCTCGGTCCTGTATTTCTACACAATATGTTTCCCTTTGAGAGGTTCATGGGAATATTAAAGAAATATGTTCGTAACCGTGCTAGGCCATAAGGAAGCATCTCCAAGGGCTATGGAAGAGAGGAGGTCATTGAATTTTGTGTTGACTTCGTTCCTGACCTTAAGCCGATTGGTCTTCCTCAATCGCGGTATGAGGGGAGACTGAGTGGAAAGGGTACTCTAGGAAGGAAATCAATAATATGTAGAGACGGACATTCTTACACCGAAGCACATTACACCGTTCTACAGAATTCTATCTTGGCAGCCCCATATATCGAGGAACACAAGAAAATCTTACGCTCCAACAACCCTGGAAAGCATGACTCTTGGATTAGAGATGAACACATGAAGAGTTTCGGCGGTTGGTTGCAACATCTCATAAAAAACAACACTCTTGGAGATCTGCTATACTTGTTGTCTAGGTCACCATCTTCGACTATATCGACTTTCCAAGGGTACGAGATAAATGGGTATACATTTTACACGATAGCCCAAGATAAAAAGAGCACCAACCAAAACAGTGGTGTCCGCTTTGATGCAACAGACAACAATGGGTCAAAGACCACATATTATGGTTACATAGAGGAGATATGGGAACTTGACTATGGACCTACTTTTAAGGTCCCCTTGTTTCGGTACAAATGGGTCAAGCTGACGGGAGGAGGGGTTGAGGTAGACAAGAAATACAGAATGACATCGTTGGATCTCAACAATATTGGGTACTTAGACGAACCATTCGTCCTAGCCAATGATGTGGCCCAGGTTTTCTATGTGAAGGACATGTCTACCAAACCTAGAAAACGAAAAAGGGAAAAAGAATACATCAGACAATGAGCCAAAGCGCCACATAGTTGTTTCAGGAAAAAGGAACATCGTGGGAGTGGAGGACATGACAGACATGTCAGAAGATTGTGATAAGTTCCATGAAATTCCGCCCTTCGCGGTGAAGGATGACCCAACCATCATGTTAATGAATGAAGATGCTCCATGGATACGACGGGATCAGAAAGGAACACAAGCGAAGAAATGATATGTAATAATTGTAACATTTTATGAGTTAAGATGTTCCATGCATGTGTCCATTTTTATAGTGTTTTCTGCAAACAATCTTGAGTGTGTTCGTCCTGTTTTGTGGCTGCACCGGGACTAAAGGAGGGCCTTTAGTACCGATTCATACTTACCATTAAGATCTGATCTCCAAACGCGTGATGTCACATATTAGGGAGTGCATGCCTCTATGACCAGTTTCTCGGAGATGCCGGAGGACTGGGCTCTGTCGGCATCTCCCTGAAACTAGCCATAGTGGTGTCCCTGCTCTCGAAAACCATCTTGCAGCTTGTAACTTCTCTAACTAGATCAATACGCCTGGGAGCTAACTAATTTCACATATTAGGGAGTGCCTCTACCAGTTTCTCGGAGATGCCGGAGGATTGGGCTCCGTCGGCATCTCCCTGAAACTGGCCGTAGTGGTGTCCCTGCTCTCTAAAACCATCTTATAAATGCCTCAAATTGGCTGGAGGATTGGACTCACAAGGATGCCTATTTATAGTACAAGTAGCTCGGCATAATGTCGACACTCACGACATAATGTCGACACTCACCCCTATTATTAGTGCTGACTCATCTTTAGTCCCGGTTGGTGTCTCCAACTGGTACTAAAGGTTCATCTTTAGTCCCGGTTGGTGACACCATCCGGGACAAGGTACAAGCCGCACGACATAATGTCGACACTCACCCCTATTATTAGTGTTTCCTGGCCCAGTCTGCCGCAATCCCTTCAGTCGCGGTTGGTTTCTCCAACCGGGACTAAAGATGAACCCTCTCTTTATATAGGCATTTCCCTCTATTTATTAGGTAACACTCAAGACATTTATTAATATTAAAAACCGGGACTAGCTAACACTCAGGACTAAAGCTGCCCCCTTTAGTCATAATCATGCCTAGTCCTATAGTACGCAGCTTCAGGGTCTTCATCGTCATCGTCATCATCATCTTCATCGTCACCTGCCACTCCGGGGATCCTCAGCCCATCCATGGCATATACCAGGTCCAGCCTCGGATTCACGGCGGGCGGGAGAGGGGTCTCCTGGAAGACGATGCCGCTACCGCCGGGACAGTGTGGGGCCTGTGGCGGGTGGACTCATGGGCACCGTAGGCGAGGATGGTCTCCCCCGGCGATGTAGCGCATCACTCCAATGATAGTACGGTTCGCCCACCACAGACGATGGCCGGCTTCGTTGTGGTTCACCGGTGGCGGGCCATCACCCTCGTACCTGGCGAACTCCCTTTCCCGCCTATTAGCGAAGAAGGCATTCCAGGTGTCGTAGTTGTCGGGATCCCACTGGGGATCCATCCACTGCTCCGGCGTGAGCTCGTGGTAGAAGTGGTTTGTGATGGACACCTGGCGTGCGGAACCTTGAGGGACAGGAGGGAAAGGAACCCCTCCAACGCTCAGCATCCAGCCGGCGGGCGGCCGGTAGCCCGGAGGACAAGGGTAGTTGGAGGCGCACAGCGCCTCAGTCTCCTCGAGGGTCAGAATGGCCCAGTAGGCGTTGTCCATTGTTCTAAGAGAGGAAGGTGTGGATGTGTGGATAACGATGGCACGATCACCCTAAATATAGAGGTAAAGGGCGGGAAAACTTGGCGTGAATCTTTGGGAAATGGCGGGAAATATCTTTAGTCCCGGTTAGTGACTACATCCCGGACTAAAAGCTCTCGTAGAAAGGAAAGGGCAGGAAAACTTGGCGGGAAGAGGTAGGAAATGGCGGAAAATATCTTTAGTCCCGGTTTGTGACTACATCCGGGATGAAATGGATATTATATTAAGATTCATTATATTTTTCTGATAATAATAGACATATTATTTGTTTTATTTGGATTATTACAATAAAAGATATGATTTTCTAAAGTTTTTATATTAGTTTTGAATTAAAAAAGAAAATTTACAAATGAAATAATTTATAAATGATGCAAACAGATAAATGGATATTATATTAAAATTCTTTATATTTTTCTGATAATAATAGACATATTATTTATTTTATTTGGATTATTACAATAAAAGATATGGTTTTTCAAAGTTTTTATATTAGTTTTGAATTAAAAAAGAAAATTTACAAATGAAATAATTTATAAATGATGCAAACAGATAAATGGATATTATATTAAGATTCATTATATTTTTCTGATAATAATAGACATATTATTTGTTTTATTTGGATTATTACAATAAAAGATATGATTTTTCAAAATTTTATATTAGTTTTGAATTAAAAAGAAAATTTACAAATGAAATAATTTAGAAATGATGCAAGATAAATGGATATTATATTAAGATTCATTATATTTTTCTGATAATAATAGACATATTATTTGTTTTATTTGGATTATTACAATAAAAGATATGATTTTTCAAAGTTTTTATATTAGTTTTGAATTAAAAAAGAAAATTTACAAATGAAATAATTTATAAATGATGCAAACAGATAAATGGATATTATATTAAGATTCTTTATATTTTTCTGATAATAATAGACATATTATTTGTTTTATTTGGATTGTTACCTAAAAGATATGATTTTTCAAAGTTTTTATATTAGTTTTGAATTAAAAAAGAAAATTTACCAATGAAATAATTTATAAATTATGCAAACAGATAAATGGATATTATATTAAAATTCTTTATATTTTTCTGATAATAATAGACATATTATTTGTTTTATTTGGATTATTACAATAAAAGATATAATTTTTCAAAGTTTTTATATTAGTTTTGAATTAAAAAAGGAAATTTAAAAAAACAAACAGTCGCGGGTCGTGGCTGGACCCGGGACTAAAGGGTTAGTGCGTTCGCGAAAACGAAGCGGCCGAAAAATGGTCTTTAGTCGCGGGCCGTGGCTTAGCCCGCGACTAAAGGTGACCCTTTAGTCGCGGGCGGTGGCTCAGCCCGGGACTAAAGGGGGGGTCCCTTTATATACTCTTGCCCGCGCCCCTGGTTGTGCCCACCCGCACTTGGCAAACGACGAAGACGAAGGGAGGTGCCGACGCAGAGAACAGGGGAAGACGAAGTGCTGCCCGATTCCCGCGCCGCCGGCGCCCTGCTTGTCTCCGGCCGGCCCGCCGTACCGCACCACCCCGCCATGTCGCACCGCATCGCCGAGCCGCGCCGCGCCGCCCTGTCGTGCGCTGTTCCGCGCCGCCTGTCGTGCGCCTTGCCGCGCCGCCCCGCCGCGTGTCGCCGCCCCGTCGTGCCGCACCGCCTCGCCCGAGCCTCCGCGCGTCGTGCCGCGCCGCCCCGCCGTGTCGCCGCCCCGTTTGGCCACACTGGCCACGCCGCCGCTGTTCCTCCGGCCGCCCACCTCGCCGGAGGTGGTTATATATTTAGTCTAATATTAATTAGTTATATTAGTAGTTAGTGTAGTTAGTATAGTTAGTGTAGTATTAATTATATTTTTTTAATTAGTAGTATATTTAGGTTTTTGTAGTATATTTAGGTTTTTAATTAGTAGTATATTTAGGTTTTAATATTTAGTGTAGTATATTTAGGTTTTTAATTAGTAGTATATTTTTTTATTTGTTAGCTAGGATTATTTTTTTAATTATTGTTTTAATTATAATTAGCTAGGGTTATTGTTTTAATTGTTAGCTAGGGTTATTTTTTTAATTATTGTTTTAATTATAATTAGCTAGGGTTATTGTTTTAATTATAAATACCTAGGGTTATTTTTTTAATTATTGTTTTAATTATAATTAGCTAGGGTTATTGTTTTAATTATAAATAGCTAGGGTTATTTTTTTAATTATTGTTTTAATTATAATTAGCTAGGGTTATTGTTTTAATTGTTAGCTAGGGTTATTTTTTTTAATTATTGTTTTAATTATATTTAGCTAGGGTTATTGTTTTAATTATAAATAGCTAGGGTTATTTTTTTAATTATTGTTTTAATTATAATTAGCTAGGGTTATTGTTTTAATTATAATTAGCTAGGGTTATTTTTTTAATTATTGTTTTAATTATAATTAGCTAGGATTAGGATTATATTGTTAGCTAGGGTTATTTTAATTATAATTAGCTAGGGTTTTTTTTTTGTTTTATTTATTAAGATTAGACTTAGGATTAGGGTTATTTTTTTGTTTAAGTTATTATAATTAGGATTATATTGTTTTAGTTATTAGGATTATTGTTTTTTCTAACCTGTTTAACTCTCTTTTTGTTATAGATAATTAAGTCATGTATCCATCCGAAGATCCTGGTCGCATCGGTGAAGGTTTTCTTCAGGGCATGATAAGAGGTGAAATTCCTCTTATTACGGGCACGGCCGAAGATATTTTGCTCGAGGAAGAGATATCCTCATACCTGAATCCATCCGGTGATGGACTAGAGGAAAACCAAGGGGAAGACCAGATGGACGAAGGGCAAACAAATGCCAACAATAATGATGGCCCCTCGACAGGATCCGGCGAGGTACATATATATATATATATATATATAAAGTCTCGTGTTACCTCTATTCATTAACTGATCTAGATATATATTAATCACTCTATCTTCTTCTTTTAGCCCACCGGATCGAAGCAATCGACAACTCGAACGAAACAAGGGCCGAACAAAAAGTTGGATGGTAATCAGAGGTTCACCATCGAAGAAATAGATGATGATGATGGTGAACCGATTGCTCCAGAGAAGCACCGGAGGATGTTTATAAATCATTGCGGGGTGCTTGTTAGGGACAACCTGCCGATCACCATCCAAGAATGGAATAAGTCAAAGAAACCCGGTGAAGAATCCAACAGCTATGTCACCGATGATGCCAAAGATGACCTTTGGCAGAAGCTCATAGCGCATTTCATACTACCTCCAGAGTATGAGGAATTTGAGGTAGATGGTATTACCCCAAGGCTGGGTGGGCTTGATAAAAGAGAAAAAGTCATGGAGTGGGCACTAAGCAAGATGGCTGAACTGTACCGGAACCACAAGAAAAATTTATACGCGAAATATGTCGCGAAAAAGAAAACTCCAGACTTCAAAGGAGTAAACGAGAAGTTGAGAGAACAGTGATAAAGCAAAGGCAAAGTCGGCAAAGAACGCATTAAATGCTGCCAACAAGAAATACCATCATAAAATGGGGACAGGTGGCTACAAGAGTGCCATCCCTAAGTGGGAAACTATGGAGAAGGATATGAGGGCTAGAGGCGTCACTCCTGGTACAGATGGATGGCCCGAGAGGTCAAAGCACCGGTGGTACGGGCACGGGGGATCCTTGGACCCAGAAACAGGGAAGACATTATTTCATGATGAAATTCTAAAACCCTCCAAAGACCTTATTCAAGAAATGAACGATGCTCAATTGGGATTGTTCCGTCCCGAGAGAGAGAACGACGAGCTGACACGCGCCCTAGGGAATCCTGAAAAGGGAGGACGAACACGAGGCAAAGGCGCCGGTGTCTCGTGGAAGAAAGGGTTTCCTCTGTACGATGCTAGTTACAGAAGCCGTCAGAGAAAGAAGGACCGGGAGGCAGACCGGATCTCCAGGGTAGAGCAGGACCTAGCTGATCTGAAGAACCTCATGCATGAAATTAGCCAAAGGCCACTGTCGTCAACTCACCCGCGGTCTGGTGATCCTGCATTGGTTCTTAGCCAACGGAGAAGCAGCGTGGCTTCCACGGAGGTCCGTGCTGATGATCAAGCACTGCTAGATGATGCACCGGCTCCTCACTACCCCGTGGATGATGTCAGAGAGATGGCACAATGTGAGCTACATCAGCCAATGAACAACCTGTCCTTCAAGGTGGCGATCGGCACTGCTTTACCTTGTCTACCTGGAGCACTCCACCATTCACTTCCGATTCCACCAGGCTATGCTCGTGTCACGGTGGATGACATAGTGGAGGATTTTGCGGACCTAGAGATTGAAATCGCTACGCCTGAAGGACTTACGAAACTAGGAGATGTCAAGTGCAACATCATTCTATGGAATAAGAAGTAGATCAAGTTTCCAGGCTCGGCGCCAAGGCCACCGACTCCAAGGAATCCAAATCCACCCCGCATCGAATATCGTCAACCTCCAAGTCCACCCCAACCCGATTATCGCCAACCTCCAAGTCCACCCCAACTCGATTATCGCCAATCTCCAAGTCCACCCCGCCCCGCTGACGATCGCCGCAGCAGGAGTACATCAACTCGATCTCCGCCTCCGCCTCTGTGCAATACTACTACCTCATTGAAGAAACGGAAGTTCGACGGTCCCCCGCGCCCCACATCAAAGAAAGGTCAAACGTCGAAGATAGTCGATATCCCGCCGGCTCTTCCAAAGAGACCTTATGACAAGACCGACGAGGAAACTAACGCGGATGTGGCTGCCCAAGTTAAGGCGCATTTTGCACCCAAAAAGCCTGTGCCAAAGCCGGTATATAACAAAAAAACAAAAAAAGTGGGCTAAGTCCTTTCTTGAGCAACCATCCCAGATATCGATGAATCTGGAATCAGACTATGACCGGGAGATTATTAAGCAAGCACAGAAAAAAAATCACAAGTGCAAAAAGCGGGAAGCAAGTTGCCCAGCTCGGAGCACAGAAGAATCAATCGATCGCCCCGCTCAAAGTCATTTCAGACCTCGACAAGGCCTTCAGAGCTGAAATGGATATGGACATGCAAATAATGGACCCTAGAGCCCGTAATAGTGCTGCACTTATGGGAATCACTGTATCGCATGCCAAAGCACTTGCTAACGAAGCAAATATGTCTCTTGGTCAATATTTAGGCTATGAAGATACGCCAGTGGGTCAGATAGTACGGCAGTATGTCTAAGGGCAGCCTCTAGTCAGTAATGAGGAGCTCGCGCATCTATCCAAACATATGCGAAATCTGCATGAATGGTACATGTCGCAAGCAGAAAAAAAGCATCATAAATATTGGTTTCCGGTGGACGTTAGAAAGGAGCATCACTTCAAACCATACTCGATACAGGTTCAAATGACCGAACTGTTTCAGTTATACAACCAGCGCGCCCTCGACAAATCTATCATTGGTTGCTACTGTCTGTAAGTTATTTATTTCTATAATTAAGTTTGTAGCTTTAGCTCGTCCATTGCATTTAATATATTATCCTAACTATATATCCTTTTGTATGATGATATTATATTCCGCAGAATGAAGATGCTTGAATGCAAAAGAGCTAGAAGATACGACGTTGGGTTCATTGACCCATATATCATTAATGAATATACGTTAAAGAATCACCCCAAAGACGTGGAGGAAGACCTGTCCAGGTTCTTAACCGAGCATAATTTTGTTAAGTAAATACTATTTCCTTACAACTTCAAGTGAGTGTTTATATCTTGTAAACATTTTATTTTTGCTTACTGGATGAGCTATGCATGTATGCTTATGTAAATATCCGCAGATTCCACTGGATCTTGCTAAACATTCAAGTTGACAAGTCCCTAGTCGAAGTCCACGACTCATTAAGTTGGGACCAAGAGAATGGAGCGACATGAAAGCAATGCTCTATAAGTAATTTCAATCATTATCGCATTATATCGTCCTCTTTCATTCATTTCCTGATATCAAGTAACTAATAACTCCTTTGTTCATTTTCTTTGCCGAGCAGGTGTTGGACACGGTTCAGACAGAAAATACCAGGTCCATTCAAATAGGAGCTAAATTATAAAATGGCGAAGAGTTTACAGCAGCCACCGGGAACTCATTTATGTGGATACTACGTCTGCGAGTACATCTGCGAGTTGACCAGTGAGCAGAAAGTTGACTCACATTATATTTATGATTTGCGGGAGACACTAGAGCCAGACCAGCGCATAAGAGCAATTCAAGAGGAGCTGGCGGGATTTATGATGAAGGAAGTCCTTGATGTACATGGAGAGCATTATGCGGATGACGTGGAACTCGATTTGCCTTAGTCATCTCCATGTAGCTCATATGATATATATATTCATCAATGACCATGTAATTTTCAAAACATTTCTTCCTTTTGATATGATTGATTATATGTATGCTTGCAAGGGATCGATCTTATATAAATGCATCGACGTGTAGTGTGTATGTAGTAGCGTATAATATGTCTACTGAAATATATGTTTGTTAAGTTATAGTGAAACACAAAACGAAAAAGGAACAAAATGGCAAAAAAAGGAAATACACAATCTCTGCCGCGGCAGAGAAATGTGGTGTTTCTCTGCCGCGGCAGGAAACTTTTTAGTCCCGGGTGGTGTTACAGCCCGGGACTAGAGGGTTTCGCCCCCTGCGGCGCTGAAACAGCCACGTGGCTGTTATCAGTCGCGGGCCTTTGCGAGCCGGGACTAGAGGGGGGGGCCTCTAGTCCCGTTTTCGCAGTCCCGGGCCCAAAACCGGGACTAGAGCCCGTTGCGGCCCGGGACTAGAGCCCCTTTTTCCACCAGTGGCGATAGACTACCAATAGCACATTGCAAACAGCTGAAACAATACGTGATAATATTTTCCTTGTAATATTCGTATTTTATGATGTATGTAAACCATTTTCTTGCTCACATAAGTAGTGAACAAATTACATAGTATAAGTTACATACTACAGTATCATGGTCTACGGGCATTGGAGATTTTTGTCAAACAAATGATAAAATAAGCTCAGACGAAATAAGCCGAAAAGATCTGGACTGTATTTTCTCTGAGGCTTAATTCCACTACAGTTTCCCTGGGATAGCTAAGCTTAAGCCATTTCTGAAGAAGCCTCAGCCGAAAAGAACCGGCCCTAACTTGCTAAACTTAAGTTGGACTTCCTTCCATTAACAGTAGAACATAGCCTCTAGAGTTATGTGTAGCAAGATTAATATTCTCTGGTGATGATTGATTTTTTAATTTGACGATGAACTAATACAATGTGCACTAAAGTATAACTGTTCTACTTTTGTATGGAATCATTTGTACATATTATTTCTTTTCATGCTTGAAAATTCTTGTTAGGATAGCTCAAGTACTTGCACTTGTCATTGTGATGCCCATGTATTTTTTAATCTTGTACTCATTCTATTGCTGAATCAGTTCGTTGTTGGATATTGATATTAATTTGATACCAACTGCATATATGTATCAGATTACTATTTCTTGTATATCATGACAGTATTGCAGTCTATATTCTATATCATGACATAATTCCTTGCTACAAAAATAATCTTGTATATAATGATAGTATTGCTTTGTGTTGGCTCAATACTTGGGTCCACAGATATGCATGGCCAATATGCTCAGTAAGAAAACTAGCAGAGATTTGCTTTGCTTCTTTATCTTCATCTCATTCACGATAGCTTCATTATCACTTTATATAGTCACATGATTATTTCCAATAGTATAATTTTCATACCTGGGAATTCTGGATTGTTGTAAGGTAGTACATGCCATCTTAATCAGTACTATCGAGATCTTGAATTCCTTCTCAATTCATATGCTAAACATGGAGTGATAAAATTCAAGTACCAAACAGTAATATCCAAAGCTTGTCTTGTACACTTCGCATCTCTACCAGTATGTTCATATTAGTTACTTTTGCAAGGTCATGCTGTACCATTGTATTCTACTGGTATGTATGCATCTGTTAAGCCTTTTTGGGAAAACACTATGGCCTGATGCATGTATTGTATGCATGTAGTGGTAGCTTGCTTAGCTGAAGCCTGAATCCTGATGGTAGCTGTTGGTACCATATTTTACTGAAGCTTATCTTACCAAGCCCATCTCAGGTCTGCTCTTTCTCTGTTATCAGCACTAGGTCGCGTGAGGCATGTGGATGGAAGCACCACACATCAAGGAAGAGCGTTGACCAGTCCTCGGGGAAGTGTGGCATCAGCTGTCTGTTTCCAGCCGTGAAGGATGTTGCCAAAGCAGCAGCAACACATATCGCCATTGGTAAGCCCCGATACCCTCATCGTCTCCTCTGTCCCTCTTCACTTACTATGCTTGCTCCGTAGGCCATGCTCCATGTTAGGATAAAAAGAGGGTACGCGTAAGGAGTGACGAGGGCAGCAAGACCTACTGGAAGTGCTTCGACTCCACGGGCAGCTGTGATATCTAGTCATATACTACTCTACTGAAGCGTTTAGACTCCACGGCGAGCGCTGGCATATGGTCATAGGTAGGTGAGTTGCAAAATATGGCAGAGACAAGTTGAGTGCCAATTATGCCTGAGAGGTGGAGGTAGATGCTAGCTAGAAGCTTTGAGGTGCAGTTGGTACATGCTAGCTTAAAACCTTTCTGAACTTTGGATGCTCTACAGCTGATTGTTAAAGTGTACTGGTACAATATAGATGTGTGGCATGTGCATCTTCCTATCTTTGTCTCTATGATGCATCACTTACATATGTTTTGCTCTTGAGAATATATTGCTAGAACTTCTGTAGTATTACTACTTAGTAGTATATTTTTTTTTATCTCACACTACTAGAGAAAAGGCTATAGGAGACATGCTTATGCGAGGCACATTTAGACATATGTGCCTCCTATAAAAATAGGCGAGGTGCACTTTGCGACATGCGCCTATAGTATAAAAATAGGCGAGGCGCATATGATAAGAATGCGCCTCCTATAAGCCTTCTACGGACTAAATCTAGCAGCCCCATATTATGCGAGGCGCATTCCAGTCATATGCGCCTCCTATATATTAGATAGGCGGGGCGCATATGGGCAAAATGCGCCTCGCATAATCTGTGTGGGCCCCCCGTGTTGGTAGGTGCACGAATATGCGAGGCGCATATGGTTATATGCGCCTCCTATATTTGATAATATGCGAGGCGCATATGGCCATATGCGCCTCAAGTAACTCCTGTGGGTCCGGGCGAAGGTAGGTAGCCGCATATGCGAGGCGCATATTGCTATATGCGCCTCCTATAGTTTGAATTATAGGAGGCGCATACTGTGCAATATGCGCCTCGCATAACTGCACCACTTTTTTCCAGCAGCGACAGCCCACCCCGCCTCACTCCACACGGGCAACAGTTTTCTCCACTTCTCTCTCCCCACAGATTCTCCCTGCCTATCTCTCCTCGCCGCTCCCCAATCCTCTCCCCTCCGTCGCCCTCCACCAGACCACCACCGTCCCGCTCCCCTCCGCCGGCCTCCACCCAACCACCGTCGCGCCGCTCCCTTCCGCGGGCCTCCACCAGACCACCGCGGCGCGTCCCGCTCCCCTCCGCTGGCCTCCACCAGACCAAGGCCGTGCTGCTCCCCTCCGGCAGCCTCCACCAGACCACCGCCGCTCCGCTCCTCGAGCTCGCCTTGAGCCGGCGGCGAGCTCCCGCAGGCCGCTCCCCTCCTTCCTCGGTTCCTCCCCGTTCCCCGACTCCACTCTCAGACCTCTGCCCTCTCCCGCCCCCTCCGTCGCCCTCCACCATACCACCACCGTCCGCTCCCCTCCGCCGGCCTCCACCCAACCACCGCCGCGCCGCTCCCTTCCGCGGGCCTCCACCAGACCACCGCGGCGCGCCCCGCTCCCCTCCGCTGGCCTCCACCAGACCAAGGCCGTGCTGCTCCCCTCCGGCGGCCTCCACCAGACCACCGCCGCTTTGCTCCTCGAGCTCGCCTTGAGCTGGCGGCGAGCTCCCGCAGGCCGCTCCATGGGTGTCTCATTTCAGGCACGCGCCGACGACGCCGTTGGGGCGTGAGCGTGAGCGGGAGCCGGAGCGGAAGCGCGACGCGGGCGTAAAGCAGCAGCAGTACGTCGCCGCGGTGCTGCCGCTGCCCCCGCCGCAGGCATGCTCGCCGCCACCGCTGATCCGGCGGTTCGACCACGACAGGGAGCAGCAGCAGCGGCTGCACTGGCTGCAGCAGGGCCGGGCCGCCGAGAAGATCACGGAGTGGCGGCAGCCGTCGTATCAGCAGCAGCGTCCCAGGACGAGTGCGGGGGCGGCGAGGCGGCGCGCGGTGCCGGCGGAGCAGGCCCGCGCGACCGCGGTGGCGATCCAGGCGGCGTTCCGTGGGTACAACGCGGGCGGAGCTACCGGTCGCTGCGGGGCCTGATCCGGCTGCAGGGCGTGGTGCGCGGGCCGAGCGTGCGGCGGCAGACGGCGCACGCGATGTGGTGCATGCGGCGCAACTGGCACGGCGCCATGTTTAGGGACGGCAGGTCGCGCAGCGACTCGCAGGTACGTACTAGACGTGCATATTGATTTTGTTATCACGGTACTAGCTAGGTTTGTCCTCCTGGCCGGATCGCGTGACGAACGAGCTCGGCGGCGCGACGTGGATGCAGGACGGCGGCATGTGGGACGACAGCTTGCTGAGCCGGGACGAGGCGGACTCCAGGACGAAGCGGAAGGCGGAGGCCGTGATGAAGCGCGAGCGAGCCCTCGCCTACGCATAATCTCACCAGGTACACATACATACATACACGAGATGATCACGTCTGAAGCAAGGGAAAGGGACAGATTCCGTCAGTCAAACAGCAGTAGTTAGGGCAGATTAGCGAAAAGGATGAGGGGTCATTTCTTTCGTTCGCTCGACAGATAGATCGAGACCAGTAGGTACGGTGGCGATAAAATATGTTTGATGCTACGTCAAAATACGCGCGCATGCACCGATCATATCTCCCAACTACCTACAATCGCACTATCCCTGATGTTTTTTCAATCAAAGGTGCAGTGTCATTGTTGCTTGTTGGCGATCTGTTGGAGAGGTGGGATGTGCTGCTTTCGCTGCACCTCCTGTGTTAACCTCGCACCAACTGTTAATTCTGTCAGTCAAACTATAGTAGTTAGCCCATGCCGAAACAAGGATCGGAGGTGATCCGTAATAATCGCCACATTCATTCACCTGTAAGGGAAGAGATAGACAGTAGTAGGTCCAGGAAAAGATGTTCTTCATGGTACCGATGGACCAACTAAAAGCACAGTGCCTAGTCAAGTTAAGGTACACTATCACTGACCCATGTATGCCTGTATCTTTATCTGATACACTACCAACTAGCTGTGATGTCGTCGTTATACCAGTAGGTGTACTCCTATTGGAGAGCTGACGACTATGTTTCGCACTCACTTTTCATTCTGCCAAGCTGTTCTTAATTCCAAATGTGGGCCGGCGATTGCAGGTGCTAAAGGCGACACCGATGGCGGCCCACGCGATCCTGGCGGACCTCCAGTCAGGCCGGAACCCATGGTGGTGGTCCCCGATTGACCGCACCCACCTGCCGGACTACCCACGCCAAGATCTTTCATTATGTGTCTCATTTCAGGCATTAACTCTGTTAGCTCTGGCAGCTTCAAGGTCTTTCATCAGCAATTCTAGAACTATGGAACCTTATGGATACACCCATTGAAGAGCAGCAGGTGTTCCAGAATGTAACATGCAATATTGCTGCCTCAGAATCTGAAGTAACAGAGGCTAACACCCTTTCCATTGACTTCCTGAACTATGTGAGTCAGTGAGTTGGTTGTAGAACTTGATTTAAATTGATATGGGAAAACTAGGCATACAACCTACTGTTTGATATGATTATGCCGCAAGAGTAAACTCTGTTCTTCAACATGGTTGGCAGCATTTGGTTTCACAAACTAAGGCAGGTTAGCTGCGCTGAATGTTTGGGTGATGATACTAGTAGTGATTTGTGTCTGTTACTTGTTACACCCATATATATATGCATGATTCTATCTTGTGAACTGCTATTGCTTTCCACTGACACAACTTCTCGGGCAACAACTACCTAGGCTACGAGAGTAGAGAGGTGGCGGAAGAGAAGTGGAGGAGGCACAGAAGGAAGAAGTGGAGGAACTTCCTCGTGAGCACCACCTTGTTTCTCTTCATGGTAGGTTATGTGCTCTACTTCATCTAGCTAGAGCTCCATCGTCGGAGTTGTAATGTGGTTGTGAACTTGTAATCGGAGGTGTGATCTTGTGGCACAAACACTTGGTGTTGTGTGAAAACTTGGCACTTGTTGATTCTACTTGATGTATGAACTTGTATGTCATGATTGATGTGTAATGTATTGTATTCATGTTGGTTCTATTATGCTTTGGCAAATTACAAGTTTTTGAAAAATTATGTGCTCTTTATACTGTATTCTGGACTATATTGTATATTTGAATATATGTATATTATTATTTATAGTGGTCTATAAAACTTGAATTTCGAAAATATTACCGGAGGCGCATATAGGATACTATAGGAGGCGCATATACTATAAATATCCGAGGCGCATTGTAAAACATATGCGAGGCGCATATGATATGCGGCTCCTATAATTTACATATGCGAGGCGCATATCGATATGCGCCTCGCATATGTGAAGTATAGGAGGCGCATATCATATGCGCCTCGCATAAGAAATACCCGAGGCTTGAAGATAGAGGCGCATATGATATGCGCCTCGGATAGGCTTTTAGGTGCGCCTCGCATAGGCTTTTCTCTAGTAGTGTCAGTAAAGGATTATAAAATATTCCACTTGAATTCAGTAGTATGGTGTTGATTTTTAAACCTAGAAATTATGGATTGTTGGGAGGCAGTACATGCCATCTTAATCAGTTTGCTTATTTGCACTTTATTTGCTAGAGCAGTTTCCGTTCTAAATATAATAGCATATTTTCTATGAATAATTTTCTAACAGTGGTCTATAGATTGATGTAATGTTGAACCTCATCATATTGTGCTACTGCAGTCATGGTGATTAACCTATTCTAATTAATTTTGTAGATTTGGCTAGGAAGATGGGAAGATTGAAAGCTTCAGTTGGTCTATGCTTCTGTTCATCCTTCTAGCCTGAGGAAAACTTGCACCCAACAAAGTGATCTAGCTCAATAGAGTTGGTTATTTTGATATTTAGTTGTATTTTCATAGCCGAATACATGAATACCTGATATGTATTGTATACAAAAGTGTCATTGTAATCTATCTTGGTTGGTTGTTCTATGAAATGTTGTTTCTATGTGGAAAACTAAAGAGTGGGACCTAAACAACACCTGAAGATTGGGCCCATATGACTAGTGGGACCTGAATTAAAACAGAAAATAAATTGAAGAAATTGACAAGTGGGACCAAATCTAAAATGGACCTTAGAAAGGCCAAGGCCCAAAATTGCAATGGACAGTAAAAAGGCCAAGACCAAAAATCGAATTGAACCTTAAAAGTACAAGGCCCAGAAAAGAAAAAGGCTACAGTTATTGGGCTTAGTCCAAATAAGCGACCGCATTGGATCAGGCTGAATTTGCA
The DNA here is from genome assembly GCA_910589765.1 of Avena atlantica. Taxonomy (NCBI): domain Eukaryota; kingdom Viridiplantae; phylum Streptophyta; class Magnoliopsida; order Poales; family Poaceae; genus Avena; species Avena atlantica. Next base: position 277,129,363 of record OU342734.1, on the reverse strand, counting down.
CTACGACGATCTCATTTCGTCACAATTTTGCCACGTCGGATTGGCCACGTAGGATCTGACCTGGCCTAGCTAGATGCCGTGTGACGATATTGGATCGTCATAACGGTTATGGTTGCTGGGACGGTGGTGATCACGTATTCACGCGGCAAGGGCGGCGCGCGGTCTGTGGGCATCGGTCGAGCGTGGCGCACGGGGCGCGCTCTCGGCATGGTTGCTGGCGAGCTTGTCATAGTCCGTGCGTGTGGTCCAGGGGTTGGCAAGGTTCGAGCGTTGGACAGGGAGTGGCGGTGGCGTGTTGGCTTGCTCCCAGACATGTTGTCTAGGCTTGTTTCTCCTCCTAGCTTGCTGTCGACATGTAGGTGACAAGGGTGCATTCGGCCTGCTCACCATTGATGGCAATGCCAAGCTTACAGTGATGCTAAGGGTGTGGAATTGAGCTAGATGATCTACTAAAGCCTAGTTGCAACCAGAGAGGGAACAAGTTAGGCTTCAATCACTGCTCACAATAGTGTTTGGATTTTGTTTGATTTGTGTCTGCCAAGTGTTTGATGAAATGGCCGCAAGAATTCAACTTTTGAATTTTGAAAAGATTTTTGGTGGGTGTGCTAGGTTGGTGCTGGTGAGTCTGCAGATGCTTGGGTTTTGAAAGTTGAGCTTGTTTGGGTGGTTTTTGAAAAAGTGGGATCTTCCCATATGATAAAGATTCAATTTTGAACTGTCCTTTAAACCATGCATTTGAAAGTTTCTGGATGATCACAAAGTGGGCCTTGATACTTTGTTATGAGTACAATCAAGGGGTGCAAATATCCAGAAAAGTTTCTGTTAAGTTCTGAAAGTTTGAGACAACCAAAGTAGGCATGGGAGTTAAATTGGTCAAAATGACCATTCCCATATTTTATTTGTTTTGATTTACTTGTCTTTGGGATAAGTGTGGGAAATGTTTAGATGATGTTTATTTCACTTAAGCATCCATTTACAAGCAAAGGAACACACAAACAAGTTGGTTTAAAAGAATTCAAAATGAAATGCATACTCACATGCATGGTTCCATATTTTTATTTAGAAAAGTGTTTGTTAACCCTAATTTTGATGATTAGAGTTCGAGGATCCATGTTTAGTATTTTTGGGATGTTACAGAGGATCATCTAGTAGCTCATACAACTCCATTTCTTTGTCCCTAAGTGATAAACAAAATAGCTTCCTCTTAACTTGGTCCATTGAAATACCTGCACACTTGAACACCCCGCATAATTCATGTATAAGGAGTAAATGGTCACCAGGATGGAAAGTTTCATCTCCAAAATAGCAGTTATTCATAACACATTCAACAATTTTCATTGGTATTTTAAAAGGGACACTTTCAATATGTGGATTTAAAATATCACGAGCATCATCAGAATTACCACATATGGGAGATAAAGTATTATCAGAGCAAATTTTCTCCTCTAAAGCTAGGGAACTAAGAAAATCATTTTCATTAAAACTAGCTTCCCCAAGCTTAGACGTTTCCATAGCATTAGTAACAAAGTTGTTCAAAAAATTCATACTAATAACATTGCTATTAGCATGCAAAGAAAGTTACTTAGGTTTTTCAATTCTGTTTTCAAACCATTCATGTTCTACCTCGGGAAAAATACTAAAAATCTCTCTAATTTTGTTGTTGTTTTCCATTAAGCCTAAATAGTGAAAATAAAAACAAGAAACAAAAAGATATAATTGTAGAATCTAAAGGAAATAACTTCGACAACTCACACACCAGCAATAGTACTAGAAGATAGCTTAGTAGCCAGTGGATGTGAGTAACTTTTACCTTACCTTCCCGGGAACGGCACCATAAAAGTGCTTGATGTCTACGCACGCTTCTATTCTTGTAGACAATGTTGGGCCTCCAAGTGTAGAGGTTTGTATAACAGCAGCAAGTTTCCCATAAGTGGATCACCCAAGGTTTATCGAACTCAGGGAGGAAGAGGTCAAAGGTATCCCTCTCAAGCAACCCTGCAATCAAGATACAAGAAGTCTCTTGTGTCCCCAACACACCCAATACACTTTTCAGGTGTATAGGTGCACTAGTTCGGTGAAGAGATAGAGAAATACAAGTAATATGGATGATTATAAGTGGCAATTGAAATCTGAAATAAAAATGGCAGCAAGCAAACATGTAACATGACAGATTGTAAATGGTGTTTCAATGCTTAGAAACAAGGCCTAGGGATCATACTTTCACATGTGGACACTCTCATATAAATATCTTCTCTTCATTATGCTACTCTGAACTATTCTCCGGTTGGATAACTCCAATCCACGGTAGGGCTACAAAAGCTCTCCTTAAAGTTCGCGTTACCCATCTAGGTAACCCCACACTATCACCTTGAGAACTATATGGTTCCAACAAACACCACAATTTCATAGAGACATCCAACTCAAAATATAACTCATGATAAGTATTTCTGTAATCTTTAGCCTAAGTGCCACACGGTGTGCACACTGTCAACTTCACGCATGTGGGGATAAGTGGAGATTACAATAATTAAAGAACTCGAGTTGCAGAGTAGATCTACTTATTCAACTAGATTACAAAGCACATAATTACAATAAGATCACGCATATAAAGAGAGATGAACACATAGCTACCGGTAGAGCCCTTAGCCTCGAGGGAGAACTACTCCCTCCTCATCATTGGAGTCAGCAACGGCGATGGAGATGGCATTGGAGTTGATAGAGATGGCTTCGGGGGCAATTCCCTATCCCGGCAGGGTGCCGGAACAGAGACTTCTGTCCCTCGAATCTCCTCTTCTGTGGTGGCGGTGCTGCATAACTTTTCATGGATTTCTGATCCGGGTAGGGTTTTTGTCTCGGGGAGACGTATATATAGGCGAAAGGGCAAGGTAGGTGGAGCCTCTAGGGGACCATACCAGAGAGCGGCACGGCCTATCGTGGACCCACGCTAGCCCTATATGTGGCCACCTCGTGGCTCCACTTCGTCTCTCCTTCGGGCTCCGTGTTGCGTCTGGAAAAATAGGAACTTTGGCTTTTGTTTCGTCCAATTCCGAGAATATTTCTTTACTAGCTTTTCTGAAACCAAAAAAATAGAAAACAGGCAACTGGCACTGCGGCATCTTGTCAATAGGTTAGTTCCAGAAAATGTATAAAAATGCCTCAAAGTGTAGACAAAATATAAGATAGTTGGTAAAAAACAAGCATGGAGCATAAAATATTATAGATATGTTTACGACGTATCAAGCCCTAAGCTCCCTAATCCAACCATGTTTAGAGGGCATAAATCTATTAATTCCCTATATCCTCTAATCTTTGTATTCCTCCAAAATCCATGTGGTTTTGCAATACCCAAGGTTGTTTATGATATATAATTCAAGTTGACATCATCCACCTTGGATATAAACCCTTGCCAAAAAATTCCCATAATTATTTGGAGCCGAAAACCATTTAAATTACTTCAATTGCAAAATCCTAAAAACCTTCTTAATAAGGACAAGTTTGTTTTTCTCTAAACTACCTTACCAACTCGAGGTGCTTTATTATTTCTTTTTGCCCTTTTTTCATAAATGGCAGAAATGGAGATATAATGATTTTAAATACTTTTACTCCTCAATAAATCTTGGGAAAATCTCCTAAGTGTGTATTCATATTTAAGACCTTCCCATACCAAAAAACAACTTTGTCCAACTAAAAGTTTCCAAATGATTTCAATAAATAGTTTCTGCACTATTTGAATAATTGATAAAATGACGATCTAAAATATTTAGAAAATTCCCAAATAAATGCTGGTAATCTATCTTGATCATACCCATCTATCCAAACCCTTATCCCATCTTGAAAGGACCAAAAACCAAGATTCTCTTCATTATCACACATTATGTCCAATTTGATCATACCACCAAAAACCATTAGGAAACCACATATAAATTCCTCCAAACTTGTCAAGCACCCCTCCTTAGCAGCACACATCCCTCTGGTCGACCACCCACTGTAGCACGGCCCCACCTTTGTTTCTAGTGCTTGTTCATGAAGGGAACACAAGGCTATTCCTTTTCTAGTCATTAAAAGCCTTGCACCTGCTGCCATCACATCCTCTGCCCAGCCATGACCTAGAGCCCCACCATCCCTCTCTCCATCGGCCTTGCGGCCCAACCAGCAAGCACCACGTCTCCCCATGGATACTCCATGAAACAAGTCCACCCTAGACCCTCTCCCTTGTTTTATAAGGCAAGAGGCCAGAGCCTACCCTCTCCATCCTGCCATTTCACCACACTTCACTCCCTCTTCCTTCCCCCAGAACCTCGAGAGCTCTCACTTGCTTTGTTGCTCGGGAGGAGAAGGAAAACTCTCCTCGGATCCTTGCTTGCCTGCAAGAATGCGGTCGTCCCCGACCACCCCAACTACCTCCATGCTCGATGTCTTGCTCCCCTAGATCTAATCCCCCTCGTCGTACCTTCCTTTGCTTGCAGGAGCCCCCAAAATCCTCCACCTGGGCTATCAAGCTGAGCCGAGCTCCTGCTGCAAATAGGAAGCTCTCGAGCCCCAAATCGATTGCATGCATCACGGGAGCACTCCCCAGGACCTCCGCACCCGACCGAGACCTCCAGAATTGACATGCACCCACCACAAGAAGCTCACCGGCGAGACCCCACGAAGGCCGACGGTGTTGTTGCGCGCGAGGCCTCGTCCGTCGCCAAAACCTCCTCTATCACACGTCCCCGGGACCGCCTCGCTTCGCCCCAGGCACTCTCCAGTGTCCCTCCGCGCCTCTGGTAAGCCCCCAGCGAATCCCCAGCTCCTCTAGGGTTTGGTCTCCTCTGCAAATGGACAGAGGAAGACGAGGACTGAGAGCCGTTAATGCGGTTCTAATACGACGGCCACAAACCCCCCCATACCCATTCGCCCCCTCTATGCCACTGACGGCTGGGCCCCACCGTGGCCCATTTGAAATCCGGCTCCCGTGCAGGATGACCCTCGGGTGGGCCGTTTCGCCGCAATGCGGCCCGGCGTCTATTAGATCCGGCCCATTGACCTCCCCCTCTCTTTTTTCTTTTCCTTTTGGCTCCAGATCTGAAAATAGCTGCTTGTTTTAAATCCTTTTGAAAAATGTAAATTGAACCTAATTAGCCAAATCTCATTTCCCTAGGTGAACACAAGATTTACCTAACATGCATTACAACAAATGGGCCAAAATAATGTTCAAAGTAATTATAATAATTCACCCACTCATATGTATCATTTTCACTAATAAAATCCTTCTGTGAGTTTTACAACTCCATTTGGATCAAAACCTTCTTGTACTGCAAGGTATGGGTCATACCTGGCATCCCACCTTGACCTAAACATATTTTGCTTCATAATTTTTCTCTGGTAAAAATAACTAAAGCAACCCATTTATGCAGTTAGGAATTTCTCTAGGTCAACTCAAAATAGGTACTGAACAAATTTCAACTCCAAGTAGACATGAATACCATTATCCTTCGAACCCTAGGAGCCCATAATTTTATAGTCTTGGTTGAATTTTGGTGAATTGAACTATTCTGTTCATGCTTTATTCACTAACAAAATTACTACAGTATGTAGATCCAAAAAATGGTGATTCAAATTTATACAGAAAGGTATTTCAAATATCTAACATGTGTCTTTGGAATCACATGAAAAGTCTCTCTATATTAAATCTGGTGAAAAAGACAAATATCATACAGAACTGGCTTTGGGGATTTCCTGAGGGCATTATGATAAATATTTTATGTTTATTCCAAGTCCCCTTGAATCAGTCCATCAAACACTACTAAATCATCCAAGGAAATAATATTTGGAGCTCCATAACTTTTTGAGCTTTTTCTCACTAGAAAATGCTTTATAAATCAATGGCAATTGATAAAATAGTGAAACCACTTTTTTTGGTTTCATTTTATCAATATATATCTAATGGCATCATTTTTATACAATGGTATCACACAGAACATGTCCTTGGTCCAAAAACCCTCTCTTAGGTAGTTTCTATACTACAAATCCTAAAGGATATTCTTCCAATGACTCCAAGTATTTTACCAATCTCATCAAACCAATCATCCAGCACCCTACTGTTTTATATCATGTGTTTATCCTTTGCTTTCTGTATGGTTTGATGCTTGTATGCATTGTATTGAATGTGGTGCTATTTGTTTGCATGTATGCTCAATAACGACGATAGTTGCGAGTATGTGCCATCGAGAAGAAGGAGCCTCAGAGTATTATTGGTTATTTATTTATATTGTTTATTGTGGTATTCGAAGATGAAGTCTAGGGACATATTGCCATATTGTTGATCATCAGGCAAGCCACCTTCTTGCTCATAAGCCCTTGTCCTACTATTTTACTTATGCATGTTTTATCTATGTTTACAAAACTACATAGTTTTACTTATGATGATTTTTATATCTGGTAGTGGCTTGGCTCCTCCAGCTAATACCATTTGTACTACTAAGTACAACCCCTTTATGACACCTATTTTCCCCTAGTATGGTAGATGGTGTTTTAACACCATAACCCCTTTGGATACCCTGTTTTTAGCCAAAGCAAAAGTATAGGATGGGAAGACCCCGGGAGGATATTTATAAAATGTTTTATGAGAAAACCTTGGTGAGGTTTGACCCACCAAGAGAGGTTTGAAAAAGGAGAAAGGTTTTGTTTTACAAAAAGGTTGGAAGAAAGATGGAGGAAAAATGTTTAAAAAATGCACCCGGTTCTTTGCAGTTTTAATGCTAGAACAACTAACTCGTGCAACCACATTACTCTAGAATGGGACGGGGTTGGATTTGAAGTTTGCTACTCTGGTATAGGAATTCTCACGACTACATATAAGGGATCAGATCCCTCAAATTCTAGGGTTCCTTTACATAAAGGGTCAACTGCAAGGCAGTCACCTGGAGGAATTGCGAACTGCCCTCGAGAGCATCCAGGCGATACTATGAGCCTCTCATTTAAAGTGTCGTCTCTGGAGGAGTTGGTGGCACTCCGGTTGTTCTGCGGATCCCGACGTCCTGGTGTTTAGAGGAACAACTCATAGGGTAGGGCATATACTAGAGTGGCATCTGAAGAGTCTTGATCGGTTACTCGATCCACGATCGATGTAGATCAGGGCACGGTTATCAGATGATGTAGGTAAACTGTACAACCTCTGCAAAGTGTAAATCTATTCGAATAGACGTGTCCATGGTCATGGATGGTTGAGAAGGCTGCCGTAGAGCGGTGCTGGTTTTGATTTCAAAAAGGACTTCGGAAAGCATTGGCTGAGAAATGTTTTGACCTTGAGATGGTCGGTAAAAGGAAGGAAAGGAGTTTGGTCATGATATGATTGGAAGGAAAAACAAATGGGTGACCCAATCCTAGTGTTTTACAAAACTTTTAAAAAAGGTTTCCAAAATGTTTTACAAAAGTTTTCAACAAAGATATAGACATGCTATATCTACAAGAGAAACTATTTTATAAAAGAACCTCTTATGGACCCCTCCTACCACCATAGCCATATTGCATATCCTTTATTATTATTCCCTTAATGTGGTTTGCGAGTATATTTAAAGTACTCACCGACATTGTCCCTGGCTATTTACTTGGCCAGATTTGTAGAAGCTAGAAGAATAAAGTTGTTGACTGTTCGGATATGCTAAATGGGTACCACCATTGCATGTCTCTAATCTGAATAACCCGGATGGCCCACAATTGGTAGCGAGGCCTATGGCCTGCTGGGCGGCCTAGTTAGATGGATCCAGAAGGGAGGCCCATGCCGAATGAAGGAAGGCTACGGTGTAGTCGTTGGCGTACCCGGAGACTTGGAGTGCAAGACATGTTAGACTAGTTGTATATCGTGTAGGACTCGGTAACCTATCAGGCTAGGACTTTCCATGTAACCCTAGGATCTGACGACTATATAAGCCGGACCTAGAGGAGCCTTTAGGGCAATACAATCATATAACTCGCGCACAGCGAACCAATCCCTATAACCCGACGTATTGCCATTATAGTGATTTATAGTAGGAGTAGGATTCCGCCACTGTTGTGGGATCTGAACCTGGGTAAGCTATGTCACCTTGTACCCACCAACCGTCCGCCTTACCCCACGTCTCTAAACACGCTCTTTGAGGACCCCTCCATGGCGTACTCGTCGGCAATACCACGACAGTTGGCTCCCATCGTGGGGAAAGAGGCGCTTCAGGATCTACAACGGGCGAGGTCCAAGCTCTTCGTGGGAATCGACAAAACCGTAGCCATTGGTCACGTTCTCTTCTTTGGCAACGTTCCGATCATCCCTCCCGACGAGTTCTGTATCCCGGCGAAGACGAACCCCACACGTTGCTCGATCGTTCCAATCAGGGATATCCACCTCTTCATCGGCGAAACCGACTCGGGCACTAGTTCCCTGGACGTCAGAGGATCATCAAGACCCGCACGGACCGCCTACGAGCAGGATACGTTCACAGAAGGATCAAAGTCGGATCTCTCTTTAGAGTTTGCCGACTTAGATCGGAAAAATTCAAGGCCTAGCCAAACCGCCCCTGTGCAGGAAATAATTGTGGAAGATCGCTGCAAATCCGCCGGCTTCGTTCGTGCGTTTGGAAAGCAGAGATCTGATGACCCACAAGTATAGGGGGTGTCACATAGCACTTTCAATAAATAAGAGTGTCGAACCCAACGAGGAGCAGAAGGTGTTGACAAGTGGTTTGGATCAAGGATTCACTGTAAATACTTAGCAAACAGATTTTTAGGGGTTTTTGATAATGCAGATATATAAAGTGCGAGTAAATTAAAGACAATAATAATAATTGCAGCAAGTGGCCCAATCCTTTCTTTATCAAAGGACAAACCGGTTGTATTACTTAAGATGACCAAACGTTCTCGAGGATACATGGAAATATTGTCAAGTGCTTTCTCTTCATATCTAATACATACTTGTGATTATACCCCTTGCAAGCATCCGCAACTATAAGAAAGTAATTAACATAAAAACCTAACCACAACATTAAACTCTGAGATCCTACACTCTCTTATGCAATGGTTTCCTAACGGGGGTTTAGGTTTCTGTCACTCTGGCAACCCCACAATTAGTACCCAAATATACAATGCATTCCGCTAGGCGCATAAAGGTGAAGTATCATGTAGTCGACGTTCACATGACACCACTAAAAGAATAGCACCACAACTTAAATATCAAACCATTGAATATTTCTCAACACAATCTTCTATTATATATTTAAAGTACATGACAGGCTATCAGAAAAAAGAGAATTAGTCTAGAAAATCTCATAAAAATCAGAAACATCTAGACGTCACATGATAGGCTATCAGAAAAAAAGAGAATTAGTCTAGAAAGTCTCATAAAAATCAGAAACATCTAGCCGTCAATATAACGTAAGTAGTCGATTCCAGCCGATGGATCATAGAAATTAACTTTAAACACTGAAGTTACACAAAATTACCCACCAATGCCCCCCCCCCCCCCCCCCCCCCCCCCCCCCCCCCCCCCCCGCCCCTTAACTTTTCATGTAAGTACGGCATCCTTTTAAAAAAAAAACTAGGTTAGGGCTAGCGCGTCCTCACGTGCGCCGCCACAGAATTCTCCTTGCCGCCTCCGGCCGGCCGATTATCTCCAATGCCCATCGAGCGGTGGCTATTTCAATCTTGCTTGACACATGCGTGTAGCAGGCCACCGTTCACAAGCAACGCTGCAAGATTTCTAGGTGCCTCCGGCCGATCGACGACTCAGGTTTCGATCTTGCTTAACACATGCATATAGAAGAATACCGTGCACAGGCAACACCACAAGATTTCTACGTCGACGCTTTTCTTAATGAAGACCGCCGGTAGGTAAGATCGATCTCCACGATTCCCACGTATGTAAGACTTTAGTAGACATAGAAGCTATTTATTTTTTATGATTTCCCATATATACTTATGTGGAGATGAATGCACAAAAAAAATGAGAGGAATGTGTTGGATGTGAAGTGTGGCGAGGTCATCAACAACATGGCCAGGTTTTGAGTGCTACTAATATACTTTTTCTGTCCAGAAATAACTAATTTTGCTTTGTTTAGATTTAAATGTATCTGAACACATTTTAGTTTATATATAAATGCATTCAAATCTAGGCAAACCCAAGCTAGTTATTTCTGGACAGAGGGAGTACATCCATCTAACAGTTGCTCGATGTTTTCGTCTGGAAATCAGAAGGAACTTTCAGCCTAGAGGGTTTGCCTCCTTATTATAGTTTTTATGATGGCAAGATTTCAGTTTCTTTGCCTTCCTTATTTGGTAGAAACAATCTACCCCTCCGTTCCAAAGTAAGTGACTTGAGATTGTCTAGATTTGCATGTCGCATCTATACATGCGACAATCTCAAGTCAACTATTTTGGGACGGAGGGAGTATTTATTTGATGGTCTCCTTGGTGTAGTTGTGAGAGATCACATTAATGGAAAGCCAAGAGGAAAGTGTTGCAGGTGAAGATCGGGGAGTATGAATACACATTAAGAGGACCAGGTATCTTGGGCTAAGTATTATACTACAAAAGATGAACGGCTGTGCCGAGCGTCTGGTGAAGTCTGCTAAGGATGCTTCATTAAATATAATTATAGAAGAAATCTCGGAAATATTTGTGGGATCTATATAACTTACAGAATCTATCACGATTTTAATCCTGCAATATTAACTATGTGATAGCCATGATAGTGCGCCAACATATGCACTAACCATACATATGTTGGTCAGGTGAAATTGTGGTATGATCCTATATCTTACTTGATTCCAGTTTATGTATTTTTGAAATTATTTTCTTCCTATATGTAGAAATTATAGATTACATACATGAAGATCAAGATTCTCTATGACATAAGTTCTGTTATATATATCCATGCTGACCCTAGGACCACCGTCACATTTTTTCCTTCTTGGATTACCATGCCGGACTTGCTCAATTCATGTCATGGTTAGTACCTCTCAACAAACAAGAGGAGCAGAACCAATAATCACTAAGGAAGCTGTCATGCAAGCACATATACGTAGGTCTCGACTAAGGTTGTTTTTTTGGTATTTAATTGTTTCATATTTGTAGGTTCAGTTGTAGATTCCATCAATTATGCCAAGTATAGTGATGGTACCTTCGTCAAGATTATTTGGTATATATTCATGGTATGATCTTCGGTACTTAATGCAGTGTAAGTAGTCCTGTAAATTTTTATTTTCTGTTAAGAATTTACTTCCGGTTTCCACTTTTCTCATTTGTCTTCTTTTCTTGTCCTTGCTGGCAGATTGTTGCGAAGTCACGTATATGTAATGATTTATTTTTTCCTGGACGACATCAGACATCTGAAATTCTCGACTTCTTTAAAATGATTAACTCTAAAAGAAAAGTTAACCATGAAATTTTATAAGAAAGGTACTTTTTTCTAATTTAGAAAACAAGAACACTGACATGAAGATTATAAAGATAAATTTGGATTTTCAGGGCTATATTATTATACCCAATAACATTATGATCTTCGGTAATCAATTGTTCTTCGTTCCTAATATTATTCATCGCTAAAACATCAGGAGGAAATCAAACAAGAGCTCATGTTGGCAATGCCCCTTTCCAGCAGAAGTACTTGGGGCTGGAAATTCCTAAGAGGCTGATGAATAATAGGAGGTTCCAAAGTTTGCAAATGCAAATTGAGGAAAATATTAATGTCATGGGGTTCGAGATTTTGATACCTGGATACCAGGGTAGTTGATCTCAGGTTGTATATCCCTTGAAATAGTTTTTTTACAATAACCAAATTATCCCACTACGTCAATTACATTTGTCTTGAAGATGGCTCATTTCCTACTTCAATTGTTTAGAGATTTAGGCATGGATAAATCTTTAGTGTTGTATTAAGTGTGATGACTCATGATATCCACCAGACAAGACCAATGAATGTAAGAAGATATTTCATTATATTCGTTCTCATAGACTCATGATGAATAGATGCAAAGGTCACGGAATTTCATGTAAAAATCTCCTTCCATACAAGTAAACTCCTACTATAATATATATAAAATATTACTAGATTTATCATGAAATAGGATCCATATTATGTATATATAGTATTGTGAGATGAACATCATCATGTCACCTATTACAAACTGATGCTGATGAATTAAAATTTCATTAGTAGTAGCTCAGGGAAAAACTTACAAAATGGATGTATGGTTAATTCTTCTTTTTTCTTACTTCTAACAAGAATTCTCATGGAATTTTTGGTGTTCATACATAAGAAATATTAACTATTGTTGTAAAGCCCCTTTCTGGTAATCATATAAGGTTTTCCATTTTTATGCGCTCTTCTCTAAGAACATTTCTACTTTTCAGTCGCATAGTTACATAATAGTTGTCAAGATGTTCGATATATGTTTCCAGAATCATCGACAACCGTCCCTAACCTCATCAAGATTTTTTGTGAATCAAGAAGTCAAAGTGTGGTTCCTAATTAAGTACATTGTGAAGCATAGCAGTGGAACCAAATGACAAAATTTTCACGGTGTAAATTACTCCAGGGAAATTTAATTTGCATCCACAAAATATATATAAGTAGTGCTATCATATTTGTTATGAATTACTGACCAAAATGTTATTAAATGATTACTATAAAGAATTATTTTGCTCATATATGTTGTCACTTAATTGAATAGTGTGTGATTAATACAAAACATCTAGAGCCCATTCAACCAATAGTATAATTGATTGAACTGAGATCGCCTAAGAATCATGTTATGAATTTTCACAAGGTATACCATTTTAGCACTAAACTTCAGGTATAAAAGACGACATTCGACCAAGTTGAAATTTAACATATATGCTTCCATGAAGTTTTAATTAAAAAATAATACAATATATTTAGATGGTCGTCCGCACATGTGTGCGGGCCACTGTGCTAGTTCCACTAATAACAACATGACTTCTCCCATGTCCTCAATAACTAAAGGAACTACTCATGAAACATCATATGGATCAAGATCAGAGATGAAATAATGATAAGTAACAATCTTAACATGAACAATAATCCAATGGTTCTACTCAATAGCATCAACTACAACAAGTAATCAACACCAATAAAGTTTCCCCAAGAACTATGCAAGATTCAACCCAATTGTTATAGCGGTATGGATTGGTGGTGATGGTGCTGGTGGAGATGATGGTGAAGATGATGATGATCCCGATGAAGTATAGATTGATGACGGTGTTGATGGCGACGATCTCCCCTCTTCGGGAAGGAATTTCCTTGGCAGATTTCTGCCTGCCGGAGAGCTCTTTATCTCTCTATAGTTTCCGCCCCGCTGAGGCGGTGGAATATTTCTGTGGTCGCTCCCTAGTCTTAGGGTTTTGGGAGGATTATATACGCCAAAGTGCAATGCCGGAGGTGGGTCAGGGTGGACACACCACCTGGTGGCGTGGCCCAGGGGGACCCGCGCCAGAGGGTGGTGTGGGCCCCCGTGGCCCCTCTCCACTCCTCCTTCTAGCTACCTTCATCTTCTAGAAAAATAGGAATTTCCATATATTTTCTAATATTTTCTGATCTTCACGAATATTGCATCCGGATAGCACTTTTTCCATCAGAATCCTGACTCCAGCGGTTCATCCTCCGAAAGTCATAAAACATGCAAAATAGATGAAATAACATAAGCATCATCTCTTAATATGAAATGTATCAATGAATATCACTAAATTATGCTATAAAATAGTGATGCAAAATGGAAGTATCAAGACACACTTTGTTGGAGTGGTAACTATCTTCGATCTGGCGTGATACGTCCAGAGAGGGTGAAAACCCCTGTGATTACCTCGCCAGATGGCTCCGAATACGAGCCGACCTGGAACATTACCCTGATGATGATGTCATCTATCACTTCGTGGAAGGACTAGATCACGGTACACTTCTCCGACATACGCTAAGGCGGCGGCAGGCCGCGGGCTTCCTCACTTTCGAGGGCATTGTTGACACCGTCAATAACTATGCGGCCACTGAGGCAGATGCCTAGGCAGCGCTCGCAGCCATACCCGACACACCACCACCACAGCCACCGCCTCCAGTCAACATCCCGGGTACCACCGCATCTTCCTCCATCATTGAGGAGGCCCGTGCACCCTCCGACTCCGTTCTAGACGCGCTCTACTCCGACATCAGCATGGACTCGGAGGAGGTGGACATCAACCCGGAGGAACTCAAGTCAACCATGAAAGAGATGGAGGAATAATTCAAGCGTGAGGATCGAACCGACAAGGCCGTCACATCCTGGCAGGTGTTTGTCACCATTGGGAGTGTGATGGAAGAAGACCAACCCGGAAAAGCTCCGCCCAAGCCACTGGACAAGGGGAAGGGACCATCCGATGCTACCGACAACGATCACGCAAAGGCCATGCCCCCTCCGCCTAACCCAGTGCAACAGCCGCATGAGCTCAACACCGGTCTGAGTAACGCCAACACCACAAATCCGCCGCCACCAGCATCTACGTCTACAGCCGCCCAAATCACTCCAGCTGATAGGGTGATGTACGGCAATTTGCTCGTCGAGCCTATGACTGTGGCCCATATAAGGAACATGGTCTATCTTGATGAGAAGTGCCAGCAGCTACTAGAGGAAACGTAGGCCATCACGGGCAAGTCATTCCCACACCCATCCTCAACCCAACCATCGCCAAAACCTTACTGGAGCAGGATAGATCGCCCGCAGCCATGGAATAGGTCTATGACCTTGTGGCCAAGGCGGTCAAACATCAGGAAAAGGCCACCTCTTAGAGGCTTGAGTCTGATCCAGCATATTGACAGTCTAGAAACCCTAAGAGGCCAAGGGAAAGATCTCCTCACGGTGTCAGGTCCCAGTCAGGATCATCTGAGCGAATACGGAAGGACGCGTGCAACAGGAAGAACGCTATCCTCTGACCGCAAGCCTCACCCTCACCGCACATCTCCACCGCCCCGGTCCCCCGACATCACGAAGACCCAAGAGCTCACCATCGTACGAGCATGCCTCCGCCTAGAGGCCCTCAGGGCGGCATCGTCTTTCGCGACAACACGGAGCAGCCTCGGCACGATGGGGAGCGCAATGGTAATCAGGGACATAAGAGTAGGTTACACCATGACCCTCCGCGTCCGACAAGCAACCGCGACAGACGCGAGGAGTCGCAGGAGGGTAACAGCAAGAAATCTAACCCACCGCCACCTCCGCCTCCATCGCCCCCTAGCAGCCACCATGGCCGAGGAGGTCTGTGTCGCTCATGCAGCCCTTTCCCTGATGGCAAGAATAAAAAGGCAAGCCCGGAGCCATACGAAGCGCGTTCATGCTTGGAAAAGATTCACGAGGCCCGGGAAGGAAAGTACCTGGGACCACATTGCTTTAGACCTGTAATACGGACCGCAACTTACCCCAAAGGTTTCTGGATTGACAAGATGGTCAAGCCCTATGACGACACCGCCAAGCCAGCTACGTGGTTGCAGGATTACGACAACACGATGGAGATCGCCGGGGGAAACCCCAACGTTGCCATCAAATATCTCCCACTGATGTTGACGGGCACAACCCACCGATGGATCGGCGACTTGCCAGAAAAGTCCATATGAAACTGGTTGGACATGCAAGAGGCGTTCACCAAAAACTTTGAGGGTATGTACAAACGTCCATGCACTATTGGCGATCTACAGAGGTGCATGCAGGAGAAAGACGAGACATCCAGGGCTTACCTCTCCCGTTGGCTGGATATGAAAAATTCCTGCACAGGAGTGCATGATCAGACCGCTATGGCCGCCTACATCGGTGGCTTGGAAAAAGGCACTCTTCTCCGACATAAGTTGAAGCGCACGTAGGACAATCACAGGTTAGATCTCAATCAGATGATCTCCTTGGCTAGTGAGTTCGCAGCTACCGACGATGATGCTCACCGATATTTGCCGACAATTGCCATTCCAACCCAAGCTAAAAGAAACAACAACACTAAGTGGAAGAATCCGCCAGAAGAAAAGCCAACCTCCGACATGGTCGCAATGAAGTTTGTAGGAAGAGGTGATGGCGGACAGCATGGCCGAGGATGGGGGGCTGGTCGTGGGCAGTAGCGTGGTAGTGAAACTACCTCGGCAGCGCCCCGCGTTCCCCAAACATACAAGGAGTACCGGGATATGTCGTGCCTCGTACACCTCGATACCAACGACAAGGCTACCCACACCAACCGCCATTGCATGTCCATCAACGATCTCAAAGAAGACCCGGAGTCCATCTACAAACAAAGCCGAAAAAACCGACCGTGAGGAAAGGGCAAAGGAAAGAAGAAGGAAGAGGAATCCAAGGATTCAAGTGACATGGACAAGGACGTTGACCCCAAGCACGCCGACAAGAGCGATGGAAAAGGCAAGAACCCCTTTGAGAAGAAGGTCCCCGTCTACCACACTTTCCTTGGCAACCCAACTGTCCAGGCACAAAAAACCTCACCAAGGTTACTGATGGCCACCCTACCCCTAGTTCCCCAGTACCTGCGCTGGTCGGAAATTCCAATCACTTGGGACAAGAAGGATCACCCTGACCTCTTTCCAACAGAGAACCAATATGCCATGGTCATCAAACCTTTGATCGACGACAATGAGTTCACCAAATGCATGGTGGATAGTGGAAGCAACATCAACATCATGTACCTGGATACACTACACAAGATGAACTTGACGGAGACCAACCTAAGGCAGACCAGCACCGTGTTCCATGGCATCGTTCCTGGTCGGGAGGCTCGGTCCCTTGGGTGCATCACACTTCTGGTCGCTTTCAGTGATGTTAAAAATTACCGCCAAGAACGCATGACCTTTAAAGTGGTACCCTTCAAGAGCATGTACCACGTCATATTGGGGCGCGACATCTTCCACTCCTTCATGGCCAAACCATGCTTCGTCTACAACAAGCTCAAGATACCTGGACCAAACGGTGTCATCACTATATCCGAAAGCTTTTCAAAGGCAAGGGATTTCGATATTGGAGAAGCAGCCTTTGCCGAAGCTGTCCTCTACAATGAAGAATTCAAGGATATCCAGAGCACAGTCGACGCCTCGGAGATGCTGGCATCGAAGAAGCAGATTTCCGACTCCAACCCCGCATTCAAGTCTGCCATCAAAACCAAGCCGATGGAACTTGGGGTAGGCGATGCCTCCAAGACCACCGCCATTGGGTCGAACATGGACCCTATATAGGAAAGCACGCTCGTGAAGTTCCTCCATGAGAATAGGGACATATTTGCCTGGCAACCTGCCGACATGAAAGGTGTACCTAGGGAACTTGTCGAGCACAACTTGAATATTGATCCAAAATGCAAACCGATGAAACAACCTCTACGACGCTTCGGAGACGGGAAGAGACACGCCATAGGCAAAGAGATAGCTAGGTTACTTAAGGCTAATTTTATTCAAGAAGTCCTTCACACCCGATGGGTGTCCAATCTTGTACTTGTCCCCAAAAAGGGAACCAAAGAATTAAAAATGTGCGTTGGTTACACCGGCTTGAACAAAGCGTGCCCGAAGGATCCGTTTGCTTTGCCTTGCATTGACCAATTCATTGACTCGATGGCTGGCTCGGAACTTCTATGATTTCTAGATGCATACTCAGGATACCACTAGATAAATATAAGGAAGTCGGACCAATTGGCCACTTCGTTCACCACACCTTACAACACGTTTTGCTATGTCACGATGCCCTTTGGGTTGAAAAACGCAGGTGCTACGTACCATCGGACTATGCGGCATTGCCTACATATCCAAATTGGTCGGAACTTTCATGCCTACATGGACGACATAGCGGTGATGTCTGAAAAATCAAATGACTTAATCTCCGACTTAAAGGAAACCTTTGATAATCTCCGACAATACAACATGATGGTTAACCCTAAGAAGTGCGTCTTCGGGGTACCAGCCGGCAAGTTGTTGGGCTTCATTGTTTCCCAGCGTGGAATCGAGGTCAACCCGGAGAAGATCAAGGCCATCCTAAGCATCAATCGTTCGACATGCCTGAAGGGCATTCAGCGGCTCACAGGCAGCGTTGTAGTGGTTAGCCAGTTCGTCATCCGACTTGGAGAGAAGGCTCTTCCGCTATACAAGTTGTTGAAGAAGGCGGACAAATTCACGTGGATGGACGAGGTAGACGCTGCACTTAAAGAGTTGAAAAGAATACTTTCCTCGGCACCTATACTCGCAGCACCCGAGCCAATGGATCCTATGTTGATTTACATGGAGGCCACCAACCGGGTTATCACCATCGTCGTCGTGGTACAGCGGAAAGAACCAACGCATGAGTATGGATTACAACGACCAGTTTACTATGTAAGCAAGGTCTTGACGGAGTCCAAGCAGCATTATCCGCACTACCAAAAGCTAGCTTATGCAGTGTTCCTTTCTTCTCAGAAGCTAAGGAACTACTTCCAGGAGCACCCTATCACAGTAGTGAGAAAGGCTCCACTATCCGACATCATCAACAATAGTGACGCTACGTGACGAGTCACGAAGTGGGGCATCGAACTTGCCTCCTTCGAGATCACCTACAAGAGACGCGATGCTATCAAGTCACAAGTCTTGGCGGATTGAATTGCAGATTGGACGGAGATGCCAGAGGCTACCCCTGTACCAGAGTGTCCACCCGGATTTTTCAATCCTAGATGCCTGTTATGCCATACATCGCAATCCCAGGATTACCATTTTTGCGAGACATAACAGAATTGAATACCATAGTACTTCATCCATTACAATGATACATAAGTTCTTACACAAATAGGGATCTCATGATCCAGTCCTTAATACAACATCAAGCAGCGGAATACGTAATAATAACGGTAGCGCAGGCGAGGCTCCATCTTCGGGGTCACAGGCAATGCTGACGATGGGAGATGATCCTAGTTGTCGTAACCTTCCTGGGGTCCATTCTCCAGGTACTCCTCTTCATAGTCTGGCCATGGGAATAGCCAGGGACAAAGCCATGAGTACTCTTTAAGTACTCGCAAACTAATACTAACAAGTAAAGGGGTTTTTGGATAATAGGACACTAGGCTCTAGGGTTGTTTTGCAAAAGCCAGATTTATCTCTACTAAGTTCCAACGCTGGTCACACTTTTATAACTCCTAAATGGGATCTTGCATTTCTGGTCACAACTCTGTTGTGGTCAAGTCAAAGTCTCAAGTCGTTTCACAAGTCATTTTGAAAAGTCTGACGGGGGAACAGTATGGCCACTCCAACTGTCCATAACCGCGGACGTGGCTATTCGAATAGTTTGACACTCTGCAGAGATTGTACACTTTCACCACAACATTCGATACATCCGTCAGGAACAAATCCTGAATTCACCATACTCAGTATGTGGATAATCAATCCTAACCTTTCAATTACACTCCCTAGTATAAGCACCTCTCCTGTGAGTTTGGCCTCCCAACCATGACCACTGTCATCTTGGGTACTGCACAGGTGGACAATCTTCACAAGGTAGCCTCAGCTCAGACCTTGGCCGTGAGGGAACTAATACTAAGGTATATAAGTTTCCAGTCAAGCCCTACCCAATATTCGGGTATTGTGGTTGTACGATAAAATTGGAATGGTATCGCATCCAGACAACCATCAGTTTTATAAAGGGCTAAGGCTCATGCCTCAACATTTTTATCACCAGAATCATCAAGTGTTTGGAAACACATGTCCAAAACATTTCAATAGAATGATCCATCATTCCAAGGTTTTCGTAACCATTTTCCACCAAGTATTCCCATCTAAAGTTGTTCAAGTTTTATGCTTAGCACTAGCATCTACAGGTGGGGTAGTACTAATGGGGGGTGGTAACTAGTGGAGTTTCAACTAAGTCCAACTTTATATCTTAGGCTGATATCAAGGTTTCTTGCTTAGGCCAAATTTTATGATCTTTATGCAACCTTCAGCACAACTGTCTAGTATCTACCAAACTCTTAGGTAGCCTCTAAGTAAGCTTTGATAAAGAAATAAAGTAAGAAGCTTGCCATAAAACTAGGATTGGTTTAGCAAGTGGGTATGGTCACATACGCTTAAGGCATATGGTAATCATATCACAAGCATGGGTTTGTGGCAACAATAGGGTATCTTGCAAGTGTTAGCTTGCACATTCACTAGTAGTATTGGGCTTGCAATCAATGTCAATATAAGCTTGCATAGTTATAGTATCCTGCAAGTGTTAGCTTGCCTTGTGCAGATCAGTGGTTGAAGTTCTCCTCGGCTTCCTCTTCATAGTATCTCCTTCCTCCTCGTATCCTTGGTCGGTACTAGCGTCTACGAATAAATACGAGGTACACAATCACCAAACAATACTTAACTACTTGCAATCATGACACACAAGAGTCCTATAGATGATCTAGTATCATCTCTAACATTACAAGGTTAAACCTTGGTTTAAAACTTTTTATTTTAGAAAAGTAATTTCTACTAATTGAAAAACTACTTAAGATTTAATATTCTCCAAACTAAACATGGGATCATGTTGACACATGTCATCACCACATATTGTAGTCCATGGGAATGTGATTTAAAGTGGTCTCACAATTTAATAAGGTTTTACCCTTTTATTTTAATTAACTAAAGTGGCTAGAAATGCTTATGAAGCATTATTTTATTGCTTGAACCAAATTTCTGCAAGTAACCTATATATATTTTTATATATTCTGAAAGGTATGGTTGAATGTGATTTTTGAGAGTTGGAATCAACTCAAAAGCTTTTATGGTTTAAATTTGAAAAATGTTTGAATGCAGAAAAGCTTCTGCCTTGTTATTTTTGCTATGGATGATCTACAGATCCAAATGACTTGAATCCAACGGGATTGGATTAAGCATTCACAGACCTTTCCAATAAAATTGGTTTCATCTAAATTGGTGTACTGAATCGATCTGGGTTGATTTTTAAAGTTGGGTACAGAAGTGTGTTTGAAATTAAAAAGAAAAGGTTTAATTTGAATTGCTGGGCTGCGCGGGAAATTCTAACGGGCCGGCCTGCTAAGCGCAGTGCTCCCGCGAGCTGCTTAAGTGGGTGTCCCCACTCGTCAGTGAGACGGGGCTGGGCGAAGCGGTACTGGGCAACGTGGTTCGTTCGATCTAGTTCTAATCCAACGGCTGAGGGTCATCGTCGACGCGAGATAGCTCCGGCGAGAACGAAACCTAGCGCGGCCAGTGAGGGGTGCTGGGGGCTCACCGGAGTACTGGCGAGGGTCGGCGAGGCGGGCGAACGACGAAGTTGACGACGGCGAACCTCCTGGTACCGGTGGCTTCTCCTGGGGCGGCTCCAATCGCTGGCTCCTTTCTTCTCCGACAGCGGCAGGCTCTAGTGAAATTCCGGCGTGGTGGTGCTCGCCTTGCTCTGAGAATGGTGTGGCATGATCAGTGAGGAGAGGGGAGTGAGATGGTGTGAAGAAATCATGCGGGGGTGGCCTCTATTTATAGTCGAGCGAGGGGACCGTCGGGGCGCAAGGTGATCTCGTCGGGGGCGACGTTATAGGCAGCTAATGGCATGGGCAAGGGTAGGGGACGGTGCTGTGTCTCCTGGCGATGCTCAACTACATGTTCGCGAGGCATGGGGCGGTGTGGTTTGGTCTGGAACGGGCGGTGCTCTGCGCGGCAGAGGCGGCGTCTTCGACGGCGGGCGGTGGCTGTATGGCGCAGGGCGGCAAACAGGGATGTCTGGTGGTCTCCTGGGTCGGTGGTGATCGTGTGTGCGCGCGGTCTGTGGGTGATGGTCGAGGGTGGCGCTCTAGCGCACGCTCGGCATGGTCTGGGCGTGTCTTGTGCGCGTGGTCCAGGGCTTGGCAACGCTTGCGGCTGGGACAGACAGTGGCGGTGGAGGGTGGGCTGCCTTCCAGACATGCTGGCTAGGCTTGCTGCTGCTCCTAGCTTGCTGTCCACATTGGGGTGACATGGTTGGCTTCGGCTGTTCACCATTAATGGCAATGGCAAGCTCACAGGGGTGCTAGTGTTGGTCTAACCTTTCTAGATGATCTACTGGATTGTGTGAGAGATAACTAGGGAACAAGTTAGGCTCAAAACACTGCACACTATAGTGTTTGTGGTTTTGTTTGATTTGTGTCTGCAACCTGTTTGATGAAATGGCCGCATGAAATCAAGTTTTAAATTTTGAAATGATTTTTGGTGGGTTTGCTAGATTGGTTCTGGTGAGTCTGCAGATGCTTGTGTTTTGAAAGTTGAGCTTGTTTGAGTGGGTTTTGAAAAAGTGGGATCTTCCCATATGAAGAAGATGCAATTTTGAGTTGTCATTTAAACTATGCATTTAAAAGTTTCTGGATGATCACAAAGTGGGCCTTGATACTTTGTTATGAGTACATTCAAGGGGTGCAAAGATCCAGAAAAGTTTCTGTTAGGTTTTGAAAGTTTGAGACAGCCAAAGTAGGCATGGGAGTTAAATTGGTCAAAATGACCATTCACTTAATATATTTGTTTTGAATTATTTGTCTTTAGGAAAAGTGTGGGGAATGTTTTAGATGATGTTTATTTCACCTAAGAAACATTTTACAAGCAATGGATCACACAAACAAGGTGGTTTTTAAAGAAATTCAAAATCCATGCATACACATATACATGCATTCATGAATTGATTTAGAAAAGTTTTTGTTAACCCTAAACTTTAGGATTAGTGTTTTGATGATCTAAGTTTGATATTTTTGGGATGTTACACAGAGCCAGTATATTGGCTGATGCAATTTGACGGATCAAAGCTACTCAACGGCTCGGGGGCTTGTGTGATACTATAGTCCCCAACAGGGGAAAAACTGCACTACGTTTTGCAAATCCACTTTGAGACTACAAGTAACATGGCAGAATATGAAGCACTCATTCAAGGACTTCGCCTAGCCAAGGATATTGGCATCAAGCGCATATTTTGATGTGGAGATTCTGACTTGGTTTCCCAGTAGGTGGCTGACACATGGAATGCACGGAAACCTATGATGGTGGCATATCGAGACGAAGTGCAAGAGATAGCCAAGTGTTTTGAGGGTTATGAAGTCAAATATGTCAAGAGAGAGGAAAATGAGGCGGACGATCTGCTATCAAATCTTGGATCAGGCCGTAAACCAATTCTTCCTGGCGTTTTTCTGGAGCACTTACGGACCCCATCCTTCAAGGGAGTGGACTGTAAGAACCTGGATAGAGTTAACTCATTTGTTAATGCAGTAACAATAGTCCCTCCGGCTTGGACAAAACCGTTCATGGAATATCTCAAACACGGAACTTTGCCCATCGATGAAGTCAAAAGTCGGAAAATAGTACGTCGAGCAAAGGGCTACACCATAATTAATGGGCAGCTCCAGAAAAGAAGTACCACTGCTGTAGACTGAAGTGTTTCTCCCAGCAAGAAGGTATTGAGATTCTTCGTGAGGTCCATCTCGGAGATTGTGGGCATCACGCCGATCCTCGGTCATTGGTCTCCAAAGCATTCTGGCAAGGATTCTACTGGCTAACCACAAAGGAGGACATCGACAAGCTGGTGGAGACATGCATAGGATGCCAGTATTATGCCCGACAACCACACGTGCCAGCTGAAGAATTGCGAACTATACCAATAACTTGGTCATTTGCAGTCTGGGGGCTTGACATGGTTGGTCCATTATAGATGGCACCTTGTGGGTTTACGCATCTTCTAGTAGCAGTTTATAAATTCAAAAAATGGATAGAAGCTTAACCCATTAGAAAGATTGATGGGGCAACTGCCCTTAGGTTTGTCCGAGATCTAGTGGTGAGATTTGGTCTCGCACATAGTGTAACACTACGGTTCTAAAAAGACCGTAGCTTCTATGTGACATGCCAATCCCCGAATCAGTTTATTGTCTCACAATATAATAAAGATGAATAACATAGCAAATATTCGTGTATCATAAATAACGAAGGATCTAGAGTAACATTATTATAATAAAGCTTAGCTCTAGGCTAGCTCAACTTATTCAAGTAGCAACATAAATAAAAGAACTCCTCCATTCTTCAAATTGCCCACAAGTGAACAAGTGCTGAGTGGAGTACCGAGACCTAATCGATCACTCAGAATCTGAATATCCCGCAATATGAAATGTAGCAGCCCCAAAGGGTCAATACATGGAATGTATGGCAAGTAGAGCTATTAAAGGAGACAATAGTACTAGCATCTACATGCATATTTGGCCAGTGGATCTGTGGTTAACTTGCATTTGCAAATACCTCTGTCCTACTTTCATAAACATTTTTGTGTTTCTTTGAAAAGATCCCAAATATATTAACCCATCAACATTAAAGAAATTAAGAAATTAGAATGAGCGAGAAACATGTCATGAACTCAATATCAAGCAACTCAGATATCCATAACCGGGGACACGGCTAATCGATTAGATTATACACCCTGCAGGGGTTAGTACACTTTACCAATGTGACTTGGTCAGCCCAGCTCGTACCACCACTCTCATATTGGGTGATGATAGGGAGAAGTCCAAGAAGGGACCGTTCGGGAAGTAGCTCCCCAAACCCGACACGCACCGTACCAACCTACCAAAATTCTACATCTCTGGCTACGTGGGTTCGAGTTGCCACAACCTACTAAGTCCAACCAACTACCCATTTCATTACTTACACATGATTGTACATGTAAGCTACCAAATAAAGGAGCCAATCATTTTCTCTTGATGCATGGGTGCCTTTCCTCAATGATACCACCAAAATTTATCAATCCCATCACACCCAGGAGGTTCATTGATTAAGTTGTTTTTAGTTTTGCAAACCAACACTTTTAGAAACAACTTTCAGTGATGTAACACAGCCCTCGTTCATCAAAGCACGGGTAAGCACATCTACCAACAGTGGCTCAACTACAAGAGATCCCTACCACATAATAGGATATAGCATAGCGATAGTAATCCCTAACATGCAGCTACAAAATACACCACAATGCATTGAAAATAGTAGGACAATAATCATGAACAAATTAGCATCTACTTGCCTTGGCTACAGCAGTCGAGCAAACAATCCTCACACGAGCAAGCGTTGCACTCTTCACAATCTACATGATACAATTGCAACACACAAACAATCCAGACACAACCATAGATAAATGTACAAATGCATGCATGACATGTAAATGCAAGTCTCAATAGTACATAGGTGTTCTCTTATATAAATGACTACTGATGACATGCAAGAAATAATTTTGATGCATTGAAATCAATTGATAAGAAAATAGTGATCCAAATAGTGGATTCTAAGGAAAATAATAAGCCCAGGTTGTGTGCTGTGTGGTAAAATCTAGGATAAATGCCTACTGCATAGGCAAGCTAATTTGTGACCAGGGCCAACTGGAATCACTCAAAAAGGATTTATAGGACTTTTTGAATAATTAAAATACTCTAGAAAGCCTTTTAATTGTTTCTGCAACTTCCAGTAGTGTAATGCTACCCTTTTAATTCACAAACAAATTCTACTTGTTCTACTGATTCCAGAGACATATCATTTGTAATTTTTTGTGCAGTAGATTATTTATTCACGGCACAACCTTGCTACAAAACTCGAATTACTATGATTTTATTACTCTAAATAAGCCATTAATCTATTTATTTATTCACGGCACAACCTTGTGGCAAAAGTCTAAACTAACTACACTGCAATGTTCTACGTGAAATTTTGAATCCAACGATACCTCATTTGCATTTTCTAGACTAGTAGATTATTTGATATGGATTTTACAAGTTTTAACCAATTTCTGCAAATTTTAACCTATTTATTTAATCAGAAAAGGGTGCTGACTGGTCAAACGTTGAGTCAGTGCTGACGGTGCAGTTGACAAGTCCATGGTCAATAGTCAACACTCGATCTCAGCCGTCCGTGGTAGATCCAGCGGCAGGGGGGATGGCGAGGGGTGGCTCACCGACGACGGTGTCAGCGAGTGGTGGCGCGGCGGCTCCGGCGATCTCCGACGGCGGCAAGGCGGTGTATGGCGTGCGGGGCTCTACGGCGGTTCTCAAGGTGGTGTCAGTGGCGCTTCTCGCGTTCTCGGGCGACGACAGTGGCGGGCTGGAGGCGCGGCGTCGGCGTGCGGCTCCGGCGTGCGGTGATGCGATGCTCCGGGGGCCTGCACAGCACGAGAACAACGTCGGCGAATCAGTCAAATGAGGGGAAGGTCCTCAAGGGAAAAAGAGGGCAAGGGGGTGGCTGGTTGTGGCGGTGGTGCTCCTCACCGAAGCAATGGCGGCGGTGGCTGTGCTCCGACTGTGGCAAGACATTGTCGGTCCCTGGCGGCTTGCTAGGCTAGGGTTCGAGGGGGCTTAGGTAGAGTAGTCCCAGGCTATATGGCAAAGCGTTCGATTTCGAGAGGAATGCGGCCTCGACGTCAATGCCCGACTCAACCTGCGGCGGCGGCAGATGGCAGGTGGGGCGCACCTGTTGGCGTCTACGGGCGTAGCGGCGACGCGCTCTGTCTGCCGCGCACGTGGCGCGAAGCTGGCTGCCGCTAGGTCGGCTGCGTGCTGCTGGCTACAGCTGGGACCCGGGTGGGACGGTGCTGGGCCGCGGGCTGCATGTGTAACACCCTCAGAATCGACCCTATGCAAGTTTTAGCGAAACCCGCCAACCCGCATAGAAACGATCCGAAGGTGCCCACCAGGCACTTTCGTGCGGGTGGAAAACAAAGTAATAACATTACACCACAGTCCTCGATGGGACCCACAGAACAGATATATATACAACACGACTCCATGAGTCAAGAACACAGATATACGGTACAAATATCCAAATCACCTTTAAAACGATAGAACATCCGTCTACGGACAAGATGCAAATGGGGCTAAGAGCCCTGAAGAATAACCAGTGGCGTCCATAACCCTGCCCAGGCCAAGCCGGAAGGGTAACCCTGCTAATGGCGTCGATCTCAAAACCTGCTTAAACAAAAGGGGTGCCGACAAAGGGCAAAGGAAAAAGAGGAGCGTCAGTACTGAGGCCAGTACACGGCGAGGCTAGAATTCGGCGGTCCTCGCCTACATAGGTATGGTGGACTGAGCGGCAGCGGCAGCAAGCACTAAACAACCTATAGAGACTCGATACAACTGGCGGCTATCAGAGCGGGGTGAGAAAGACCTATTCGGTTCCAACCTGATACTATCATCAATCAAACCCATCCTGGCGTTCCCCCTCGAGACCATCGAGGAAGTCAACCGAGGAACTCACACAGTTGGCAGTTTTACTTATTCAGTTATAGTTGCGACACTTTACTAGTCAGGTTTAGATAATCATCCTAATAAAGTAAGCAGTGGGCACTTTTAGTTAACCATTCCGTTATAGTGGCAACACTTACTAGTCAGATTCAATTAGCATGAGATAACCCAAAACCCAGCAGTTGTTGGTACTTTTATTTAGCCATTCTGTTGTAGTGAAGCTGATTACTAGTCAAATCGGATACAAGTCAATTCATAACAGTAAACTTTAGTTATAGTTGTCTATGATCAAGCACTGTGCTCCAAGTTGTCCATAACCGCGGACACGGCTTCTCGAAAAGATTAAACCCTGCAGGGGTGCACCAAAGTATCCACAGGCACTTCGACCCTTTTTGCCAGATCAGTTAACATACACCCATCGGTATGTCGGCGGGGCCTAAGTCACGACGTTCCCAGACCCAAAGCAAGCACGGGGGGCCACCCCACTAAGTACACCCGCAACAAAGTCGGCCGGTCTCCGAGACGGACTTAGGGTTCGCGACAATGGCTGTAAACGACAGCAGGTCCCCAATCGGGGACTGTCGATACCGCGAAAACATTCCGCTTCCTAAACAGTACAGCGTGCTCCTCACACAATCGTAAATAAAGCAGTAAACATGGCATAAGTACAGGATAGTAAATAAAACCCCAAACTAGTTTGTGGCCCCCAGTACAATACTTTGAAATCAGGTACTAATCAATGGGGGGCCCATATCTCCCCACCTGTGGTTAGCGCGCTCGATCTCGGAACAGGTGTCAAGAACTCGGGTCCTACGGGACACAAGTGGGCGGTCGGAAACCAAAACTTATCTATCACCCACCGATGCCTCTGCTTAATTCAATTTTAGTTGTTAAACAGGAATTAAAGTGAACAATAATTAAAGCCATGATCATCTCCAACATCAACATGCGGCAATCCTCCAACAATTGTGGTACTTGACGACAAGCAAAACACTTGGGCAAGCGACTACGACACGCGGGTCCAACTATCTACCAAACAACAGGTAATAGGAGGTGGCCATGGCAATATAGGGCTGCACGGTATATCACAGGTACGGAAACTAAAGCATCGCAACACAGATAGCAATGGATCAACAGGAGGGAAGTAAATACTATAAAAGTAAGATAGGTAGAAAGGGGGAGATGCTCGCCTGAAAACATTGTCGAAGGTTCAACCGAAGATCGGGGCGAAGCTCACATCAACTCAACGGCCTTATCCGCGAAGAAGCAAAACACTAGAAGAGACACCGGATGCAATATTTAATACACGGCAGAAGATCGGCATGATGCATGTATGATGCATGACATGGCAAAGGTGCAATGCAATTAGGTCATATTAAGCGGAACCGGGGTTCCGACAATTAGTTAGGTGGTTCATGTTATTTAGCTACCCCGCATATTAAATGTTGTTTAGCAAGACAACAGATGGAACCGGTTCGCTACACATGTTTAAATGAGGCCAATATAAGGCTAGATTTGCCCGCATATGGGCCCCATATTTAATTATTAGGTGAATCGGCATAAGGCCCCCAAACCAAACAATATGCAGGCAAGATGAATGGTTAATATGCAACAAGTTGTTGTATTTCATTTATAAAAATAGGGTTTGCGGGAAGGGGTTCACACATTGAGGGGTCTCGACGATCTTGGTGTTCCGGGGGTCAGGGTCGGTCTCGGGGTCCAGGGTTCGACGGGTCGGTCTCGGCGGAAACGTTCTCGAATAACGGGGCAGCTCTTGAGTTCCGGGGAGAAGGACTTCGCGTTCGGTGGCGATCTTGACGGTCTTCGGGTTCGGGCCTTGGCGTCCGAGGGAAGTACTTGGCGTTTCTGGGACGGTCCTGTCGCATCCGCGGCCGTCGGTTCGTGTCGACGGTCTTGTTGTTCCGTGCAGGCGTCCTCGAGGTCGATGGTGAACTTGTCCGATACCGGGGTTCGGGTCCGGGAAGGAGCACTTGGCGTAGTGCCTGGTACGGAATCGGTCCCGGCCAACGGAAGCAGATCTTGTCGGGGCCTCATGTCGCTCTTGGGTTATCATGCGCAATTGTCGGTCTTGTCCGCGGATGAACTTGACTTGACGGTTCGATGTTGTTATAGCGCTTGGCGTCGGCAGATTCGACTTTCGGTAGGTCTTGGCACGGTGACAGTTCTCATCGGTGATCCTCCGGTAGTGGTACTGCGGCGACATCCCCGGTGATGTTGGAGGTCTTGGCACTGGGCGTTCTTGGCTCCTGCAACCGTTCGGCACCACAGGGCGAGCCCGACCGATGTTGGGCCGCAAGGCAGCATGGCGACGGCGATAATGGAGCTCGGCCGAGGCGGCGCTCGCTCGCGGCGGCGCTTGGGCCCTGCAGCGGAGGTGGGGCTCGGCCTCGAGGCGACGCGCGCAGGACCGGGGCGCCAGCACGGGGGAACCGAGGCGGCGACGCGCTACAGATTGCGGGGCCGAAGCTGGGGCCGGCGCGAGGCGGCAGGAGGCGAACACCGGGGTGCGCGCCTGGCGGGGAACGGGCCGGCGAGGCGGAGGGGAGGAGGCGTTGGGCGGGCGCAGCAGGAGCGGCGGACGGGCTCGGGGCGCCGGCGAGCTTGGCCGGAGGGGGCCGCGCGGACGCCGGCGGGCGGTTGGTGGCGGGACGAGGTGGCGGGCGGCGCTCGCGTCCGGCGAGGTGGGGGCTAGGGGTCGGGGCCGCGGTGGAGCTCCGGGGGAGGCGGGTCGTCGGGAGGTCGGAGAGGGGCGAGCCGGCCGGAGGAGAGGGCGGCGGTGAAGGCGCAGGCGGTGCTTGGGGTCGTCGGTACTTGGCGGGGGAGGCCGGCGGCGGACGGGGATGTGCGGGCCGGACGCGGCCGGCAGCGGGGCTGGCGGGACGCGGCCAGAGGCGCGCGGTCGACGGGGTGGGGGAGGCGTTGCCGGCGAGGAGCTCTCGCGGGGGAGGAGAGGAAGAAGAAGCAGGCGGGCAGGTGGGGTGCGGGGCGCGTGCGGCTGGCGCGGGGCTGCCGCGCGGGTGGGGCCCAGAGGGGGGAGGGGCGGTTCTGGGGCAGGGGCTGGTGGTCGCGCGCGGGGTCCGGGGTGGGGCCCGCGGGGCCAGGCGGCAGGTGTGTGCGCGTGAGTGCTGAGTGGATGTGCTGGGTTGGGGAGAGAGAGGAGAGAAAGAGGGGTGGAGGAGGGGTGGCCAAGTGGCAGCTCCTGGTAGGCTAGGGGGAGGGGAGAGGGTCAGGTGGCAGGTTGCCATTGGGTGGGGTGAGGTGGAGGGTTGGGCTGGGTAGGTAGTTTGGTAGACTTAGGATTTGTTGGGGGTGTTCAGGTGGGCCGATTGTAAAAACCTGGGGGTGGTCGTTCGGGTCGACCCGGCCCGTTCGACTGCCCCCGCTAAAACAATTAAAAGTTTTATTTATTTTAATCGCACCGTTCGCAAACCGATAGTCGAAAACAAAATAATTCCGGAGACCCGGTGTTTTGATTTTCAATAAAGATGGGGCGTTTTTAGAAAACAAAACGGGCTTTGCGAAAATAGTTTTTGATAAACAACATATGATGATGACGATGCAATGCACAAATTCAACGCGATTTTCTAGTAGTGGTTTTGCAATGCATGCGCGCTGGTGGTTGTTTTCTCTTTTTTTATTCATATGAACAGTTAACTGAACTTGTCTGTCGGAATTTTTGACTGAAATTGTATAAAACTTCAGCAGGCCATAACTTTTGATCTACACATCCAATTGAGGCGATTCAAAATGCTACGGGTTTGTGGTTGAACCCTCTATGTACCTGTGCCTTCCAATTTTACAAACAACAACTTTCCAGTATATGCAAGGTAAAAAACCAAGCTAGTTTGTGTATGTGACAATAGGCATATGCAAGTGATGTTTTTTGACAGAAGCTTTCAAAACTGAATTTTTGCAATCATGCTTATGATGCA
Organism: Avena atlantica; assembly: GCA_910589765.1. Taxonomy (NCBI): domain Eukaryota; kingdom Viridiplantae; phylum Streptophyta; class Magnoliopsida; order Poales; family Poaceae; genus Avena; species Avena atlantica. The sequence continues at coordinate 277,098,221 of OU342734.1, read as the reverse complement.
ATGACATGTATGATATGAAATACCAATTCTAAAAATTGGGATGTGACAATACTAACCCCCTTAATATGAATCTCGTCCCTGAGATTCGGCGTGGCTAGCAAATAGGTGTGGGTGGTCCTCTCGGAGGCCATCCTCACGCTCCCAAGTGGCTTCCTCTTCGGTGTGGTGGCTCCATTGCACCTTGCAAAATCTGATAGTCCTTATACGGGTAAACCTCTCCACTGTATCCAATATCTTGACCGGCTTCTCCTTATAAGTCAAGTAACTCTCCAGCTGAACCTCCTCCAATGGAACGGTGTATCCACCATCTCCGGATGGCACTTCTTCAGCTGGGACACATGGAACACGTCTCGAACAGCGGACAGAGCCTCTGGCATCTCCAACTGATGTGCAACTTCTATCTTGCGTGCTAAGACACGGTATGGTCCTATAAACCAAGGTGCCAACTTACCCTTAATTCCAAATATCTTAATCCCATAAAGTGGTGATACTCTAAGGTACGCTCTATTACCGATATCATACACCACTTCCTTGCGCTTGGCATCAACGTAGCTCTTCTATCTCGATTGTTCTACCTTCAGCCTGTCCCTAATCAAAGTGACCTTCTCCTTGGCATCCTTGATCAAATCAGGCCCAAATAGCTCATGCTCTCCTACTCCATCCCATAGCAATGGTCTCCGGCATCTCTTCCCATATATCACATAAAACGGCGACGTATTGATGCTGGTTTGGTAGCTATTGTTGTAGGAAAACTCAGCATATGGCAAATTCTCATCCCAACTAAAGCCATTATCCAAAGAGCAAGCTCTCAATATATCCTCCAAAATCTGGTCCACCCTCTCTGTCTGTCCATCTGTCTAAGGGTGGAATGTTGTGCTAAACTCCAACGTAGTTCCCAATGACTCATGCAGCTGGCGCCAAAAGTGTGATGTAAATTGGGTGCCTCTATCTGATACAATGCTCTTGGGAACTAAATGTAGGCACACAATCGGCTAACCTCGCACTCGTGTAGGTTGTCTTCACCGGTATAAAGTGGGCTACCTTGGTCAAATGGTCGACGACTACCCAAATAGAGTCGTATCCAGACCTGGTCCTGGGCAATCCCGTGATAAAATCCATTCCCACTCTATCCCACTTCCAATCCGGTACGGGCGATGGCTGTAGCAATCCTGCTGGCTTCTAGTGTTCCGCCTTCACTCTGCTGCATACATCACATAAAGGAATATGCTCGGCGATATCTCCCTTCATGTTGTTCCACCAAAATATGTCCTTCAAATCCATATACATCTTTGTATTACCCGGATGTATGGAATACGGCGAGTCATGAGCCTCCTGCAGAATTAGCTTCCTTATCTCCGGATCGTTGGGCACACACAAACGATCTCCATACCACAAGGTTCCTTGCTCATCCTCGCGGAATTCCTTTGCTCGATCCTCCTTCATCTTTTCCTTTATCACCTCTATCTCCTCGCATTCTACTTGAGTTTTCCTGATCATGTCCTGTAGCGTGGGTTGGACTTCCATTGATGCCAAATATCCTTTGGACACTACTTCCAGTATAAGCTCCTTGAATTGCTTACACATATACTCGGGTAATTCCCCAACTGTCAACCCATTTGCATAGACCTTACTTCTTAGAGCATCCGCTACCACATTGGCTTTTCCTGGGTGATATTGCATATTCAGATCATAGTCCTTGATAAGTTCTAACCATCTCCTTTGCCTCATGTTCAGTTCCTTCTGTGTGAATATATACTTCAGGATCTTGTGGTCAGTGTACACATCGCAGTGTTTTCCCATCAGGTAGTGCCTCCATACCTTGAGCACATGTACAACCGACGCTAATTCCAAATCATGCGTGGGGTATTTCCTCTCATGGTGTTTAAGTTGCCGCGAGGCATATGACACCACTCTCCCATCTTGCATCAGCACACTTCCAAGTCCTTGTCGAGATGCATCACAGTACACATGGAAATCCTTCTGAAGATCAGGTAGACACAGAACAGGTGCGGTCACTAGGCGATGCTTCAGTTCCTGAAAGCTAGCTTCACACACATCTGTCCACTCAAACTTCTTCTCCTTCTTCAGCAGTTCCGTCATTGGCTTCGCGATCTTGGATAAATTCTCTATGAACCTCCTGTAGTATCCAACAAGTCCCAAAAAGCTCTGAATATCACCCACATTCTTGGGCGCTTCCCATTCAGTAACTGCTGTCACTTTGCTTGGGTCAACAACAACCCCTTCTCCTAACACCACGTGTCCAAGAAATCCAATAGTGTTCAACCAAAATTCGCACTTACTGAATTTGGCATGCAACTTATGTTCCCTTAGCTTCTTCATTATCAGTCGCAGATGTCTCTCATGTTCAGCATCATCCTTGGAATATATCAGTATGTCATCGATGAACACAACCACGAACTTGTCCAAATACTCCATAAACACCTTGTTCATCATGCTCATGAAATATGCTGGAGCATTTGTTAGTCCAAAAGACATAACCGTATACTGGGTCATCATGAGCAGTTGTTATTGTTGTTCTAGGCAGCCATGAACTGGGTCATCACCTGGGCTAGCTGTGCCTGAGCTGCCATAAGCTACTCCTACTCAGTGGGTTGACGGCGGGGAGGCATCTGCGGTTCAGCACAGGTAAGCTTAGAAAGAATCAATTATGAAATTAGGATTCTACCCATGCATTATGAGCAAACAACAACAAGAGAATCACAGACAATCACGAGCAAGCACCACATAAGCAAACAAGCAATCAAGCAATGTTCCAGGGGTTATCCTAATAGTATAAAACTACTGAAATAGTTTTAGAAGCATCGGTAACAGTTACAAACATAAACATGCCAACAAAAGCATAAAATAGAAATCTGCCAGAACAGTCCAACACTGTTCATGAATTTTTCTTCCTGACTTAAACTCGTCATAAAATTTAGCTGAATTGTGTCCATATAGTACAGAGAGGTTTGAACCAGTTTTTCAGATTTTTTCCAGTTACCAAAAAAACATTAAAAATCGTGCAGTACAGCAGGGTCAGCAGAAATCTGCAGCAGGAAAACCATGAATTTCAACCAATACTTTGCCATAACTCATTTATAAATTCACACAAATAAATCTGGAACTTTAGAGTACACAATAGAGCTTCCTAAACACTTTAAACTAACAGTAACAAAGTTTTACATTGTTGAGGCCTTAAAACTAACAATGTATCCTAACAAAGACTAATTGGTGGCCATCTAACTACTTCATGAAGAGGTTGAAATAGGTCCTTGCATTCATGCATTGGCGCTTAAGTCCACGAACCATCCATGGCGGTGGTGTATACACTTCTCCTGAATCCTCGCTTGAGACATCAAAATCCACCTCTTCGGGATCCTCTTCTTCTTCCTCATCCTCTGCTGCAACAACAACTGCTTCATCTCCTCCACCATCGTTGTCTCCATCCTCATCATCATTATCTTCATCCTCATCATCATCATCATCATCGTCATCGTCATCATCATCATCATCATCATTGTTCCCTCCGTCATCATCATCATCATCATTGTTCCCTCCGTCATCGTCATCATCATCATCATCATCATTGCCATCATTTCCATTGTTGTCATCTTCAGGTGGTGGATTCAATTGTCCTTGGAGAGCGGCGATTTGAGCTACCATATCAACAATGGTCTGATCACTTTCCATCACCACTTGGTTCCTTTCTTGGAAAGTCCCTTGTAGCTGCTCTATGGCTTGTTCCTTCTCCTGGATGGTCCCATTTAGCTGTGCTATGGTCTCGTCCCTACCAATAAGTGCTTGCTCCAGAAGATCCACAGCGTCGTGTACGGTATCAATTTCCTGTCCTTGAACCACTAGACCGTTGCTGGCAAAATCAACTATCTCCTTTACCATCATCACCTTCTGAGATAGGACTCCATTCTGCACCTCCATATCCTCCATGTGCCTCCGACGGGGCGGCATGTTGTTCCTGTTGCCTGGGGTGATCACAACGTCCCATTCTCATCACGCCTTTTGTAGTCACGGTAAGGGGAGTCTTCTAGCAGCAGGTGTCGATGAAGATGGCACTGGCGTGACAGGGCTTTATGCAGGGCCAAGTTTATTCCAAGCTCCCAGTTGCAATACCGCTTGGTGTAGACCAGATGCACAGGGTTTGTCAAGGCGAAGTCTCTGAAGATGATAGTGGTGATCTCCCAGGCGTCCTCGCCATATCCATAGGTATATAGCCTTCTTCCCTTGAAGTGGCAAGCCCAATGACTGTGAGAGCTGTCCCAACTGTCTTGTGAAGGGCCTTGGTGACTCGATCCCAACATACTCAGTCCTGACTTCTCCCATCTATCAACTAAAAGAGTGAAGTGTGATAATAGCAAATGATAAATATTTACGAGAGTGAAAGGCATAAGATGAATGACAGAGTTAATATACGCTTTAATAATTCTATGGCTTCCTATTCCAAACCTAGGTCACGATCCTACAGTCGACACATGGGCTCTGATACCATCTTGTAACACAAAGGTTCTAAAAAGACCGTAGCTTCAATGTGACATGCCAATCCCCGGATCAGTTCATTGGCTCACAATAGAATAAAGATGAATAACATAGCAAATATCCATGTATCATAAGTAACGAAGGATCTAGAGTAACATTATTACAATAAAGCTTAGATCTAGGATAGCTCAACTTATTCAAGCAGCAACATAAATAAAATAACTCCTCCATTCTTCAAATTGCCCACAAATGAACAAGTGCCGAGTGGAGTACCGCGAACTAATCAATCACTCAGAATATGAATATCCTGCAACATGAAACATAGCAGCCCCGAAGGGTCAATACATGGAATGTATGGCAAGTAGAGCTATTAAAGGAAACAATATAACTAGCATCTACATGCATATTTGGACAGTGGAGCTGTGGTTAACTTGAATTTGCAAATACCTTTGTACTACTTTCATAAACAGTTTTGTCTTTCTTTCAAAAGATCCCAAATAGATTAACCCATCAACATTACAACAATTAGGAAATTAGAATGAGCGAGAAACATGTCATGAACTCAATATCAAGCAACTCAGATGTCCATAACCGGGGACACGGCTAATCGATTAGATTATACATCCTGCAGGGGTTAGTACACTTTACCCATGCGACTTAGACAACCCAACTCGTACCACCACTCTCATATTGGGTGATCATAGGGAGATGTCCAAGAAGGAACCATTCGGGAAGTAGCTTCCCAAACCCTACACGCACCGTACCAACCTATTAAAATTCTACATTTCTGGCTACATGGATTCGAGGTGCCACAACCTACTAAGTCCAACCAACCGCCCATTTCATTATTGGAACATGGTTGTACACGTAAGCTACCAAATAAAGAAGCCAATCAAATTACTACGATTTTATTACTCTAAATAAGCCATTAAAATGTATATTTATTCGCGAACTTGCTGCAAAAGTCTAAACTAACTACACAACAATGTTCTACGTGAAATTTTAAATCCAACGATACCTCATTTGCAATTTTTGGACCTGTACATTATTTGATATGGATTTTACATGTTTTAACCAATTTCTGCAAATTTTAACCTATTTATTTAATCGAAAAAGGGTGCTGACTGGTCAAACACTGAGTCAGCGCTGACGGTGCAGTTGACCAGTCCACGTTAAACAGTCAACACTTGATCTCAGCCGTTCATGGCAGATCCAGTGGCAGGGGAGGATGGCGAGGGGTGGCTCACTGGCAGCAGTGTCGGCGAGTGGCGGTGCGACGGCTTCGGCGATCTCCGAAGACGGCGAGGCGGTGTACGGCGTGCGAGGCCCTGTGGCGGTTCTCAAGGTGGTGTCGGTGGCGCTTCTCGCGTCCTCGGGCAGTGGTAGCGGCGGGCTGGAGGCGCGGCGTCGGTGTTCGGCTCCGGTGAGCGGCGGTGCGATGTTCCGGGAGCCTGCGCGGCATGAGAACAACGTCAGTGAATCAGTCAAAGGAGGGGAAGGTTCTTAGAGGAAAAAGAGGGCAAGGGGGTGGCTGGTCGCGGTGGTGGTGCTCCTCACCAAAGCAATGGCGGCGGCGGCTGTGCTCCGACTCCGGGGAGAAATTGCCGGTCCCTGGCGGCTTGCTAGGCTAGGGTTCGATGGGGCTTAGGTAGAGTAGTCCCAGGGCTATATGGCGAAGCAAACGGGGCTCTGCGGCGTGTCCGATTTTGTGAGGAACGCGGCCTCGATGTCCATGCCCGACTCGAGCTATTGCGGTGGCAGATGACAGGTGGGGCGCACCTGCCGGCGTCTGCGGGCGTAGCGGCAGTGCGCTCTGTCTGCCGCGCGCGCAGCGTGAAGCTGGCTGCCGCTCGGTCGGCTGCGGGCTGCTGGCTGTGGCTGGGACCTGGGTGGGCCGGCGCTGGGCTGCGGGCTGCGTGCGCGCCGGCGGTTGTTTTCTCTTTTTTTTTTAATTCAGATGAACAGTTAACTAAACCTGTCTGTCTGAATTTTTGACTAAAATTTTATAAAACTTCAGCAGACCATAACTTTTGATCTACACATCCGATTGAGGCGATTCAAAGTGCTACAGGTTCGTGTTGGAACCCTCTATGTACCTGTTCCTTCAAATTGTCCAAACAACAACTTTCCAGCAGATGCAAGGCAAAAACCAAGCTAGTTTGTGTATGTAACAATAGGCATATGCAAATGATGTTTTTTCTACAAAAGCTTTCAAAAATGAATTTTTGCAATCATGACTATGATGCAATGACATGTATGATATGCAGTACCAATTCTAAAAGTTGGGATGTGACCCATAGCATCATCACCAACAACGGCAGCAATTTGTCACTCAGAGAAGTGGAAGCTTATTGTTGGGAGAAGGGAATCCGACTTGACCTGGCATCTGTGGCACACCCACAATCCAATGGACAAGTCGAACGAACCAATAGATTAATTCTGTAGGCAATAAAGCCATGTCTAGAAGCACCGCTACATATAGCAGTTGGAGCCTGGGCGGAAGAATTGCCATATGTTTTGTGGAGCTTACGAAATACTCCCAACAAATCCACCGGCTACGCCCCTTACTTCATGGTATATGGAGCAGAAGCAGTTATACCTTCCGACATCCTCCATGATTCACCATGAGTTGTCGCCTACGACGAAGATGAAGCTGAAGAATCCAGGCGCCTAGATGTAGACCTTCTCTAGGAGGAGCACGTAATGGCATGCCAAAGATCCGCCATCTACCAACAGAAGCTACACAGCTACCATAGTCGCCGTGTTAGGCATTGCTCGTTCAAAGAGGGGGATCTGGTGCTCCAAATTAAGTATAAGAAGTCACACAAATTATCCCCGCCATGGGAAGGACCGTTCATCATAACCAAGGCGCTACTCAATGGTTCCTATTACCTCTTTGACAATCGTGAACTCGAGGATAGGCTAAATGAGGATCATAAGCGTAAGCGACATGACCCGGATGATGACTACCTGGAGCTTGATCGGCCATGGAACATAGCACAACTACGTACTTTCTACACTTAGCATATTTTACTATTTACCATGTACCTCTTATATGATTAATGAAATAAAGCTCTTTGGTTCACTCATATGCTTGAGTCTTTTACCTCCTTTAGTGTTCATTTTTGGATCATATAAAACCTTTATGCGCAAGATTTTCATTTTCACTTGTAAAAATTCCGCCTACGGGCATTAACTTAAGTTTTCTGGTCTACATGTTCTTTGTTGTTTTTTGTGGATTCTAGAGTAGTGACTTTTGGCACTCGAAGTCGGCGATTTTGTGCTTAGGTTTTTGATGGTGCCATTGGGTATCATCACATGAGCGCATAGTTCCGACTAAGGGTGTTCCTACTCACGAAAAGTCAAGCATAAAAACCAGAGTAATGGATAAGCCAACACTTGCTTAAAAATATATACATGCTGGAATAAGTTCTTAAGCAGCAGGAAGCTTATTGCCATAGTTTTCCGCCTTAAGATATCACCATTATTTTTCCGCATACATACAACATCCAGAGGTAATAAATATTACATAGTGGTTTCATTCCTCTGGTGCAGGAGACCTTGAGGTCGCGTCATCGGCCGTAGGAGAATCATCTAGTCCATCAACAAAGTCAGCAGTCTTCAAGGACTTGGAGGAGCTTTGGTCGGTGTCAATCACCTCAAGGGGAACGAAGGAGTTCGCATCCACCAATTGAGCGACCCTGATATCATAGCCGGCGAGATAGCATCATGATCAATCTTCTGTCTATCTTCGTCTATGTCTGGCAAACCAGAGGTCATCGTGGCAATGTCGGTGTTGTCGTAGTGGGCCTTGACCATGGCTAGAGCCATCCTAGCGCCAGACCGGGTACATGAAGCTTTCCAGCTTATGATACGCTCGGGGGCTCAGCGAAGGATCTCCGAGTACTTCATGATGGAGTCCACTGCTTTAATGTTGATGTCCAGAGTCTTGGCAATATCTTTGGCCTAGGTGATCGCGGTACTGATGAAGTTGTCGGCAAGAACCATACATTATTTTTGCTGAGGAGCGCTAGCATTCACCTGAGATAGGCCTATGGGAGCTGCATTTCCGACAACTCAATGGAAGAGATGAGTTCACCAAATCAAATAAGAGTTCTAGACCTATAGAAGTACAAGACGGAGAAAGTTACCTAAGACGCAGGTCTTTGCTTGCTCGAGAATTTCCGCCATGGAATACCACTCTTGTCAGAGGGTCTTGTACGCCTCAAGGTTTCGAGAATTTTGATCTTCGGAAGCTTTGTTTTGCTCCTTGAGGGTTGCAATTTCCTCCTTAAGGTGGTTGATCTCCGTGTTAGCAGATTCTTGCATGGCAGCCATTGCAGCTTCATGCATCTTCAGCGTATCAGCCCTCTCCTGCTTGAGGATCTTGTTTTTGCTATCCAACTCTTGCATATGCTTGGATTTCTCAACAATGTCCTTAGCCTTGGCAATAGCTTCTATAAGTCATACAAATGACAAAGCACAATGAGTAGTCGGAAGTTAACGACACAAGAACAAGTTGAGTGCGAAACTAAAAATAAAAACAAACTCTTCCTCTTGGTGATTTGATCCTTCAAGAAGGCATCTTGTGGAACTTGTCGTTGGCGGCACCTCTCTGAGCGTTCTCATTATGCAAAATATAAAAGTTCACTTAGTCTACTTGGAGCATCTAGCCGGATAATCTCCGCATAGAGGCTTTAGGGATACAATATGCATTTTTAACTCAAAGCTATGCTTAGTCTTTCTTTAAGTATCTACTCGGAACTGAATCTGTTTCAACTAGAGGCTTGGAGGCTACAATATTGAAATTTACTAACACTGCATATGCTACTTTAAAAGTATCTAGTCAGAATAATTCATTCAAACTACATACTTGGGGGCTACAGTGCAAAGTTCCTAGCTTAGTCACTCTTAGAGCATTTAAACCCAAAGACCTATGATTTTCCGTCTAAATCCTCGGGGGCTAAAGTGAGATACTACATATGAAATGCGAAAGGCATGAAAAACTTACAAGTGCGATGATCTTGAGGTTGCTTGCACTCTCAGCAAACAACGTGGTGAAGGCAAGAGCATTAACCCGTAGAATCTCCGCCTGCTTAAGCTGCTCTTCAAGACTGCACGTAGGAGAAGTTGGCATAGCACCAAGAGCCATAGCTAAGCTATTCAGTGTAAGCACCGGATAGACAATCTTGGGGAGCTCAGCTGGGGTCTTGGGTCCAACAGTTCCGCCTACGATAGAAGTTCCGCTTTCCACCATCAATGTCTTACCGCTACCAATGGCATCCTTAGCCGGAGCTTCAGCCACTTTGGAAGAGGTACTCTCTTGTGTCGCCTACTTGCCAGCAACATGGACCAACCCGGTAACATCTGGGACCTCCTCTGAAAGAGTGTTGACCACTTCCATGACGAAAGGACCAGAGGTTACCTGAGCCGGAGATCCAGCGGATGCGACAGAAGGTTGGACGCTAGGGGTAGGAGGGGCGATGGCGGGAGACACATGGACAAGCATATCTCTGATGTTTTTAGAAGCCCCCGATGTTTTGGAGGTCTTCTTCAAACTAAAACTAGCCTTCTTCTTGAAACATGCGAAAGTATAAGTACAGGAATAAGACGAGTAGGAGACAATGTTGGATGTTAAGAAGCTTACACAATGGTTGGTGCCTTGGTTAACGGGATACCAATCATTCTTCTTTTCTCCGCCTCCAGGGAGGCGGTGGATCTCTTGGAGGCTCCACCCTCCGTCTTCTTCTTCTTGCCTCCGCCGGTAGCATCAGAGGTGGACCTCTTCCGCTTACGTGCCAGTAGGACATCATCGTCAGACACGACGGTGGCTTCTTTCATCTTAGGATCGTGGACTTGGGCATCCATGCTACCTTCGTCTAGATCCTTCAGCTGATCAATGAATCCCAAAGTGTTAGACGTGAAAGTTAAGGCAAGACGGAAGAACTGGAGTATATGTCATACACAGAATATAAATAAGTACCGCTGGGCACGTGCCGCCCTCGAACATGTCATAGGTGATGGTGAAGCCACACTTCCTGTCCTTCACCTTGACTATGTCTTTGAGGCGAAGCTTGATGGAGTCACTCGAAAAGTTGTTCTTGGAGATGCGGAGGCTATCCTTCCTGTCCTTGGAATATTCGTGCATGAGCTTCACGTGGTGCTATAGAGGCTGAACCCACCTGATGAACCAGCACATGGCTAGGTCCAACCCGGTCAGACCCGTCTCTACGAACCAATCTATCTGCCTTACGGCGTGAGTGAAGGGAATATGTCCAAGAGGCAATAATAAAGTGGTTATTATCGTATTCCTTGTTTATGATAAATATTTATTTTGCATGCTATAATTGTATTAATACAGAAACCTTAATACATGTGTGTTTAATAAACAAAAAGGAAGTTCCTAGTTATGCCTCTCTTATAAACTAGCTCGTTGATTAACAAGATGATCAAAGGTTTCCTGATCATGGACATTGGATGTTGTTAATAAGAGGTCACAACATTGTTGGAATGATGTCATGAACATTCATCCGAAGTATAGCATTACGATCAAGGTCATTGTGTTTATATTGCTATAACATCATACGAAGTAATCTTAGTCCTTAGACCATGAGATCATGTCAATCACTAACACCGGAAGAGTATCTTGATAACATCAAACATCACACCGTAACATGGTGACTATAAAGATGTTTTTAGTGCTACGAAGGTGTTATGTTGATGATCATGGATCAAGAGTGGAATTTGTCCATCCTGATGACAGAGAGATATACTCTGGGCCCTATCGGTGATATCACATTAATTATCTTACAAGCAAGTGATTTGATCACTAGAATGTTATATCACGGGAACAAGAAAAGAGTACATGTCGGTAACGAGATCAAACTAGGTATGGAGATATCGATGATCGAATCTCGGACATGTAATATATCGCGAGAAAAAGGGATTGATTTACATGCGTATAAGGTTCACACGATCATAGAATTCATCGTTGAATATGTGGGAGTCAGTACGGATCTCCAGGTCCCGCTGCTGATTATTGATCATAGAGGGGTCTCGATCATGTCTACATTATTCGTGAACCGTAGGGTGACACACTTAAGGGATACCGACACCATTTGGAGCAAATAATATGCCAGAGAAAGAAAAAGGAAAGCGCAGGAATTTATTTCACTAGACACTGAAACTGTTTTGGTTGAAATTGCTGGAACTGGTTCTGCATGTGAAATTGAATACTAGCAAGGGGTTTTATGTGAATGTTTGTTAATTAAAGTAATTAACAAAATTCTTAATAAATAAATAAAAGAGTTTTATTTAAATGAGAGTTTGCATTAAATTTGGTGGAAATTTAATTCATGTGAGTGGATTTTTGAGTGGAGGCTCTTTTATCGGAGTGGAGGCTTTTCATTTTGAGTGGGAGCTCCACCCACATGAATGTGGAAGAGGTGGGGGCAGCCACCATGGCTGGGCGCCATGCCCCTGGGGGTGCCCCTCTCCCTATAAAAGGCCCCCCTCTCCTCCTCTCAAAGTACACCTCCTCGTGAAGGATCTCTCTCCCCCCTTTAGAATTTCCCCATGGTCTCGGATCAGCGAGATACATGTTCCCGGTGGCTTTTTCTGGAAGGATTTGTTTCTTCTGCTACTTTGATGGAGTGAGGGCACAGAGGTTGTCGGGGTACCCGGACGTGTGTGCGATCACGGATGCACCACTACTTTGCTGTGCTGGACGTTATGGTACTGGACCAGCTGGACCAGATGGACTTCATCACGATCTTCAGATCTGCAAGCGTTTGACTACATAATCCATGAGTACAACCTCATTAACGCTATACGGTCTTCGAGGGTATGTATTATATGGATGTATATCCACCCGTTGCTTGTATCTAGTAGATAGATCTTGGTGCTTTGTTCCCATCGTAGGAATTTTTTTTGTTTTCTATGCTGCGAACCCTTCAACGAGAGGCTTCGTTGTTGGAGGGGAGGAGGGCTTGGGATCTCCATGTCGTGGCTTCAGCGGCAGCTCCATCGACAAAGTCTGGGTACGTTTTTTCTCGGCCAGCCAGAGGAATATCTGGGCCGTAGCAATACGTCCTCTACCAGTTATTGCAAGATTCATGGCCTACGATGTCGGGGAACCGCCGGCTAGGCCGGATCTTGAAGCTAATAGTTCCACAATTCCTAGGCTCATCTTTGCTCACTCCGGCTTCCCTCTTGACAGTAAAGAAGTAGATAAACAGATCTAACCTAGGCCTGATCCCTAGGCAACCCTCAGAAAGCACCGCGTAATTGCTAAGAGCGAAGATGCTATATGCGTAATTGCTAGGCCTGATCCCTAGATAAACTGCTCGCGGGCCATGTTACGGGTCACCATAAACCATTTACGGGTCGGACCGTGAATACAGGCTCTAATCAGCATGGAAAACTATAACTGACCCGTATGTTGTTGGAATTTTAGGGTTTTAGCCCATTATACTGTAGATTCTAGAGTTGCTCTTATGACGGTGGTAGGTGGAGGGTGTCGTGGTATTGCCGACAAGTACGCCATGAAGGGTTCCTCACAGTGAGTGTTTAGAGTATGCACCAGATGAGGTTGATACTGATGCCAAGAGGAAGGAGAAGTTCCTCGAGGGATTGAATGATGAAATGAACCTGCAGCTATCTGTTGCCTATGTCCCAACATATCAATCACTATGTGACAAGGCCACCATCTTGGAAAGCAAGATGAAGCAGGTTGAGAACAGGAAGAGGAAGCATCACTTTGACAAGCACAACTCGGGATCGTCTCATAAACGTTCCCATGGTGATGATAGTGGAGGATCTAGATCCCACAAACATGGGAAGTATAATAGCCACCACAACAATAACCGTCACCATGACAATAAGCACTACCACAGCCATGGCAATGAGAAGTACAAGAACCACAAGAGTGGACACAGGAACCACCAAAAGAGATATCAGTCAGGTTGAGTGCTTCAAATGCAAGAAAACTGGGCATTATGCAAATGAATGCCTAGAAAAGAAAGTTGAAGGAGCCAACAAGCCTAGCCCTTTCTAGAAGGGACAAGTGAACCACATCAATGTGGAAGAAATTTATGAAGAGTCTGATGCTGTGGCTGGTAAGTTCAAGCTTAATTCTTTTCTAGCACTTGTTCTTTTTGATACCAGCGCATCGCCTTCATTCATCTCAAGAGCATTTGTTGATAAAACTGGATTTCCAACTGAAACTATTGGGTGTCCTATTAAAGTAAGCTCTCCTGGTGGAGAGATGATAGTGAACTTTGGATGCCATGATCTAGTGATAGAATTTGGAAAGTATAAGTTTCTAGTTAGTTTGATAATTCTAGATTCCCAAGGATTGGATATTATTTTGGGCATGGATTTGATGGCTAAGTATGAAGGATTACTAGATTGTGCCAATCGTAATGTTAGACTCACAACCCCGGACAAGAAACAGAAAGTCTAACTTTGAATCTAAAGGGAGTAAGCTTAATTCTCTTAAGGGGGTTAGCATAGACAGTGTACCAGTTGTGAAGAATTATCCGGCTGTGTTTCCGAAAGAATTACTGGGAATGCCACCAGATAGAGATGTGGAGTTTTTGATTGACTTGTTACGAGGATCTGGACCAATAGCAAAGATAACCTACAAGATGTAAGTTGATGAGTTGAAAGAACTCAAGAAATAACTTGGAGAACAGTTGCAGAAAGGATTTATTCAACCAAGTTCTTCATCTTGGGGTGCACAAGTTCTGTTTGTTGAAAAGAAGGATAGAAGTCAAAGGTTATGCATAGATTACCATTCACTCAATGAGGTGACTATAAAGAACAAGTATCCTTTGCCTAGAATCAATGATCTATGTGATCGGCTAGAAGGAGACCGTGTGTTCTCAAAGATTGATCTCCGATCAGCCTACTTTCAGCTAACGATTAGAGAGCAAAACATACCTAAGACTGCTTTCACCACTAGGTATGGGTTATATGAGTATACCGTGATGCCATTTGGATTGACAAACACACTAGATTATTTCATGAACATGATGAATAAAGTGTTCATGGAGTTTATTGACAAGTTTGTTGTCATATTCATCAATGACATTTTGATCTGTTCCAAGAGAAAATAAGAGCATGAAGAAAATTTGCGTTTGATACTTGAGAAACTCAGGGAGCACAAGCTATATGCCAAGTTCAGCAAGTGTGAATTCTGGTTGAAAGAAGTTGGATTTCTCAGACATATTGTGTTGAGAGATGGTACAGCTGTCGATCCCGCAAAGGTGTCAGCTGTAATTGAGTGGGAATCTCCAAAGCCAGTTAAGGAAGTTCATAGTTTCCTGGGCTTAGCAGGATACTACAGAAGGTTCATTGTGAATTTCTCAAAGGTAGCCAAGCCAATGACGGAATTACTTAAGAAAGATAAGAAGTTTGACTAGACTGATGGTTGTGAGGTCAGTTTTCAGGAATTGAAGAAGAGACTAGTGTCAGCACCAGTCTTATGTCTACCAGATTTGGAGAAGGATTTCCAAGTCTATTGTGATGCATCTCACCAAGGATTGGGTGCAGTGTTGATGCAAGAAGGGAAAGTTGTGGCTTATGCCTCGAGACAACTCAAAACTCATGAAGTGAATTATCCTACTAATGATTTGGAGTTAGCCTCTGTTGTCCACGCACTCAAAACATGGAGACATTGTCTTTTGGGAAAGCGTTGTGAAGTGTTCATGGATCACAAAAGTTTGAAGTATATCTTCACTCAGAAGGATATCAATATGAGACAAAGAAGGTGACTAGAGCTCATCAAGGACTATGACTTGAGTTTGCAATACCATCCCGATAACGCAAATGTTGTAGCAGATGCTTTAAGCCGTAAGGTTTATGTGAATGGCCTTAGTAAGGGAGAATTGCAAGATGATCTGTGTTCCCAATTCAAAGATCTTAGATTGGAGATAGTACTTGAAGGACATCTCATGTCATTGGATGTTCAACCCACACTGTTGGACAAGAACAAAGAAGCCCAAAAGTTGGACAAAGAAATTGAAGAAATTAAAGGTAAAATTAGGAAAGGGAAAGCTAAAGGATTCAATGAACATGAATAGGGTACTTTATGGTATGGAAACGTATCTGCATTCCGCAAGATCCGGAGCTTCGGAAACTGATTCTGCAGGAAGCACACAACTCACCATATTCCATTCATCTAGGTAACACTAAAATGTACATGGATGTGAACGAAAGATTTTGATGGAATAATCTCAAGAAGGACATCGCAGAGCATATTGCCTTGTGTGATGTGTGTAGTCGAGTGAAAGAAGAACATTAGAAACCGGTCGGGTTATTACAATAACTACCTATTCCTGATTGGAACTAGGATAAGATTGGTATGGATTTTATCACCGGACTGCCAAGGACTAGGTCCGGATATGATTCTATTTGGGTTGTTGTAGATCGCCTAACTAAAGTGGCTCATTTCATACCCGTGAAGACTACCTATACAAGTGCTAAGTTAGCCAAGATCTATATGAACATGATTATATGTCTGCATGGAGTACCTAAGAGTATTGTGTCTGATAGAGGAACTCAGTTCACATCGCATTTTTGGCGACAACTGCATGAATCATTAGGAACAAGATTAGAGTTCAGCACAACTTTTCACCCCCAGACAGATGTACAGACAGAAAGGACCAATCAGATTTTGGAGGATATGTTGAGGGCATGTGCCCTAGACTATGGTGCTAGTTGGGATGAAAGTTTGCCATACGCAGAATTCTCTTACAACAAAAGCTATCAAGCCAGCATTGAAATGGCATCGTTTGAATTCCTTTATGGAAGGAGGTGTACTACGCCATTGCTATGGAGTGGTGTAGGAGAAAGACATTTGTTCGGACCAGAACTGATCAAGGAAGCTGAAGAGAAAGTCAAATTGGTAAAGGATAGATTGAAAATAGCTCAGTCCCGACAAAAGAGCTACACATATCCAAAGCGTAGAGAGGTCACCTATGAGGTAGGTGATAGAGCCTATCTTAGAGTGTCACCACTTCGTGGTGTGAAGAGATTTGGAGTGAAAGGAAAGTTGGCACCAAGGTATGTTGGACCATTCAAGATTTTGAGCCGCAAAGGAGAAATGGCTTATAAGATTGAATTACCCGAATCACTGTCAGCAGTTCACAATGTGTTTCATGTGAGTCAGTTGTAACAACCCATGTTTGTAATATATGTACTTAGTACTCAAGCATGGCATGCATCTATTTAAATCATCCAAGTAATGCATGAGATCAAGTGTGTTGAACTAAATGCAAACCCTAAACCCTAGATTCTTCCCCTCCCTTTGGAACTACCTTCAAATGGTTTTTATATTTTGAAATGACAAAAATATTTGGAGCCCAACTTGATTAAAAGGGCCCCACAAATGTTATATATTTCACAAAACCTCTCTGGTAATTTTTGAATGATTCAAACAGATTTGGAATTCAAAAACTTAAAAACAGAAATCAAAATCAGAAAAAGAAAAGGGTTTCTAAAAAAAATAGAGTCAGAGCCTCCTCAGGCCGCAGCCCAGCACTTTCTCCCCTCTCTCCCTCTCCCGTGGCCTAGCACCCGGCCCACGCCAGCCCGCTAGCAGCCCGGTACTTCTTCGCCCGCTCCCCTATCGTCTTCCGCGCTGACGGCAGGCAGCTCGCTGTCGCCACCGCGGCCGCCCAATGCCGCCTCGTCGTTGCGATGCACGCCACCAACGCTCGCAAGGACAAGACCCGCCGACGCCGTTCTCCGTTTTCCCTGGACCTCACTTTCCCCTCTCTCTCCCTCTCTTCATAGTGACAGCCCGAACCCTAGCCGCCATGGCCGCCGGCTAGCCGCCGTTGCCGACCTCCCCGAGCCCGTCCGACACCGCCACGAGATTCGCCTCGCTTCGCTTCGTCCTCCTGCAGAAGGAATTGACAAGGGGCGCCGGGATTCGTCGCCATCGACCATTTCCTCTCCGACTCTGATGTGCTCAGTCACAAGCCTCGCCGCCGCTCCGGTCACCGCCTCGCCTCACCGTCGACACCAATCTCCTTGGGGTGAGCTCCTGGTGCTCAAGGCACCCTCCTTTCCCCCCTCTAGCCCTCTATGTCGCGCCCGCGCCGTAGAGCAGTGAGCTCCGCCGCTGTACGTCACCATGCATCCCGCTCCGGTGACCATTCCGTAGCGGCGCCGCCCTTTCCTGGCTCATCAGGATGCCTTGATTCGAAACAGCCCAACCGCGCCTCCCAGAACGCCCCCTAGCGCCGCCAGTCGCTGCCGTCTGGCCGTTCTCCGGCAAGGTCCGCGTGGCGCCTGCGCGGCCCAGGCCCACTAGTCAGCCCCTCTGGCTAGAGCCAGCCCCGGTGAGAAACGCCCTGACCCCCACTTTGCGCGTGTTGCTGCTGATGTGGCTCCGGCCCCACCAGACATTCGCTGTGGGTAGGTTCAGATGTGGTAACAAAAGCCCTGGGTTGTTTTATGACGTCAGCCTGATGTAATAAATTGTTTTATTAATTTCAGAAAAGGTTTAAATATTGTAAAATCAATAACTTATTATTTATAAGTAAGAAAAATATAAATAATATACCAAAATGTTCAGAAAATGAGAACTATCTAACTAACCTATAATCATGCATTGTTCAACAACTTTAATGACAAGTTTAATTAGAACAACATAGTAACCCCTCTCATGTGTCTCCGGAGTTTTCCGAGTTAGGGTTTTCAACCCTCGGAACACCGTTTAATTTGTCAAGCATGATTTAGGGTTTCATTTCAATGCAATTCAACTTGTCATATCATCATCCTTGTTTGAGCATTGCATCGATGCCATTGCAAGACCGTCGAAGATCGAAGACAAACAAACAATACTTGACCAACCATAACCAAGTCAAGTACAAGGCTTCCGAAGATCTATTTTATCTGCTATCTACTGGCAAAGGCAAGCATAGCCCCACCATTATATAATCCTATGATTTCGAAAGCATTTCAATTCCTGCCATGATGCATACGATTCTACTGTGGTCTTTTATTGATAGGTAGAGTATCCTATCTATTGCATTACTCCCTTTGAGCTTATATTACCTGATGCACTGCTCCTAGCATAACTATTTTTAGCTTGTGTGCACTGCTAGAGCTTATATATGTGTCTACTTAGCCATGCATAGCTATTGAGTCTGGTCCATCCAGATGATGTATCAGATGCAGAGAATCTAGTATGACAGGAGAACATGATGAGATGCGATCAGATGTGATATGAGTTAAACATGCTAAGGCTTGTATGGGAGGCCACGATGGGATGTGGTTTTTCTAGTCCCATGCTCGCCACCACTAGGACCCGAGTTCTTTCCTTTGGAACCAAGACGAGCGTACAACCACACGGGGCCTGGAAAACCTCATGAGCAACTAACTTGCCTAGTAGATTCCACGAGTCACATAGTTCGGGCGTTCCATTCGACATACGCATTGAAAACATTTTCGAAAGAAGGAGGTGAAGGAGGTGCATTCATACAGGTAGGGAAGCGTGGCCGCGGTTGCTTGGGGTTGATGGCGCCCCTGGTAAACCAACCTTGCCTCACATCTTTAAGTACCGGCTTCGGGATTTGACCCGTTACGGCGGAACCATACTTATTGCGTGACTCATGGTCTCGGCGAAAGCACGGTAAAGGTCGTGTCTAACCACCCTCTACCGGCCTTCCAAGGAAGAGGGCTAATCATGTGGCATTAAGAGAAGGTTAGTACGTGTGGGTAAAGTTGTACACCCCTGCAGGGTAATAATCTTTTCGAAAAGCCGTGTTCACGGTTATGAACGCTTGGCGACCAGATTCTAAGATCATAGAGAACATGAACCTAATCTTAAAACCTGGTAGAGCAACGTGTGCTTAAGGATGCTTCCTCTTGGGTACGAGGGGGTGATCCTAGTTGGTAGATGATGATGATTGGTGGATATCAAAAGATGATGATCAATACTTTGGAGATGTCGCTCTCTTGTCCCCTTTTAAAATACTCTGAATAGACGAGCTTCCTCTCTCTCTTGTTTTATAAACAAAAGATGGCTTTATGCAAAACAACTCCACCAGCCAGAAGTCTTGCGGAGTACACCCTGTACTCACCCTTGCTTTGTTGATACTTTTGGCAGAGTAAGTGTTTCGTGAAGACAAGTTCCATACTACATCGATATCAACGAGTAGCTTGGGGTTCCCGGCCGACAGCCTGGAATCTATGGGGTGGGACGTCATCGTTATGCTTCAGGCCTCTTAGGCCATTTGTTAAGTTTGCTATACTTAATAGCATAATTTTCCTTCCGTTGTTTGATGTTTGTGGTCAGTGCATCTTCTTGTAATACTTTGGTTCTCTACTCAGTTATGAGCTTGCTGTAATAAATTTGGTGTCGTAGGGTCACTGCTCTGTTACCAATTCTTCACTTTATATTCTCGAGCTCAAGGTTAAGATTATTTCAGATGGAGGTCTGAGATTTGTTTAGCCCTGACCCCGGGGGGTGCCACAGGTTTTGGTATCAGAGCAGGACTGCCTGTAGGAAACCCTCTTATTGGTCGATGTTGAGTCTAGAAGTTGACAAAACGATTTGAAAGATAAAAAATATTTGCAGAAACTCTGACTAGGATTCTTTTTACTCCTTCTCTGGTGTGTTTCCGATGCTGGAGTTTCTCTTACCTTATTTGGTTTGAAAAGTTTTTCATTCCTAACCTTATATCTCAAAACTTTTAGGATCGTCGTTTTGGGGTTGTTTTTCTAAAGTACTCCGTACTTGGTTGCTATTTTCAGAGTTCTAAGATATCTCAGTTTTGCTTGGTGTGTAACATCTTAGCATTCCATTGTCATGGTTTGTAAGTCAGCTGGTTAGTGTATACATTAGTATGCTTTGATACTACCATGCTTGATAATATGATACTTTTAAATCAAGTACTCCTTGATCATCTTTCCGTCTTGTTCCTTTGGATCCCTTGTCTAACCTTCTTTTTGTTCTTTCAGGATGGGTGATACCTCTCATGCCCGTACCCGTGCTCATGCTTGGGGTGCCGCAAATGAGGGTGAATCTTCCAACCTTCCTCCACCACCGTCCATGGTTCAACTCATGCCCATGTACGAAACCAACCGTGCTGACAACATGAGGCTCCTTGAAAGGATTGAGCGCAACACTGCTCAATGCCAGAAAAATGAAGTTGGAATCAAGGACTTCACACGTCTCACTCCGCCAGTTTTCAGCTATTCCACTGAGCCACTTGATGCGGACTACTGGCTTCGCACCATGGAGCGCAAACTTCAGGTTGGTCATGTTGCTCAAGCTGATTGGGTGACTTTTGCTGCATATCGTCTGAAGGGAGCAGCTAATTCTTGGTGGGAAAATTTCTTGGATATGCAAGAAGCTCAACATGTTGTTACATGGCAAGAGTTCACTGAAGCCTTCCGAGCTTATCATATTCCGGAGGGTCTGATGGATCAAAAGAGGGAGGATTTCCTCAAGATGAAGCAGGGCACTGGTTCCGTGTGTGATTACCAGCGCAACTTCAATCGTCTCGCCTGCTACGCTACTGAAGAGGTCTCCACTGATGCTAAGAAGCAAGCTCTGTTCCGCAAGGGACTGGACCCTGAGGTTCGCCGTGATATCCACCTCATGGAATTTGGTAACTTCCAAGGTCTTGTCAACAAGGCTATGAAAGCCGAGAGTGGAAAAGTGGAGTATGAAGAAACTCGAAAGCGTCCTCAGGAAGGGTATAACAAGGCTGGATCTGGTAATAAGAAGCGTCGTGTCTTCGTACCTTACAGTGATGTGCCACGTGCTCCTTACACTCCAAGGTCTTCTGGATATGCTCCTCGTCCGAATGCTACTTCAAGCAATGCTGGTGGATCAAACTATTCTACTGCTGGCACTGGATCAGGTACTATCTGCTTCAATTGTCGCCAGCCTGGACACTATGCAAGGGAGTGTCCTCAAAAGAGTGCTGCTGAGAAGGCACAACCAGCAAATAAGAATGATAAGTATCCAGGTGCTGGAAAAGGACGCCTGAACCATATCTCTGCCGAGGAGGCTCGGGAAGATCCAAGCGTCATCATGGGTACGCTTCGTATCAATCAAATTCCAGATAAAGTTTTGTTTGATTCTGGAGCATCGCATTCATTCATGTCACAAGATTTTGCTCAAATGCATGGGATAAGTTTTGAGGGGTTATCTGTTCCTCTGCTAGTTCAGTCTCCTAGTTCTAGGTGGTGTTCCACCATGGTTAGTCATGGGAATCTAATCGAAGTTGCGTTTCAACTTTTCCCCACTTCTTTGATCGCCCTCAAGTCAACTGATATTGACATCATTTTGGGCATGGACTGGTTGACCCGTTATCAAGCCATTCTCGATTGTACAACCAAGTCTATGACTCTGACTAGTCCTGCTGGCATAACAGTCAAGTATTGGACCGTAGGGTCACTATCTCCTTCATCTGTTTCTATTCCTGAAGCAGAGTTGTATTCTCTTGAAGTTCTACCTCCGTTAGAGATTCAAGATGTTTCCGTGGTCTGCGAGTTCCCGGATGTCTTTCCTGAGGAGTTGCCTGGCATGCCACCTGATCGAAGTGTGGCGTTTTTCATAGAGTTAGTTCCTGGAACTGCTCCTGTTTCTAAAAGACCCTATCGTATGCCTCCGCATGAGCTTGTGGATTTGAAGAAGCAATTAGAGGAGTTAGAAGGAAAAGAATACATTCAGCCCAGCACATCTTCTTGGGGATGTCCTACCATCTTTGTCAAGAAGCGGGATACCAATATACCGTGTCTGGTTGTGGATTATCGCCCACTCAATGCTGTGACTATCAAGAATAAGTATCCTCTCCCTAGGATCAATGATCTATTTGATAAGTTAAGTGGTGCCACTGTCTTTTCCAAAATGGATTTGAGGTCAGGGTATCACCAGATAAAGATCCGTAAGGATGATATTCCAAAGACTGCTTTCACCACTCGTTATGGTCTTTACGAGTATACATTCATGTCCTTTGGTCTTACAAATGCTCCAGCCACTTTCATGCGACTTATGAACTCTGTCTTCATGGAGTATCTTGACAAGTTCGTCGTGGTCTACATCGATGATATTCTGGTCTAGTCCAAGACTGAAGAAGAGCACGCTGAACATCTTCGTTTGGTGTTAACCAAACTTCGAGAACATCGTCTCTATGCCAAGTTTTACAAATGTGAGTTCTGGTTACAAGAGCCCGTATTCCTTGGTCATGTTGTTTCCGCTCAAGGGGTTGCTGTTATCCCCGATAAGGTTCAAACTATCCTCGACTGGGAGTCTCCTAATTCTGTCAAGGATATTCGAAGTTTTCTCGGGATGGCTGGTTATCACCGTCGATTCATCGAGAACTTCTCCAGAATTGCCAAGCCAAGGACCGATCTTCTTAAGAAGGAGAAGAAGTTTGAATGGTCTGATAAGGCTGAAGAAAGCTTCCAGTTGTTGAAAACCAAGTTAACAACTGCACCCGTGTTGGTTCTGACCGACACTAGCAAAGACTTTGTAGTCTTGTGTGATGCTTCTCACCAAGGTCTCGGATGTGTGTTGATGCAAGATGGACATGTGGTGGCTTATGCCTCCCGTCAGCTAAAACCACATGAGAACAACTACCCAACTCATGATCTTGAGATTGCAGCTGTTGTTCATGCTCTTAAGCAATGGCGACATTACGCTCTTGGGAGTCGTTGCGAGTTATACTCGGATCATCAGAGTCTGAAGTATCTTTTCACACAACCTGATCTAAATCTCAGGCAAAGAAGATGATTGGAACTCATCAAGGACTATGATTTGGGTCTCAACTATCAACCTGGCAAGGTCAATGTCATTGCTGATGCGCTAAGCCGTAAATCTTATTGCAACACCCTACTGATCAAACAAGCACAACCTTCTCTTCATGAGGAATTTGCTCGATTGAATCTTGAAGTAGTTCTTTGTGGAATCCTTTGCACTCTTGAGGTGAACTCTTCTATAGAGGATAAAATCAAGCTTGCTCAGAAGAATGATTTTGATGTTGCTGAAATCAAAGGGAACATTGCTAGAGGGGTTGCTAAGTGTTTCTCTATTGATAATCAAGGCATCGTCTACTTTGGTAACCGTCTGGTAGTGTCAAAGAGAACAAAATTGAGGGATCTAATTCTCCAACAGGCTCATGAATCACCTCTTTCTATCCACCCTGGAGGTACCAAGATGTATCAGGATCTTCGTCAAAGATTCTAGTGGTCTGGTATGAAGAAGGATATCGCTCGTTTTGTTGCTGAATGTGACGTTTGCCGTCGCGTCAAGGCTGAGCACCAAAGACCCGCTGGTCTCCTGCAACCACATAAAATCCCTGAGTGGAAATGGGATGAAGTTGGTATGGATTTCATTACTGGTCTTCCTAAGACTCAGAAAGGAAATGATGCCATCTGGGTAATCGTTGACTATCTGTCCAAGGTTGCTCACTTCCTACCTGTTCGCGAGAGCATTACTGCTAATCAATTGGCTGATTTGTACATCTCACGAATAGTTGTCCTTCATGGGGTACCAAAGAAAATCGTCTTCGACCGTGGAAGTTTGTTCACCTTAAGATTCTGGGCAAGTTTCCAACAAGCCATGGGAACTCGTCTGTCCTTCAGTACAGCTTATCATCCTAGTACCGATGGTCAAACTAAAAGAGTGAATCAAATCCTCAAAGACATGCTCAGAGCGTGTGTCATATCTTTTGGCAAGGACTGGGAGAAATGCCTTCCTTTTGCTGAATTCTCCTAAAACAATAGTTTTCAGTCCAGTATTGGTATATCACCTTTCCAATTCTTATATGGAAGAACCTGTCGTACTCCTTTGAACTGGTCAGAAACCGGTGAAAGAAAGTTCTTTGGACCGGATATGATCCAGGAAGCAGAAGATCAAGTTTGTATCATCCGAGATCGTTTGAAAACTTCTCAGTCTCGCCAGAAAAGCTATCATGATCGTCACCATCAACATGTTGAATATGAAGTTGGTGATCAAGCTTATCTCCGGGTCACTCCTTTGAAGGGTGTCCATCGTTTCGGTATCAAAGGCAAACTAGCTCCTCGCAATGTTGGTCCTTTTCGTGTTATTTCCAAGCAAGGTAACCTCACGTACATATTGGAGCTGCCTGCAAACTTCCCTGAGGTGCATGACGTCTTCCATGTGTCTCAACTCAAGCGTTGCTTCAAAGATCCTGTCCATGGTGTTGATCACCAAACTCTTGATCTAAAAAAGGATCTGACTTATCGTGAGTATCTTGTTTGTATCCTTGATGAAACCGAGCGCAAAACTCGTCGTCAAAACATCAGGTTCCTGAAAATTCAGTGGCCCCATCACTCTAAGGATGAAGCAACCTGGGAAAGAGAAGATCGTCTTAGATCTGAGTACCCTGCCTTCTTTTCTAAAACTTAGGAATCTCGGGTCGAGATTCTTGTAAGAGGGGTAGAGCTGTAACAGCCCATGTTTGTAATATATGTATCAGTACTCAAGCATGGCATGCATCTATTTAAATCATCCAAGTAATGCATGAGATCAAGTGTGTTGAATTAAATGCAAACCCTAAACCCTAGATTCTTCCCCTCCCTTTGGAACTACCTTCAAATGGTTTTTATATTTTGAAATGACAAAAATATTTGGAGCCCAACTTTATTAAAAGGGCCCCACAAATATTATATATTTCACAAAACCTCTCTGGTAATTTTTGAATGATTCAAACAGATTTGGAATTCAAAAACTTAAAAACAGAAATCAAAATCAGAAAAATAAAAGGGTTTCTAAAAAAAATAGAGTTAGAGCCTCCTCAGGCCGTAGACCAGCACTTTATCCCCTCTCTCCCTCTCCCGTGGCCCAGCACCCGGCCCACGCCAGCCCGCTAGCAGCCCGGTACCGCTTTGCCCGCTCCTCTGTCGTCTTCCCCGTTGACGGCAGGCAGCTCGCTGTCGCCGCCGCGGCCGCCCGGTGCCGCCTCGTCGTTGCGATGCGCGCCGCCGACGCTCGCAAGGATAAGACCTGCCAGTGTCGTGCTCCGTTTTCCCTGGACTTCACTTTCCCCCCTCTCTCCCTCTCTGCACAGCGACAGCCCGAACCCTAGCCGCAATGGCCGCCGGCTAGCCGCCGTTGCCGGCCTCCCCGAGCACGTCCGACACCGCCACGAGCTTCGCCTCGCTTCGCTTCGTCCTCCTGCAGAGGGAATCGACAAGGGGCACCAGGATTCGTCCCCATCGACCATTTCCTCTCCTACTCCGACATGCTCAGTCACAAGACTCACCGCCGCTCCGGTCACCGCCTCGCCTCGCCGTCGACACCAATCACCTTGGGGTGAGCTCCTGGTGCTCAAGGCACCCTCCTTTCCCCCTCTAGCCCTCTGTGTCGCGCCCGCGCCGTAGATCAATGAGCTCCACCGACGTACGTCGCCATGCAGCCCGCTCCGGTGACCATTCCGTAGTGGCGCCACCCGTTCCTGGCTCAGCAGGATGCCCTGATTCGAAACCGCCCAACCGCGCCTCCCAGAACGCCCCCTAGCGTCTCCAGTCACCGCTGTCTGGACGTTTTCCATCGAGGTCTGCGTGGCGCCTGTGTGGCTTGCCTGCATGGCCCAGGCCCACCAGTCAGCCCCTCTGGGTAGAGCCAGCCCCGGTGAGAAACGCCCTGACCCCCACTTTGCGCGTGTTGCTGCTGATGTGGCTCCGGCCCCACCAGACATTCGCTGTGGGTAGGTTCAGATGTGGTAACAAAAGCCCTGGGTTGTTTTATGACGTCAGCCTGATGTAATAAATTGTTTTATTAATTTCAGAAAAGGTTTAAATATTGTAAAATCAATAACTTATTATTTATAAGTAAGAAAAATATAAATAATATACCAAAATGTTCAGAAAATGAGAACTATCTAACTAACCTATAATCATGCATTGTTCAACAACTTTAATGACAAGTTTAATTAGAACAACATAGTAACCCCTCTCATGTGTCTCCGGAGTATTCCGAGTTAGGGTTTTCAACCCTCGGAACACCGTTTAATTTGTCAAGCATGACTTAGGGTTTCATTTCAATGCAATTCAACTTGTCATATCATCATCCTTGTTTGAGCATTGCATCGATGCCATTGTTGATTGTTTTCCCCTCTTTCCGGTGTTTGGTTCTTCTCGGTAGAATACAATATCGAGATCAAGATCGAAGACCAAGATCAAGACCGTCGAAGATCAAAGACAAACAAACAATACTTGACCAACTATAACCAAGTCAAGTACAAGGCTTCCGAAGATCTATTTTATCTGCTATCTACTGGCAAAGGCAAGCATAGCCCCACCATTATATAATCCTATGATTTCGAAAGCATTTCAATTCCTGCCATGATGCATATGATTCTACTGTGGTCTTTTATTGATAGGTAGATTATACTATCTATTGCATTACTCCCTTTGAGCTTATATTACCTGATCCACTGCTCCTAGCATAACTAGTTTTAGCTTGTGTGCACTGCTAGAGCTTATATATGTGTCTGCTTAGCCATGCATAGCTATTGAGTCTGGTCCATCCAGATGATGTATCAGATGCAGAGAATCTAGTATGACAGGAGAACGTGATGAGATAAGATCAGATGTGATATGAGTTAAACATGCTAAGGCTTGTATGGGAGGCCATAGTGGGATGTGTTTTTTCTAGTCCCATGCTCGCCACCACTAGGACCTGAGTTCTTGCCTTTGGAACCGAAACGAGCGTACAACCACACGGGGCCTGGAAAACCTCATGAGTAACTAACTTGCCTAGTAGATTCCATGAGTCACATAGTTCGGGCGTTCCATTCGACATACGCATTGAAAACGTTTTCGAAAGAAGGAGGTGCATTCATACAGGTAGGGAAGTGTGGCCACGGTTGCTTGGGGTTGATGGCGCCCCTGGTAAACCAACCTCGCCTCACATCTTTAAGTATCCTCTTTGGTATTTGACCCGTTACGGCGGAACCATACTTATTGCGTGACTCATAGTCTCGGCGAAAGCAAGGTAAAGGTCATGTCTAACCACCCTCTGTCGGCCTTCCAAGGAAGAGGGCTAATCATGTGGCATTAAATGAAGGTTATTACGTGTGGGTAAAGTTGTACACCCCTGCAGGGTAATAATATTTTTGAAAATCCGTGTTCATGGTTATGAATGCTTGGCGACCAGATTCTAAGATCATAGAGAACATGAACCTAATCTTAAAACCTGGTAGAGCAACGTGTGCTTAAGGATGCTTCCTCTTGGGTACGAAGGGGTGATCCTAGTTGGTAGATGATGATGATTGGTGGATATCAAAAGATGATGATCAATACTTTGGAGATGTCGCTCTCTTATCCCCTTTTAAAATACTCTGAATAGACGAGCTTCCTCTCTCTCTTGTGTTATAAACAAAAGATGGCTTTATGCAAAACAACTCCACCAGCCAGAAGTCTTGCGGAGTACACCCTTTACTCTCCCTTGATTTGTTGATACTTTTGGCAGAGCAAGTGTTCCATGAAGACAAGTTCCGTACTACATCGACATCTACGAGTAGCTTGGGGTTACCGGCCGGCAGCCTGGAATCTATGGGCTGGGACGTCATCGTTATGCTTCAGGCCTCTTAGGCCATTTGTTAAGTTTTCTATACTTAATAGCATAATTTGCCTTCCGTTGTTTGATGTTTGTGGCCAGTGACCTCTGCTTGTAATACTTTGGTTCTCTGCTCAGTTATGAGCTTGGTGTAATAAATTTTGTGTCGTAGGGTCACTGTTGTGTTACCGATTCTTCACTGGATATTCTCGAGCTCAAGGTTAAGCTTATTTCAGACGGAGGTCTGGGATTTGTTTAGCCCTGATCCCGGGGGTGTCACATCAGTTGAAGAAATGCCATCCGGAGATGGAAGAAACCTCTTTGAAGGATACTATACCTTTGGAAGAGGTTCAGTTGGAGAATGTTCTCATCTATGAGGAGAAACCTATCAAAATCCTTGATACTGCGGAAAGAGTTACTCGTACCAAAACTATCAAATTCTGCAAATTTAAGTGGAACCATCATTCCGAAGAAGAAGCAACTTGGGAAAGAGAAGATGATCTTCAGAAAGATCACCCTCACCTATTTTCTAGCCAATCCGAATCTCGAGGGCGAGATTCATCTTAAGGGGGTTAGATTTGTAACATCCCAAAATTCATGAATTACAAATGCATGCATTGCATTCATATTGTCATATCATATTTGTCTTGCACAAAAAGTTTCAAACCAAAAATCCAAATAAAACCATTATTATGCCCATTTTATTAATTCATATGTGGCATGGTTTTATTTTATTTTCAAAGGGCCAAAGTGAATTTGAGTGAACAAATGTGTTTGTCACACTTTAGAGTGCGAAGTTCACTGTATAAAAATCTAGGGAAGATTTGAAATCAAACTTGTTTGAATTAGGGTTTGAAAATCATTCCTGAAAAATCAAATAGAAAAAGAAAAGGAGAAGAGAAAAAAATAAAACAACTCGCTACCTATTCAGCCCAGAGCCAGAAACGGCCCAGCAGCCCACCCGGGCCATTCCCACTCCCCTCCCTCTCTAACATGCACTATCCCTACCCCGCTGTCACTGCCACTGGGCCCTGCGCCAGCTCAGCATCTTCTTCAGGAAACCACGCCAGCCCTACACCCGATTCACCGCCTCTTGCCGCCTCCTCATCATTGTTTGCCTCATCCGCCATCGGTCGCGGCATCCTTCTGATGCCCTTCTTCCCATGTCGGATCGTTGTCGTCATATGGACACCTTCATCGACATCGCGGAAGCATTATCGAGTTCTACCTCTGGTTAGATCTAATCTCGCAAGGACTACAGAAGGCTGCCGGATCTTCATTGACACATTACCGCTTCGACTGTGTACTTGATCACACCTCAACGCAGTGTTGTTGATCTCACATGTTGGGATAATGGTTGAGGTGGTATTCTTAGAGAACTTGATCGTGGGAGTTATCCATGAGACAATACATCTCCTCCCGACTTGCTAAGGCTTGTTAAGGGGATCGACCCTCGTCTTCATCAACCTTGTCATCGACAAACTTCCACTAGTTTGATCTTTGAGGGTATGATCTGTTACCCATCTCTCACATTGGATCGTGGTTATGTGCTAGAATTTTTGTTTTGCGTAGCGCGTTTGACATGGGTATTGTAATACCTCGGACACTACACTCTAAGCAACAATCCAGGATGAAACCAAAGTGCATATGGTGTCCTACCGAGGAGGCCCAAGGGCCACCCAAGTGTAGGTCCCATCTGAGTGGAATAGGGCATGGTACCGGCAACCACCCTATCCACTTTGCAAGAACATCGTATCAAGTGGGAGCGGCATAGTCGATAGGTATGCGAACAAAACATACACAAGTGTGTGTGTCGGCGACATACAACAGTACATCAGAGACATACCATCTAAAAGAAATAGAAATATTCAACACCATACGGCAAGATCAAAAATACTAGATAGTTCTAATAGTTTAGGATACATCCTCATACATCACATATCAGAGTATCAAGTGGAAGCAAAAGATAATATCAGGGTATGGATAAGAAGTGAATTGGCATAAGATGCCCTGAAAATAAGCACATCCTGCCCAAAGATCTCACGGATCTCCATCCCCAGAATCTCTACAGCTGACGGTTGATGGCTGTGAAATATAGCCATCCATGTTCGCATTTGAACTAGACATTATTCATATATTTGATGAAATATCTCTCTAAAACTTGCCACTAATGCCTAATGATCAAAGGGGTATGCAATCCTTTCTTGCTATTTTTACTTGTGCAGATAATGATGTATGATGATGGGAATCACTACATAAATGCCAAAGATCCGAGATTTCCAATAGTTCAAAGAAACCAGGAGTCGTGAAGTGGACACAGAAGATTTAATGACCAACTATACATCGGGTATTTCATTCCGGCCGTATAGTTTTCACCGACTTCATTAGCTCAAACAGAACAACTTTCGTGAAGGGACCCCTATATAAAGAGGCTTTGGGCAATGGTAAACAAACGCTTCTTTTCGACCTCAACTCTCCCTGCCACTAGAAGCTACCAGGCCAGAGGAATAGATATAGATCTAAACCTCTAAACCCTTCTCCACCACCACAACCATCTTCCACCACTTGTAATAGTAGATCTATTCAACAATTGGCGACATTGTAAGACTATTTGCTATCAACCTTATGATCTCTATTACAATGTTTACGATTGTCGATTTCATATTTGTGTGTGATTAATTCTCCTTGGGCTAAGGGCTTTGTCCTAGCCATGTAGCTTTTGTGCATGTTATTTATCATAGATGGGATCATGTATTAGTTTTTACGACATGATGATTGTAGTACCATCTCTTGCCTCAATCTAAGGACTTGTCAGGTACCCAAGACCCCGATGATTGATCTAGGTAAATAGAGTGTGAGTAAGGACTGATCTGTTGGATGGGAACCCTAGTGACAGAAGGGGTAGTACGGCTGTATGTGAGGAACTTACTTGGGATTAACGGTGACATCACGATGCATATCATTAGTTCTCTTTCTTCTATGTATGAGACTAGTAGGTTATTTCTATAAGCGGTTGCGGACATGATAACATTTATGGATGCACTGCCCACATATAATTATCTTGCTCTAACAATTACATGCATACTTTATTATTATCTATTATTCCCATCAGATATTTCACCGATGAATAAAAGGGTACTATTTTGTAACTTCCTACGTGGTGTGAAGTTCCCATCTGGATTTGCTTCCAACATTGCAAATTGTATTACTGCAGAGGGGAACAAGCTCCAAGGTTTGAAAAATCATGATTGCCACATCCTACTACAAAGGCTTTTAGCTCTTGGCATTAAAGTTTTAATGAAAAAGGATTTCTACAACATGCTTGCAGAATTGGGAAAGTTCTTTAGGGAACTTTGTAGCAAAACTCTGGACAGAAGAGTTGTAGAGCGTCTTCAGATGGACATAGCAGAAATCATGTGCAAGATTGAGCTAATATATCCACCATCCTTGTTTGATGTGATGGTGCATTTGGTAGATCATCTGCCTGAAGATGCACTTTATAGAGGTCCCATATAGTATAGATGGATGTATCCTATACAACATCGACTTTGCACTTTCAAGGGTACTGTCAGGAACAAGGCTAGAGCAGAGGCTTGAATTGCAGAGGCATATATTGTTGCTGAAGCATTTGCATTTTTCTCAAGATACATTCCTGATCGTAAAACAAGATCCAATCTGGGTGGCAGAACTGAAGAAGTTGAAAATCTGTTTTAACCATGGTGTTCTCCTAGTAGGAAAGAAGGAACATAGAACATTAATGCAGCACGAATATGACCAACTCACTTGGTATTTGCTGAATAACACTGATGAGGATGAAAACTTTGTTGCGTGAGTACTATTCATACATATCCTCACATATATGAAATGAAACTTGTAGCAAGATATGTTCAGATCTCTGACTTGAGTATCGTTTTTGTAGGTTATTTAAATCAACCAAAGGAAAAGATTATGTTGCACCATTATGTGGGGGTAGGTTTAGGAATGGTTTAGGAATCATGTAAGATGTTCAACTACTTTTAATTGCATAGAATTGTGCACATGAGATGTGTAACACTACGGTTCTGAAAATACCGCAGCTTCTATGTGACATGCCAATCCCCGGATCAGTTTATTGGCCCACAATAGAATAAAGATGAATAACATAGCAAATATCCGTGTATCATAAATAACGAAAGATCCAGAGTAACATTATTACAATAAGGGCTTAGCTATAGGCTAGCTCAACTTATTCAAGTAGCAACATAAATAAAATAACTCCTCCATTCTTCAAATTGCCCACAAGTGAACAAGTGCCGAGTGGAGTACCGCGACCTAATCGATCACTCAGAATCTAAATATCCTGCAACATGAAACGTAGCAGCCCCGAAGGGTCAATACATGGAATGTATGGCAAGTAGAGCTATTAAAGGAGACAATAGAACTAGCATCTACATGCATATTTGGCAAGTGGAGCTGTGGCTAGCTTGCATTTACATGTACCTTTGTCCTACTTTCATAAACAGTTATTGTCTTTCTTTGAAAAGATCCCAATTAAGTTAACCCATCAACATTAAAGCAATTAGGAAATTAGAATGAGCGAGAAACATGTCATGAAGTCAATATCAAGCAACTCAAATTTCCATAACCGAGGACACGGCTAATCGATTAGTTTATACACCCTGCAGGGGTTAGTACACTTTACCCATGTGACTTGGCCAGCCCAGCTCGTACCACCACTCTCATATTGGGTGATGATAGGGAGAAGTCCAAGAATGGACCATTAGGGAAGTAGCTCCCCAAACCCGACATGCACCATACCAACTTACCAAAATTCTACATCTCTGGATACGTGGGTTCGAGTTACCACAACCTACTAAGTTGTAACATCCCAAAAATATTAAACATGGATGATCAAATGCTAATCATCAAAATTAGGGTTAACAAAAACTTTCCCAACTAAAAATAAGAAAGCATTCATATGTGTGTATATTCAAAATTTGGATTCTTTTGAATTGCCATGGTTCTGTGTTTCTTTGCTTGTAAAATGATTCTTATGTGAAATAAACATCATCTAAATCATTCCCAAACTTTTCCCAAAGACAAACAACTCAAAATGAATAAATGAGGTACCAAGCATTCAAAAATGAATGGTCACTTTGGCCAAATTAACTCTCATGCCTACTTTGGCTATTCCAAGCATTCAAAAATTAACAGAAACACTTGTGGATCTTTCCACCCCTTGTTAGTACTCATAATGAGGTACCAAGGCCCACTTTGTGATCTTCCAAAACCATTCAAATGCTAAGTTTAAGCGACAGTTTAAAATTGAATCTATCTCATATGGGAAGATCCCACTATTTCAAAAACCACTCAAACAAGCTCAATTTTCAAAACCCAAGCACCTACAGAACCTCCAGCACAGGCCTAGCACACCCACCAAAAATCTTTTCAAAATTCAAAATTAAAGTTCTTGCGGCCATTTCATCGAACACCTTGCAGATTCAAATCAAACCAATAACAAACACTATTTTGAGCAGTGATTTGGCCAACCTTGTCTCCTCTCTAGCTCACAACAAACATCTAGTAGACCATCTAGCTTAATTGTAAACCTCTAGCACCACTGTGAGCTTGCCTTGCCATCAATGGTGAGAAGGCCGAGCCTCACCATGCCACCCCAAGGTGGACAGCAAGCTAGAGGAAGAACTAGCTGCGTCCACCTTGTCTAGCATGCTGCCCATGCCTCACCGCCCCCTCTCGACCAACCCTAGCTCAAAGACAGAGACAAGAACCGCCAGGAATGCCATGCCCGCGCCACTGTCGACCATGCCGACACGCACCACCGTTCATGCGCCGTTCCCACTCAACCCGACCACCTCGAGCCCTTGACGCCCGCCAGCATGAACCCCACCGTCCCAGCAGACCACTAGACATGATCGTTTCCTCGCCCGTACCACATAGCCACTGCACGCCACGGAGTTCGCCGTCGGTACCGCGCAGATCACCGCACGTTCCTGACCGATTGCCACCGCCCCTACGCACGCATTTAGGCTCTAGAGCATCTCCAAGAGACCGCGCGTCGACCGCCAACATCAGCCATCCCTCTAGCCGCCGGTAGCCATGTCGCCACCGTCGCCTACCCATCCCTCTCGGTCTCACCATCGAGCCTATAAAAGGAAGCCACCCCCAGCCGTTTTAAGCACACCATTCCACTCCCCTCACCTCACTGATCGTTCCACCCTCTAGCCGGAGTACGAGGAGCAGCAGTTCGCCGGAATTGCGTCGGAGTAGGCCGCCTCTGGAGGAGAAGGGGGCCATTGATTTCGACCACCCCCGGAGCTGCCTTGACCGTCCCTAAGATCGCCGGTGACCACTCGTTCGTTTGCCCGCCTCGCCGTCGTCGCTGGAGCCCTGGTATGCCCCCTATGCACCCCCACTGAGCCGCTAGGGTTCGAGCTCGCGGTGACATGTTCATCGTCGACGATGATCCCCAACTGTCGATCTCCCTTCTAATCCAACGACCCACACAGCCCCGTACCGCTTCGCACGTATGAGCCACTAACTAGTGGAACCCCCCTGTGAGCCGAGCCCAGCGCTGCGGAGTGACACTGGGTCGGCCCATTAACCTCTCCCGCGCGACCCAACCGTTTGAATTTAGATTTTTCTATTTTAATTCAAACATAGTTCTGTACCTATATTCAAAAATCAACCCAGCTCGATTCAGTGAACCAAAATGCATGAAACTAATTTTGTTAGAAAGGTATTGAAATGCTTAATCCAAGATCGTTGAATTCAAATCATTTGGAGATGTAGATCAACCTTCGTAAAAATAACAAGGCAGAAGCTTTTCTGCATTCAAACATTTTTCAAAATTTAACCATAATAGCTTTTGAGTTGATTCCAACTCTCAAAAATCACATTTGATCATACCTTTCAGAATATATAAAAACATTTGGGTTTACTTATAGAAATAATGTTCAAGCAACAAAAGAATGCCACATATGCATTTCTAGTCACCTTATTTATTTAAAATAAAAAGGTTAAACCTTATTAAATTGTGACACCACTTTAAATCACATTCCCATGTACTGAGGTGACAGCATTCCTTTCTATTGCGCCTAAAATCTCTATTTCTTCAAATATGTGGTGATGACATGTGTCAACATGATCCCATGTTTGAGTTGGAGAATATTAAATCTTGAGTAGTTTTTCAATGAGTAGAAATTACTTTTCTCAAATTAAAATAAATAAGACAAATGTTTTAATCTTGTAATGATAGGTGATGATGCTAGATCATCTATAGTACACCTTTGTGTGATGATTGAAAATAGTTAAGTATTGTTTGGTGATTGTGTACCTCGTATTTATTTATAGACGCTAGTACCGACCAAGGATACGAGGAGGAAG
The DNA here is from genome assembly GCA_910589765.1 of Avena atlantica. Lineage (NCBI taxonomy): Eukaryota > Viridiplantae > Streptophyta > Magnoliopsida > Poales > Poaceae > Avena > Avena atlantica. The sequence continues at coordinate 277,062,796 of OU342734.1, read as the reverse complement.
GAGGATACTACCAAGAACTGGATCATGAGATCCTTATTTGTGTAAGACCTTATGTATGGTTTATAATGGATGATGTACTGTGATATCCAAATCTGTTATGTCTCGCAAAAATGGTAATCCTGGGATTGCGATGTATGGCATAACATGCATCTGGATTAAAAACCCGGGTGTTGACAAGTTGGTATCAGAGCCATCCTGACCATAGGAGACCCTAGTTAGACTGGACGCTTAAATCAAAAACTTAGTTTCAAAACCAAAGGAAGTGAGTATTTACAAAAACTTATTCTCATTCTTATCACTTTGATTCTTTCATAAAAATTCATGTTCCTCAAAAACTCTTGCAAAATACATAAAATTTGACACACTTGATCACTCTACTAACTTACTCATCCTATATTCTTATAGATGGACGTGAAGTACAACAAGTTTTATCAGTTGGGGAATGGAGGAGACCTCATCTTTGAGCGTGACCTGGACCAGCTTTTGGAACTTCTGGAGCGTCCGCACCCCGAGTTCTTCGGAGCTCAGCTCAATGATCAAGGAGGAGAAGATCTGCAGTGGCTAGTTGTTGCAAGTATCCGAGGAAAGATTGAACCTCCCACTGCAGAGGGAATTCAGTTCACTTAAGAGAGAACAACTGGCTCGATGGACTTGCCAGAGCCATGCAAGAAGCTCTTGCCCGTCTATGTGGGCAGAGTATCAATCAGATCAATGGTACCCGCTTTGAGTTCTTTCCAAGGCGTGATGCTATGGGACAGCCACTGGAAGCCCCATACCACCACGAGATGAACACTGAGTTGGAACACCTTAGCTTCATTGTAGAGGTCCCAACCTTTAATAAGGTAGAGATCCCTGTGTTTACAATGCTAGTCCCTGGATCAATAGCTAGCATCCACAGTTAAAATGTAATATCAAGAAACAAAGGTCATAATACAACTTTATAAAGAGGAATAAAATAATTCATTACATCTTACATAGCTCATTTGGCTATCACATTACAATGCAGCAGAAAATCTATAGCATGGAGTCCTTCATCTTAAAAGTGACACAGGCAATCATGTTGGTTGCAGACTTGTAATCCTATTCAACACACTTCACTAACATCAAACAAACCTGCAACATAATAAGTTGCAGCCACAAGGGTCAATACATTTGAATTTTCTTGGCAAGTTTCACTATTATGTAGAAGTAAGTGGATCCTATCATTACATGCATATTTGGCTAAGTAGGGTTTAGGCTCTTTTGCAGAAAGCAATATAGTTTTATCATATCTTTTTAAAATAGTTTTGATCTTTTGTCAAATCTTTCTGAACTCCTTGGAAAACTCCAAGTGCTTCAAATCCCTTGTTGACACCATCAAGTTTTACTTTGAGAAATTGGAATGTCGAGATCTTCCATAGCTTCAGGCCTTAGTTTCTCAGAGTTGTCCGTAACCGGGGACACGGCTAAGTACTTAGAATTTGATCTTCTGCAGAAGTTGTACACTTTACCCACATGACACAATATCATCTTGATGCCACCAGTGGCCGCTGGGTAAGTACTCACCAAGATGGAGTAATGGCAGATTGAGAATGTGACAAAGTCTTTCCATAGAAGTCCTCCCAATACACAATGCTAGCTTGTCATCCAGGCACCAATGTAGGGTTTCAAGTTCCCATACACAATTCTAGTTAACCTGAAGATACGAATGCATGGGTCTTCCACTATGTAGTTGACTAAGCCAGATCCCACTTAGCATGTGGCTGTACACGGAAGCCACTGTACGAGAAACATGTTCAATCTCTAAGTTCCTGGGTGGTTTTCTTCTAATGCACATACAAAAAGAGATAGCCATATAAACATGGTTCCTTTTGTTGCCACCTTGTCCAAACTTGAGTATCCTTGTCCACCCAGGTGGTTCATTGAGTACTTGTTTTATTATATAAAACATATAACTTTTCAACTCTTCATATAAACATAACATGTATCCCATCCCAAATATATAGCAGGGCTAAGCATACTACAACTACAATGTTTCCACTAAGTAATATATAAGGGTATCCTATTAGGATTTAGCATAGCATAAAATATAGTAAACCTTCATGCATGTTACAAAAATCCACTAAGTGTAATGAAAATAGTAGGACATGGATGATAGTGTCACTTGCCTTAGTAGTTGGTAGTGTTGGTACACTCTTCACAATAACACACTTGACAATCAACACAATCTATCAAGCAAAACAACAAATACAAAACATACACAAGATCAACACTTATGGCAACACAAAAATCATGCAAAGTATGCAAACATGCAAGATGACAATTTTTATTGTACAAATTTTTATAACAAGGTTCTGAACATTACTAAGTGATTTATTGACATTTTATATTTTCAAGATTACAAATGCAACCATTTGAGCAATTGTAGCAATTAGCAACATTTTCTAACAATTGGAAATGCCATTCTCACTACATAATTTCCACGGTCTTATTTATACTAGAATAAAAGTATATTTCGGTTTTACTATACAGAGGGTTCAATTTACTACCATTTGCAAAAGGATTCACTTAAAAATAAGTTACACAACAATTTTTATACTCAAAATACTCCACAAATGGTTCTGTATAAAACGTGATTTTAGCAGACTAGAAAATACCTAATTATGGCTCCAATGTGTTCTACTCGTTTTTATGAATCCATAGGCATATTATTTGCTAAATTTGGATATACAGAACTAAAGATATAATTTTTATGGTGAAAATGACCAATTAAACCATTTAATTCATAAAACAAATTTTATACAGATAATAAGTAATATTATTGCAGAAATGGATTCTACAGAATCTCAGCTTTTCAGGGATACCAAATTTATAATTTTTGGACTTCTAAATCTTTTTCTATGAATTATATGAGTTCGTACTAAAATCTGGAAGAGTCAAACTCGGGAATTGACTGAAATTTATTTTGACTAATCTGACTTAGTTGACTGTTGACTATGCTGATGTCATGATGATGTCAGATTTGGCTACAGAAAAAGTTGCTCGGATGGAAAAACTTTCTACATGAAAGTTGTAGATAACAACTAGACCTATCTACTGTTCAAAGGAAATTGAATTTGGAGCATCGAGATGGGCGTAAAATGGATTATACCTTCTAAGATCTGAATCTTTGACTGTGTTTTTCTCTCTGCTCGATGAACGAAACGAGGTGAAACCAGTGGGAATGGAACCGTCTTGACGAGGTGAACAACTTCCGTCTTCAAGCCGCCGCGATCTGAGGTCGTCTTGAAGGTCTATTTTGGTGGAGAAGATTGGAGAGAATTTTGGACGAAAATAGGGCTAAGATTAGTTAAAAATTTGTAAACTTTCATGGAGTGGGGTTTATATAGGAGGAGGGAGGGGGCTGGATTAAAGGATATTAAAGAGAGAGAGGAATTAGGGGACATTTAGTGCAATTTAAGAGGGCAATTAAGAGTCATTTAGGAGCATTTGATACAAATAAGGTGCTCCTTGTTTCCTGGTTCACGTACATACACCCTCATGGTGGCCTCTTGGCCGATCTGCCTCGTTGGGCCGGCCCAGTTTGGCTGGCCTGGCCGGCCCTTTTTTTGTTTTATATATTTTTTATTTCTTAATTCTTTCATAACTTTTGATTTAGAGCTCCGAATTTATTGATTCAAATTTCTGCGGGTTTGTAAATTCATGGGCAATATTTTCGGACATAAATTTTATATATTTGGAAATATTTAATTTTCTCAATTATTAATTAGTCAATTATTATACGATTGCGTGTGTGTGCGATATTGGCCTAGTTGCAGGGAAATATATTTGGAATGACTTGGATTCTTTCCTTATTTGAATTTGATTCGATTTAGTTCCACCTTACATGGATAACCCATGAATTAAAGTTTCAAAATATGAGAGGATAATTTTATAAAATCTTAAAATAGCTCACATAAGCTATGGTGCTTATTTTAAAACGAGACTCTTTGCTTTTATTTTTGGTTCAAAACAAAACAACGGTTGTTTGAAAAATGTAAATGAAGTAGTTGATATGTATAGATGGTTTTTGGTTGAGAACATTCTTCAAGATTAAAACATAGATTTTCAAATACAGGAAGTTTGTGAAAAAGATTTTGAAGGGGAACCTTGCAAATTATAATTTTGAAGTAGAGGAGATATATGGATAATCTTGATGCTTTGATTTTAGGGTTTTTGTTAAATGCTATTTTTACTTTAAGGAGTACCTTTATTTGGGGTAAAACTTTTGTAATAGTTTAAAAGGTTTTAATGTTTCCAATTAGAAGCAAAAAAAATTCTTTTCCCCATAAATTTCAACAATTATTTCTTTTGTTTATTGATTTTTCACATTTCAAAATTTGGAAAATTTTGGGATGTGACAGGCTACCACCCTTAAAAGAAATCTCGTCCCGAGATTTGGGAAGGCTAGAGGTTACAATTTGTCTTCAAGGCAACTAGGGTACTACCACCCTTAAAATATTTTCAACTAGATTACATCATGTGTATCTCTTGGTTGTTGTTACCATCCTTGATGTTGGAGTCTCTTTGAGTATTCATCTATTTTGTTCGATTGGGATTAGAATAGGCAAAAGATTTCTAGGGAAGAAGTCTACTCACACACAACAATTCACACAAGCAATCACAATCAACATTCCACTCAAACAACAAGATTCTAGCATATTTGTAGGCAACAAAATAGTTTTCCTACACCACATAAGTTGGTGTGATCAATATATGATCTAATCTAAACACTAGTATGGTGGTCCAACTATAGGTTTCACTTGTGATCATTCCATTCTTCTTGGTTGTCTCTTCTTGAACAAGATCATGGTTTCCTTAGAAATATTCTTGCATCTTGGTCACAAAGATTCAAGGTGATGATGGTTCCTTCTAAGTTGTGTTTCCTTAGTATCCAAGTCTTGAGTAATATTTTTGTCTCTCTTGTAGTCCTCAGTGATGTCCAAGTTGAAGTTATTGGTGATGTTGAAGTCTTTGCTCAAGTTGAAGTTTTTGTCCATCAAGTTGAAAAGGAAGAGATGTAGAATCAAAACCAAAAAGGTTGAGGAAAGAGTTTACAAGATTGTTTGTAAATAAGTTTGGAACAAATACAACTCCTATTTTTCTAAGGGGTTTTGTCCAATCCTAGGGTTACAATCCTACAAGCAACATAGTGCTCTAATACCATCTGTAGAGGTCCCAACCTTTAATAAGGTAGAGATCACTGTGTTTACAATGCTAGTCCCTGGATCAATAGCTAGCATCCACAGTTAAGATGTAATATCAAGAAACAAAGGTCATAATACAACTTTATAACCAGGAATAAAATAATTCATTACATCTTACATAGCTCATTTGGCTATCACATTACAATGCAGCAGAAAATCTATAGCATGGAGTCCTTCATCTTCAAAGTGCCACAGGCAATCATGTTGGTTGCAGACTTGTAATCCTATTCAACACACTTCACTAACATCAAACAAACCTGCAACATAATAAGTTGCAGCCACAAGGGTCAATACATTTGAATTGTATTGGCAAGTTTCACTATTATGTAGAAGTAAGTGGATCCTATCATTACATGCATATTTGGCTAAGTAGGGTTTAGGCTCTTTTGCAGAAAGCAATATAGTTTTATCATATATTTTTAAAATAGTTTTGATCTTTTGTCAAATCTTTCTGAACTCCTTGGAAAACTCCAAGTGCTTCAAATCCCTTGTTGACACCATCAAGTTTTACTTTGAGAAATTGGAATGTCGAGATCTTCCATAGCTTCAGGCCTTAGTTGCTCAGAGTTGCCCGTAACCGGGGACACGGCTAAGTACTTAGAATTTGATCTTCTGCAGAAGTTGTACACTTTACCCACATGACACAATCTCATCTTGATGCCACCAGTGGCCGCTGGGTAAGTACTCACCAAGATGGAGTACTGGAAGATTGAGAATGTGACAAAGTCTTTCCATAGAAGTCCTCCCAATACACAATGCTAGCTTGTCATCCAGGCACCAATGTGTGGCATCCCGCAAAACCACTACTAGAAAATCGCGTTGAATTTGTGCATTGCATTGTCATCATCATGCATTGTTTGCATAAAACTATTTTCGCAAAGCCCGATTTGTTTCCAAACTCCTCATCTTAATTCACATGCAAAGCCCGGTCTCCGGATTATTTTGTTTGAGTGCTATCGGTTTGCAAACGGTGTTAACAAAACAAATAAAAATTATATTATTTTTAGTGGGGGCAGTCGAACGGGCCAGATCGACCCGAACGACCACCCCCAGGTTTTTACAATCGGTCCAACCAGTCCCACCCATAATCCTAAAACTACCAAACTATCTACCCAACCCAGCCTCCACGTCACCCTGGCCACTCACACGCTGCCACCTCACCCTTTCCTCTTCCCCCCACCAACCAGAAACTGCCACACAGCCTCCTACCCTTTTTCCCCTCTCTCTCCTCTCTCCCCACACAGCCCCTCCCCCCAGCACGCGTGGCCCACGCGGTAACCACTCCCTCCCCGCGTCCCCACCGTGTCCCCACCGCGTGGACCTGTTCCCCCGGCCCCACTCACGCGCTCCCCCAACTCCCACCTTGCACCTCTCCCTACCCTCTCTCTACCACCCTGGGCCCGCGCCCACCTCCTGCCAGCAACTCCCCCTCTACCCGCCGCGGGTCCCGCCTGGGACCCACCACCCACCTGCCGCGTGCCGCTCTCCCTCTCTCCCTTCTCTCCTTCCCCACGTCGCCCCCACCTCTCCCTGGCCCGACGCTCTCCCTCAGCCCTCCCCGCCGGCGCCGCCAAGCCCCGCTGCTCCCCCATCGCCTCCGCCCGCTTCCCTCCGTGTCCGGCCGCCAGCGGTGCAGTCGCCCGCCTCCGCGGCAGCGCCTCCCCTCCGCCTAGCCTCGCCGGACCAGCGCCTCCCCGCCGGCGCCAGCGGTCGTCACCCCGCCTCGCTGCTCGCCCCCACCGCGCGCGCCCCTCCCCGTCTCGCCTCGCCGACGCCAGGACCCCGCCGGCGAGCTCCGCCCCGCCGCGGTCATGCTCCCCACCTCCCTCCTGCCGCTCCCCGCACACGCCCCGCCGGCCCGCGCCTCCCCTCCGTTCTTCGCCGCCACCGCCAGCACCCGGCCCCCTCGCGCCTGCGGCCGCCTCCTCCGTCAACCGCCGCCGCCTCGCCGGACCGCCCCGACCCTCCGCGGCTCGCCCCCGTCCCTCTGCTCGCTCCGCGGCCGCCGCGCCGCCGGCCTCCCCCGACCTGGCGCCGCCTGCCGCGTGCGGCCCGCCCCGACCCCGACGTCGCCGGCGCTGCGCCCGGTCACACCCTTCCCGACCCCGTCCGCCGCCGTACCCCGCGCCTCCGCCGGCCTCGCGTCCTCGCCTGAGAGCCTCCTCCGCGCCCTCTCAGCACCCTGCGGACCCCGCTGCCCGCGTGGGCCTCGCCTCGCCTGCCTCCCTGACGAGTCCCTCGCTGCCAAGCCCCTCCGTTGTCCTCCCTTCTCTCCTGTCGCCTTCGGTATCGTCATGGACCAGGGCACCTCCTTGCTCGAGTTTTCGCACATGGTTGTTGTCCAGGTGCTGGTACCACTGCGTTCCCTGGCGGTACTGGTTGCACCCGGTGGAAAGGAAAGATCCTGATGCTGATCCCAAGTTCGCCATCGGCTGACCAAAATGGTACCCAAGGTCGACGACATGAATCTCAAGATCTTCCGACCCGTAACAAGTGCTCCGTTGCCTTTTTGTCGCCAAGATCTTCCAAGTACAGATCAACGCCAAGTTCCGCCAAGGCCCGTTATCGGACTCCGGGGCCCGCCAAGTTCTTCCACGTGGACCCAATGAACCGAAGACCGACCCCGTGACGAGTGCATCGACCCCCACCAAGATCTACCGACGCCGAGAACCCGGACGCCAAGATCACCGTCACGGAACGACATGATCTTCTCCTCGCAACGGCAAGATCGACCCCGTGGGACCCGACAAGATCGGCACGACGATAAGAACGACACCGTCCAGGGTTAAACCGATGCGCCCCGACGCCACGCCAAGTTCATCTACCCGAACGCCAAGAACTACTTCCGACCGCCGAGAACGTTTCCGTCGAACCCCGAACCCCAGATCCGAGCCCTGAGACCGACCCCGAACCCCGGAAACCCAAGTTCGCCGAACCCTAAATGTGTGACCCTTTTCCCGAGCCCTATTTTATAAATGCTAAATATAAAACCTGTTGCACTTTAATCATTCATCTTGCATGCATGCTTAACATGTGGTTTGGGGGCCTTATGCCGATTCACCTAATAATTAAATATGGGGCCCATATGCGGGCAAATCTAGCCTTATATTGGCCTCATTTAAACTTGTGTAGCGAACCGGTGCTATCTTCTGCCTTGTTAAAACAACATTTAATTGCGGGGTAGCTAAACAACTTGAACCATCTAATTAATTGTCGGGACCCCGGTTCCGCTTAATATGACCTAATTGCATTGCACCTTTGCCATGCCATACATCATACATGCATCATGCCGATCTTCTGTCGTGTATTAAATATTGCATCCGGTGTTTCTTCTAGTGTTTTGCTTCTTCGCGGATAAGGTCGTTGAGTTGATGCGAGTGTCGACCCGATCTTCGGGGAAAACTTTCGACAATGTTTTCAGGCGAGCATCTCCCCCTTTCTACCTATCTTACTTTTATAGTCTTTATTCCCTCCTGTTGATCTATTGCTATCTGTGTTGCGATGCTCTAGTTTTCGTACCCGTGATATCCCTTGCAGCCCTATATTGCCATGGCCACCCCCTATTACCTGTTGTTTGGTAGATAGTTGGACTTGCGCGTCGTAGTCGCTTGCTCAAGTGCGGTTGCGTGTCGCCATGTACCACTGTTGTTGGGGTATTGCCACCTGTTTGAGGTTGGAGATGATCATAGCTTTACTTATCGTTCACTTTATTTCCTGTTTAACAACTAAAATTGAAGTAAGAAGAGGCATCGGTGGGTGATAGATAATATTTGGTTTCTGAACGCCCACTTGTGTCCCGTAGGACCCCGAGTACTTGATACCTGTTCCTTGATTTATCGCGCTATCCACATATGGGGAGTATGGGCCCCCCTTAGCCAGCGCTTGATTCCGTCTTATTTCTTGGGGCCACAAACTAGTTTGAGGTTTTATTTACGATCCTGTACTTATGCCATGCTACTACTGTATTTACGATTGTGCGAGGAGCACACTGTACTGTTTAGGTAAGCGTAATGTTTTCGCGGTATCGACAAGCCCAGCCACACTTTCGGGTTCCCAGTCGTTTACAGCCATTGTCGCAAGCCTTGAGTCCGTCTCGGAGCTTGCTTACTTCGTTGCGGTTCTACTCAATGGGGTGGCCCCCTGAAATATTTCTGAATCTCGTGATTGCTCTGTCGTGAAGACCTCGTTGGGTTTTGATTTGGTTTTTCCGAGGTTGATCGTGTGTGTGTTGCTATATTTGCACCCCGGCCGGGTTAAAACTTTCTGAAAGTCGTGTCCGCGGTTATGGACGACTTGGAGCACAGTATCTCAACCATAGACAAGCATAACTAAAGTTTATCGCTATAAATTTGACTTTATAATGACTAGTAATCAGCTTCACTATAATGGAATGGCTAATTAATACTGCCCACAATTGCTCGTTTGGAGTGTCGCTTGCGACCATTATACTTGACTAGTAAGTATTGCAACTACAACGGAATGGCTAAATAAAAGTACCAACAACTGCTGGGTTTTGGGTCATCTCATGCTATCTGTATCTGATTAGTAATTGTTGCAACTATAACGGTATGGTTAACTAAAAATGGCCCACTGCTTATTTTATCAGGATGATTATCTATACCTGACTAGTAATTGCTGCAACGATAACCGAATAAATAAAACTGCCAACTGTGTGAGTTCCTCGGTTGACTTCCTCGATCGGTGTCGAGGGGGAAACGCCAGGATGGGTTTGATTGGTGGTAGTACCAGGTTGGTTCCGAGTAGGTCTTTCTTACCCCTCTCTGATAACCGCCAGTTGTATCGAGTCTCTATAGGTTGTTTAGTGCATGCTGCCGCTGCCGCTTCAGTCCACCATACCTATGTAGGCGAGGACCGCCGAATTCTAGTCTCGCCGTGTACTGGCCTCAGTACTGACGCTCCTTCTTTTTCCTTTGCCCTTTGTCGGCACCCCTTTTGTTTAAGCAGGTTTTGAGATCGACGTCGTTAGCAGGGTTACCCTTCCGGCTTGGCCTGGGCAGGGTTATGGACGCCATTGGTTATTCTTCAGGGCTCTTAGCCCCATTTGCTTCTTGTCCGTAGCTGGACGCACTATCGTTTTCAAGGTGATTTGGATCTTTGTATATTATATCTGTATTCTTGACTCATGGAGTCGCTGTTATATACATCTGTTCTGTGGGTCCCATCGAGGACTGTTGTGCAATGTTATTACTTTGTTTTCCACCCGCACGAAAGTGCCTGGTGGGCACCTTTGAATCGTTTCTATGCGGGTTTTGGCGAATTTTGCTCAAACTTGCATAGGTCCGATTCCGAGGGTGTTACAGAGTGGTATCAGAGCCCAGCAGTTGCGATACCCCACAAGTCCAGCCTGTAGGATAACCTAGCTAACGGCCGAAGTAGAGTGTCAAAACTATTTTGCGAAATCGGTTGGATAGTTCTGATTAGGTCTGATTTTACTCCTTACCCCTCTGCTATTCTCCTCTTATCTCGACGTGTTTTGAATCTGCTCTCTTATGTTTCTTCGAGTCCAGGATATCTCATGGTTGGGTTCCGTCGTACCTTCAGGGTTTCGCTTCCTTCTTTGATAACGGTGTTCTACCGTCCGGTGTTCCAGCTGCCTGATGAATCCGTCTGCTGTGGTACCATCCTTTGTTCCTTGTTTGTCCCTTCTGGTGTTTTCCGACGCGACGACATCATCTACGCCAGATCCGATGCAGAGTCTGCATCCCTCCGTTGTTCCGAACCTCGCTTGTCGAGATCTTCAGTCTAATTCCGAGAGTTGGTTGCATAATCCACCTATTCGTGTGCAGAGTAATGGTTTGGATGCGCGATGGACTGATCACCATCCGACTACTCTTATCATTCGCTCTTGTACATCGAATCAGTGGATCCAGCAGTTTTACTCCATCCATCGGAAGCTAGAGGTGGCTTTATTTGTTGATACCTCTACCTTCGACCTTTTGTTCCGGAGTGTTCTCTCGACGATCACGGACAACGACCTCTTGTTAGTGGTGTCGCGAGAATCTACACGAAGCGAGAAGATGCAGATCGCCGACCTTCCTTCCGGTACCATGAGGCGGATCTCGAGGGCGAGATCCATTGTTAGTGGTGTCGAATTGTGGCATCCCGCAAAACCACTACTAGAAAATCGCGTTGAATTTGTGCATTGCATTGTCATCATCATGCATTGTTTGCATAAAACTATTTTCGCAAAGCCCGATTTGTTTCCAAACTCCTCATCTTAATTCACATGCAAAGCCAGGTCTCCGGATTATTTTGTTTGAGTGCTATCGGTTTGCAAACGGTGTTAACAAAACAAATAAAAATTATATTATTTTTAGTGGGGGCAGTCGAACGGGCCAGATCGACCCGAACGACCACCCCCAGGTTTTTACAATCGGTCCAACCAGTCCCACCCATAATCCTAAAACTACCAAACTATCTACCCAATCCAGCCTCCACATCACCCTGGCCACTCACACGCTGCCACCTCACCCTTTCCTCTTCCCCCCACCAACCAGAAACTGCCACACAGCCTCCTACCCTTTTTCCCCTCTCTCACCTCTCTCCCCACACAGCCCCTCCCCCCAGCACGCGTGGCCCACGCGGTAACCACTCCCTCCCCGCGTCCCCACCGTGTCCCCACCGCGTGGACCTGTTCCCCCGGCCCCACTCACGCGCTCCCCCAACTCCCACCTTGCACCTCTCCCTACCCTCTCTCTACCACCCTGGGCCCGCGCCCACCTCCTGCCAGCAACTCCCCCTCTACCCGCCGCGGGTCCCGCCTGGGACCCACCACCCACCTGCCGCGTGCCGCTCTCCCTCTCTCCCTTCTCTCCTTCCCCACGTCGCCCCCAGCTCTCCCTGGCCCGACGCTCTCCCTCAGCCCTTCCCGCCGGCGCCGCCAAGCCCCGCTGCTCGCCCATCGCCTCCGCCCGCTTCCCTCCGTGTCCGGCCGCCAGCGGCGCAGTCGCCCGCCTCCGCGGCAGCGCCTCCCTTCCGCCTAGCCTCGCCGGACCAGCGCCTCCCCGCCGGCACCAGCGGTCGTCACCCCGCCTCGCTGCTCGCCCCCACCGCGCACGCCCCTCCCCGTCTCGCCTCGCCGACGCCAGGACCCCGCCGGCGAGCTCCGCCCCGCCGCGGTCGTGCTCCCCACCTCCCTCCTGCCGCTCCCCGCACACGCCCCGCCGGCCCGCGCCTCCCCTCCGTTCTTCGCCGCCACCGCCAGCACCCGGCCCCCTCGCGCCTGCGGCCGCCTCCTCCGTCAACCGCCGCCGCCTCGCCGGACCGCCCCGACCCTCCGCGGCTCGCCCCCGTCCCTCTGCTCGCTCCGCGGCCGCCGCGCCGCCGGCCTCCCCCGACCCGGCGCCGCCTGCCGTGTGCGGCCCGCCCCGACCCCGAAGTCGCCGGCGCTGCGCCCGGTCGCACCCTTCCCGACCCCGTCCGCCGCCGTACCCCGCGCCTCCGCCGGCCTCGCGTCCTCGCCTGAGAGCCTCCTCCGCGCCCTCTCAGCACCCTGCGGACCCCGCTGCCCGCGTGGGCCTCGCCTCGCCTGCCTCCCTGACGAGTCCCTCGCTGCCAAGCCCCCTCCGTCGTCCTCCCTTCTCTCCTGTCGCCTTCGGTATCGTCATGGACCAGGGCACCTCCTTGCTCGAGTTTTCGCACATGGTTGCTGTCCAGGTGCTGGTACCACTGCGTTCCCTGGCGGTACTGGTTGCACCCGGTGGAAAGGAAAGATCCTGATGCTGATCCCAAGTTCGCCATCGGCTGACCAAAATGGTACCCAAGGTCGACGACATGAATCTCAAGATCTTCCGACCCGTAACAAGTGCTCCGTTGCCTTTTTGTCGCCAAGATCTTCCAAGTACAGATCAACGCCAAGTTCCGCCAAGGCCCGTTATCGGACTCCGGGGCCCGCCAAGTTCTTCCACGTGGACCCAATGAACCGAAGACCGACCCCGTGACGAGTGCATCGACCCCCACCAAGATCTACCGACGCCGAGAACCCGGACGCCAAGATCACCGTCACGGAACGACATGATCTTCTCCTCGCAACGGCAAGATCGACCCCGTGGGACCCGACAAGATCGGCACGACGATAAGAACGACACCGTCCAGGGTTAAACCGATGCGCCCCGACGCCACGCCAAGTTCATCTACCCGAACGCCAAGAACTACTTCCGACCGCCGAGAACGTTTCCGTCGAACCCCGAACCCCAGATCCGAGCCCTGAGACCGACCCCGAACCCCGGAAACCCAAGTTCGCCGAACCCTAAATGTGTGACCCTTTTCCCGAGCCCTATTTTATAAATGCTAAATATAAAACCTGTTGCACTTTAATCATTCATCTTGCATGCATGCTTAACATGTGGTTTGGGGGCCTTATGCCGATTCACCTAATAATTAAATATGGGGCCCATATGCGGGCAAATCTAGCCTTATATTGGCCTCATTTAAACTTGTGTAGCGAACCGGTGCTATCTTCTGCCTTGTTAAAACAACATTTAATTGCGGGGTAGCTAAACAACTTGAACCATCTAATTAATTGTCGGGACCCCGGTTCCGCTTAATATGACCTAATTGCATTGCACCTTTGCCATGCCATACATCATACATGCATCATGCCGATCTTCTGTCGTGTATTAAATATTGCATCCGGTGTTTCTTCTAGTGTTTTGCTTCTTCGCGGATAAGGCCGTTGAGTTGATGCGAGTGTCGACCCGATCTTCGGGGAAAACCTTCGACAATGTTTTCAGGCGAGCATCTCCCCCTTTCTACCTATCTTACTTTTATAGTCTTTATTCCCTCCTGTTGATCTATTGCTATATGTGTTGCGATGCTCTAGTTTTCGTACCCGTGATATCCCTTGCAGCCCTATATTGCCATGGCCACCCCCTATTACCTGTTGTTTGGTAGATAGTTGGACTTGCGCGTCGTAGTCGCTTGCTCAAGTGCGGTTGCGTGTCGCCATGTACCACTGTTGTTGGGGTATTGCCACCTGTTTGAGGTTGGAGATGATCATAGCTTTACTTATCGTTCACTTTATTTCCTGTTTAACAACTAAAATTGAAGTAAGCAGAGGCATCGGTGGGTGATAGATAATATTTGGTTTCCGAACGCCCACTTGTGTCCCGTAGGACCCCGAGTACTTGATACCTGTTCCTTGATTTATCGCGCTATCCACATATGGGGAGTATGGCCCCCCCTTAGCCAGAGCTTGATTCCGTCTTATTTCTTGGGGCCACAAACTAGTTTGAGGTTTTATTTACGATCCTGTACTTATGCCATGCTACTACTGTATTTACGATTGTGCGAGGAGCACACTGTACTGTTTAGGTAAGCGTAATGTTTTCGCGGTATCGACAAGCCCAGCCACACTTTCGGGTTCCCAGTCGTTTACAGCCATTGTCGCAAACCTTGAGTCCGTCTCGGAGCTTGCTTACTTCGTTGCGGTTCTACTCAATGGGGTGGCCCCCTGAAATATTTCTGAATCTCGTGATTGCTCTGTCATGAAGACCTCGTTGGGTTTTGATTTGGTTTTTCCGAGGTTGATCGTGTGTGTGTTGCTATTTGTGCACCCCGGCCGGGTTAAAACTTTCTGAAAGCCGTGTCCACGGTTATGGACGACTTGGAGCACAGTATCTCGACCATAGACAAGCATAACTAAAGTTTATCGCTATAAATTTGACTTTATAATGACTAGTAATCAGCTTCACTATAATGGAATGGCTAATTAATACTGCCCACAATTGCTCGTTTGGAGTGTCGCTTGCGACCATTATACTTGACTAGTAAGTATTGCAACTACAACGGAATGGCTAAATAAAAGTACCAACAACTGCTGGGTTTTGGGTCATCTCATGCTATCTGTATCTGATTAGTAATTGTTGCAACTATAACGGTATGGTTAACTAAAAATGGCCCACTGCTTATTTTATCAGGATGATTATCTATACCTGACTAGTAATTGCTGCAACGATAACCGAATAAATAAAACTGCCAACTGTGTGAGTTCCTCGGTTGACTTCCTCGATCGGTGTCGAGGGGGAAACGCCAGGATGGGTTTGATTGGTGGTAGTACCAGGTTGGTTCCGAGTAGGTCTTTCTTACCCCTCTCTGATAACCGCCAGTTGTATCGAGTCTCTATAGGTTGTTTAGTGCATGCTGCCGCTGCCGCTTCAGTCCACCATACCTATGTAGGCGAGGACCGCCGAATTCTAGTCTCGCCGTGTACTGGCCTCAGTACTGACGCTCCTTCTTTTTCCTTTGCCCTTTGTCGGCACCCCTTTTGTTTAAGCAGGTTTTGAGATCGACGTCGTTAGCAGGGTTACCCTTCCGGCTTGGCCTGGGCAGGGTTATGGATGCCATTGGTTATTCTTCAGGGCTCTTAGCCCCATTTGCTTCTTGTCCGTAGCTGGACGCACTATCGTTTTCAAGGTGATTTGGATCTTTGTATATTATATCTGTATTCTTGACTCATGGAGTCGCTGTTATATACATCTGTTCTGTGGGTCCCATCGAGGACTGTTGTGCAATGTTATTACTTCGTTTTCCACCCGCACGAAAGTGCCTGGTGGGCACCTTTGAATCGTTTCTATGCGTGTTTTGGCGAATTTTGCTCAAACTTGCATAGGTCCGATTCCGAGGGTGTTACACAATGTAGGGTTTCAAGTTCCCTTACACAATTCTAGTTAACCTGAAGATGCCAATGCATGGTTCTTCCACTATGTAGTTGACTAAGCCAGAGCCCATTTAGCATGTGGCTGTACACGGAAGCCACTGTACGAGAAACATGTTCAATCTCTAAGTCCCTGGGTGGTTTTCTTCTAGTGCACATACAAAAATAGATAGCCATATAAACATGGATCCTTTTGTTACCACCTTGTCCAAACTTGAGTATCCTTGTCCACCCAGGTGGTTCATTGAGTACTTGTTTTATTATAGAAAACATATAACTTTTCAACTCTTCATATAAACATAACATGTATCCCATCCCAAATATATAGCAGGGCTAAGCATACTACAACTACAATGTTTCCACTAAGGAATATATAAGGGTATCCTATTAGGATTTAGCATAGCATAAAATATAGTAAACCTTATCATGCATGTTACAAAAATCCACTAAGTGTAATGAAAATAGTAGGAAATGGATGATAGTGTCACTTGCCTTAGTAGTTGGTGGTGTTGGCACACTCTTCACAATAACACACTTGACAATCAACACAATCTATCAAGCAAAACAACCAAGACAAAACATACAAAAGATCAACACTTATGGCAACACAAAAATCATGCATAGTATGCAAACATGCAAGATGAAAATTTTTATTGTACAAATTTTTATAACAAGGTTCTGAACATTACTAAGTGATTTATTGACATTTTATATTTTCAAGATTACAAATGCAACCATTTGTGCAATTGTAGCAATTAGCAACATTTTCTAACAATTGGAAATGCCATTCTCACTAAATAATTTCCACGGTCTTATTTATACTAGAATAAAATTATATTTTGGTTTTACTGTATAGAGGGTTCAATTTACTACCATTTGCAAAAGGATTCACTTAAAAATAATTTACACAACAATTTTTATACTCAAAATACTCCACAAATGGTTCTGTATAAAACGTGATTTTAACAGACTCAAAAATACCTAATCATGGCTCCAATGTGTTCTACTCGTTTTTTTGAATCCATAGACATATTATTTTCTAAATTTGGATATACAGAACTAAAGATATAATTTTTATGGTGAAAATGACCAATTAAACCATTTAATTCATAAAACAAATTTTGTATAGATAATAAGTAATATTATTGCATAATTGGCTTCTACAGAATCTCAGCTTTTCAGGGATACCAAATTTATAATTTTTAGACTTCTAAATCTTTTTATATGAATTATACGAGTTCGTACTAAAATCTGAAAAAGTCAAACTCGGGAATTGACTGAAATTGACTTTGACTAATCTGACGTAGTTGACTGTTGACTACGCTGATGTCATGATGATGTCAGATTTGACTACATAAAAAGTTGCTCGGATGGAAAAACTTTCTACATGAAAGTTGTAGATAACAACTAGACCTATCTACTGTTCAAAGGAAATTGAATTTGGAGCAACGAGATGGGCGTAAAATGGATTATACCTTCTAAGATCTGAATCTTTGACTGTGTTTTTCTCTCTGCTCGATGAACGAAACGAGGTGAAACCAGTGGGAATGGAACCGTCTTGACGAGGTGAACTACTTCCGTCTTCAAGCCGCCGCGATACGAGGTCGTCTTGAAGGTCTATTTTGGTGGAGAAGATTGGAGAGAATTTTGGACAAAAATGGGGCTAAGATTAGTTGAAAATTTGTAAACTTTCATGGAGTGGGGTTTATATAGGAGGAGGGAGGGGGCTGGATTAAAGGATATTAAAGAGGGAGAGGAATTATGGGACATTTAGTGCAATTTAAGAGGGCAATTAAGAGTTATTTAGGAGCATTTGATACAAATAAGGTGCTCCTTGTTTCCTGGTTCAGGTACATACACCCTCATGGTGGCCTCTTGGCCGATCTGCCTGGTTGGGCCGGCCCAGTTTGGCTGGCCTGGCCGGCCCTTTTTTTTATTTTATATATTTTTTATTTCTTAATTCTTTCATAACTTTTGATTTAGAGCTCCGAATTTATTGATTCAAATTTCTGCGGGTTTGTAAATTCATGGGCAATATTTTTGGACATAAATTTTATATATTTGGAAATATTTAATTTTCTCAATTATTAATTAGTCAATTATTATACGATTGCGTGTGTGTGCGATATTGGCCTAGTTGCAGGGCAATATATTTGGAATGACTTGGATTCTTTCCTTATTTGAATTTGATTCGATTTAGTTCCACCTTACATGGATAACCCATGAATTAAAGTTTCAAAATATGAGAGGATAATTTTATAAAATCTTAAAATAGCTCACATAAGCTATGGTGCTTATTTTAAAACGACACTCTTTTCTTTTATTTTTGGTTCAAAACAAAACAACGGTTGTTTGAAAAATGTAAATAAAGTAGTTGATATGTATAGATGGTTTTTGGTCGAGACCATTCTTTAAGATTAAAAAATAGATTTTCAAATACAGGAAGTTTGTGAAAAAGATTTTGAAGGGGAACCTTGCAAATTATAATTTTGAAGTAGAGGAGATATATGGATAATCTTGATGCTTTGATTTTAGTTCTTTTCCCCATAAATTTCAACAATTATTTCTTTTGTTTATTGATTTTTCACATTTCAAAATTTGGAAAATTTTGGGATGTGACATTCATGATGTATGATCGTCAGCAGGAACTGGACAATGCCCATGACTACTCCAACAACAAGTCCGCCATCATCAAGACGAAGGATCAGACCATCGCCATGCTAGTGAAGGATCACAAGTCTCGTCGCCATCAGCTTGACAAGAAGGAGAGCATCATTGCCCGTCTTCGCCACCGTATCACGGATTTGGAGGAGACCATCCACGAGAGAGACATGCAATTGGAGGAAAGGGAGAATGCCGGAGAAGATCTTCGTGGAGACCCCTACTCCTATCTCAGCGATGATGATGATTTTCTGGAGGATCAGGCCATGGACTTCTTCATCGATGAGGAGGATTTCTCCTTCATCGATGACGATGATGATGATGAGTATGATGATTACACCGACTCCGAGGAGTAGTAGCACCTGAGCACTAGCGTTAGTGAACGATATTCGGTCCCACTGTATCGTAGTTTCCAGAATGGTTCTTAAAACCATCTGTTTTTCCTTTGTTGTGGTGCGTGTTGTATCGTGTTCTATGAATGAATGAAAAGAAAGTTGCAAAAAAATCTGAGTCAAACTTTAAAAACTTTTCAAAGTCCTTGAACCTTAGAAATTTCCCTCTTTTCTCATAATCTATCTCAATCTTCAGATGCCTCACGGAGGAAGTGGTTCATCCCCGGACCCGATGTTGCAGATCCTGCAAATGTTGGTTTCTGACCGCAAAGCTGAAAGAGCAGAATGTCAAGACAACTTAGCCACCCTTCACCAGATAGCTCAGTTATCCCACAACAACCAAGGCCAAGGAAACCAGGACAACCATGGATCTAAGCTCAAAAATTTCCAGAACACCAACCCACCTGTTTTCACTAAGTCGGAATAGCCCCTAGATGCAGATGATTGGCTGCAAACCATGGAAAACAACCTGGAAGTCGCCGGAGTGGAAGCTAACAAGAAAGTTCTGTTCGCCACCCACTATCTATCCGGAGATGCAAGATCATGGTGGAATAGCGTTCGTGCAATGATCGGAGGACAGATGATGACCTGGGAGGAATTCAAGGTCAAGTTCAGCAGAATGTGCCACCATATTTGATCAAGAGACTGAGAGATGAGTTAAGAGAACTAAAGTAAGGAAGGATGACCGTAGTGGAGTACAGTGACAAATTATTGTCATTAGCAAGGTATGCCCCGGATGAGATCGACACTGAAGCCAAGAAGAAAGAAAGATTCTTGAATGGTCTGCACGATGAGATGCAGATGGTGTTGGTCAATATCCCCTTTCCTGATATTGAAGCCCTCGTCGACTCTGCCATTCAGATGGAAAGAAAGATCAACCAAGCCAATGAGAACTGCAAGCGCCGCATGATGCATCAGCCAGGAACCCATCATACCCCAAAGTATCGCCCCAACCCATCTCCAGGATTTTACCCCAGAACCAACAGACCCCCGATGAACCGTCCGACCTATCCCAACCATGGAAACCCAAGGCCCGGAGGAAATCACAACAACCCCGGCAACTCTGGCTATTTCAACCGTGCACCATCCAAGTTCAACAACAACAATGCTACCGCCAACACCAACACTGCCCCGAGGACTGGAAGCAATGATGTGCCTGCTGCAGCAAAGGACAAGTCGCAAGTGACTTGTTATGACTGGAAATAAGGGTCACTAATCCAATGAGTGCCCCAAGAAGAATGTCACGGCCCCCAATGCAAATGCCCCAGCTTAGCAGCAGCGTCGTGTTCATCCAGGAAGGTTTTCCCTAGGGAACTCTCTCAACCCCAACGACCGTCTTTTTCTCATGCATGCTGAAGAAGCCCAGGAAGCGCCAGACGTCGTGTTGGGTATGTTTTCTGTTAATTCAGTACTTGCAAGAGTGTTGTTTGATTCTGGTGCATCACACTCATTTGTCACCGAAGAATTTGCATGCACTAGTAAGATTCAACCAACCAAACTGAAGCATGTTATGGTTGTTCAAATCCCCGGATCAACCACCAAAGCTAGGCAAATTTGCAAAGCCGTCCCTATTCGAATCCATGGCATAGATTTTTATGCTAACTTGATAGTACTCAGAACTAAAGGTTTGGAAGTAGTACTAGGAATGCATTGGATGTCCAAACATAAAGGTTAATTGACTGCACCAAGAAAACCATAACCATGACCAGTACAGCCGGAATAGCAGTCAAGCATGTATCTGAAACCTTACCTCGTCAATTCAAGTGCAACAAGAGTATAGCCCAACCTACCATTGACCAAGTCCGGATAGTCTGTGAATACCCCGATGTATTTCCAGATGTTTTCCCTGGTATGTCCCCAGATCAAGATATCGAGTTTATCATTGAACTAATCCCTGGAACCGGACCCATAGCCCAGAGACCATATAGTATGAACTCGTCTGAACTAGTGGAACTAAAGAAGAAACTGGATGCCATGTTGGAAATTGGATTGATTCAACCAAGTGCGTCACCATGGAGATCACATGTCTTGTTTGTGGACAAGAAAGATGGAGGTAACCATTTGTGTACGGATTACCGGAAGTTGAATGATGTCACTTTCAAGAACAAATACCCGTTGCCCAAGATAGAAGATTTGTTTGATCAGTTGACTGGTTACAAGGTGTTTTCTAAGATTGATCTTAGAACTGGCTATCATCAACTCAAGATTCGCGCAGAGGATATTCCCAAGACTGCCTTTACCACCAGATATGGATTATACGAGTATACTGTCATGTCTTTTGGATTAATCAATGCCCCCGCTTATTTCATGAATCTCATGAATAAGATTTTTATGGACTTCCTGGATAAGTTTGTCGTTGTTTTCATCGATGACATTGTGATTTATTCCAAATTAGAAGAAGAACATGAGATACACCTAAGGACCATTCTTGGAACCCTTAGAGAGCATCAGTTGTATGCCAAGTTTAGCAAATGTGAATTCTGGTTACAGGAGGTAGGATTCCTCGGTCACATTGTATCAGCCGGAGGAATTGCCGTTGACCCTGGAAAGGTGAAAGATGTCAAATATTGGCAAGCCCCAACCACTCAAACCCAAGTTCGTGCATTTCTCGGATTGGCGCGGTACTACCGTAAGTTCGTAGAAGGATTCTCGAGTATCGCCAGACCCATGACCCAATTGCTAAAGAAGGACAAGAAGTTTGAATGGACGGACAAATGTGAAGCGAGTTTTCAAGAACTTCAGAGAAGATTGATTTAAGCCCCAATCTTGATCATGCCGGATATCACGAAGCCCTTTGACGTGTATTGTGACGCATCCAAGATTGGTCTTGGATGTGTGCTAATGCAAGAAGGCAAAGTTATATCCTATCTATCCCGACAACTGAAACAGCATGAGCAAAACCTCCCAACCCATGACCTCGAGCTCGCAGCCGTAGTTCTAGCCCCGAAGACATGGAGGCATTACCTGATGGGAAACCGTTGTGAGATCTCTTCGGATCACAAGAGCCTAAAGTATATATTCACTCAGAAGGAGCTGAATATGAGACAGTGAAGATGGATTGAGCTAATCAAGGATTATGACTTGGACATTCACTATCACCCCAGTAAAGCCAATATGGTAGCAGATGCCCTTAGCAGATTGTCGTGCCGCTTGAACTCCATGATTTTGAAGGAGCAACCAAGCCTACACAAAGATATGGAGGATTTCCAAATGGAATTAGTGAGTGAAGGATTTATGGCTAGCATAGAACTTCAACCCACCTTGATCATCCAGATCAAGGAGGCACAGAAAGGAAATGCTAGTATCGACGGAATCAAGCGTCGTACGGTATAGGCAAAGTACCCGGATTTACGGAAGATGAAGAAGGAGTTCTGTGGTATAAATGATGTCTTTGTGTACCAGCATATTCTGAGTTGAAAGAAGTTATTCTGAAGGAAACTCATGATACTCTTTATTCTATCCACCCCGGAGGAACGAAGATGTATCAGGATTTGAAGGAACAATTTTGGTGGCATAAGATGAAGAGAGAAATCGGAAGCTATATCGCCAAGTGTGATATATGTCAGCGAGTCAAGGCGGGACATCAAAGACCCGCAGGATTGTTGCAACCATTGAAGATTCCGGAGAAATTTTGGTGGCATAAGATGAAGAGAGAAATGGGATTCCGTTGGAATGGACTTTATCACCGGATTGCCTACTTCTAGTAAGGGAAATGACTCTATCTGGGTCATAGTGGACAGATTGTCCAAAGTCGCCCATTTCTTACCAGTCAAGATCACATATCAGAGTTCGAAGCTAGCAGAGTTGTACATCGCTAGAATCGTCAGTTTGCACGGAGTCCCCAAGAACATCGTATCTGATCGAGGAACTCAGTTTACCTCGAGATTCTGGAAGAAAGTCCAAGAAGGTTTAGGAACCCGACTAGATTTCAGCACCGCTTATCACCCTCAGACCGACGGACAAACGGAGCGAGTAAATCAAATACTCGAAGATATGTTGAGAGCATGTGTGTTAGAGTATGGATCTAAATGGGAAGAGTGGCTGCCGTTCGCGGAATTTTCATACAACAACAGTTATCAAGCTAGTTTGCAAATGGCCCCATTTGAATTCATGTATGGACGGAAGTGCCGCGCCCCTTTGAACTAGTCAGAAGTAGGAGAGAGTCAGATTTTCAGACCCGACATCCTACGAGAAGCAGAAGAGAAGTTCACAAGATTCGTGAGCACCTCAAGACCGCCCAGTCAAGACAGAAGAGTTATGCCGACAAGAGACATCGAGACCTCGCCTTCAACATTGGAGATTTTGTGTATCTGAAAGTGTCGCCATTGAAGGGAATGCAGCGTTTCCACCTCAAGGGAAAGTTAGCCCCCAGATATATCGGCCCCTTCAAGATTCTGAACCATCGAGGAGAAGTGTCCTATCAATTGGAACTACCCGAAGAGATGTCAGCCGTGCACAATGTGTTCCATATCTCATTACTTCGCAAGTGCCTCAAAGTTCCGGAGAAGACTGAAGTGTTCAAGAACATTTATCATCGGACCATAGAGATCAACGATGACCTGACCTATCCCGAAGTACCCATCCGCATTTTGGAATAAGCTTTCAGAACTACCAGTACCCGAAGCATCAAGTTTCTCAAGATTAAGTGGAGCAACCACACAGAAGAAGAAACTACCTAGGAGCGCGAAGATCACATCAGGACGGAGTTTCCTGATCTCTTCAAATCCTAGGTAATCTTTTTCGTCCTTTTTCATATCTCGGGACGAGATTTTTTTTAAGGGGGGAAGGTTTGTAACATCCCAAAAAAATTAAACATGGATCATCAAATGCTAATCATCAAAATTAGGGTTAACAAAAACTTTCCCAACTAAAAATAAGAAAGCATTCATATGTGTGTATATTCAAAATTTGGATTCTTTTGAATTGCCATGGTTATGTGTTTCTTTGCTTGTAAAATGATTCTTAGGTGAAATAAACATCATCTAAATCATTCTCAAACTTTTACGAAAGACAAACAACTCAAAATGAATGAATGAAGTGAATGGTCACTTTGGCCAAATTAACTCTCATGCCTACTTTGGGTATTCCAAGCATTCAAAACTTAACAGAAACATTTTTGGATCTTTGCACCCCTTGTTAGTAATCATAATGAGGTACCAAGGCCCACTTTGTGATCTTCCAAAAAAATTCAAATGCTAAGTTTAAATGACATTTTAAAATTGAATCTATCTCATATGGGAAGATCCCACTATTTCAAAAACCACTCAAACAAGCTCAATTTTCAAAACCCAAGAACCTAGAGAACCTCCATCACAGGCCTAGCACACCCACCAAAATTATTTTCAAAATTCAAAATTCAAGTTCTTGCGGCCATTTCATCAAACACCTTGCAGATTCAAATCAAACCAACAACAAACACTATTTTGAGCAGTGATTTGGCCAACCTTGTCTCCTCTCTAGCTCACAGCAAACATCTAGTAGATCATCTAGCTTAATTGTAAACCTCTAGCACCATTGTGAGCTTGCCTTGCCATCAGTGGTGAGCAAGCCGGGCCTCATCATGCCACCCCAAGGTGGACAACAAGCTAGAGGAAGAACTAGATGCGCCCACCTTGTCTAGCATGCTGCCCATGCCTCACCGCCCCCTCTCGACCAGCCCTAGCTCAAAGATAGAGACAAGAACCGCCAGGAACGCCATGCCCGCATCGCTGACGACCATGCCGATGCGCACCACCGTGCACGCGCCGTTCCCACTCAACCCGACCACCTCGAGCCCTTGCCGCCCGCCAGCATGAACTCCACCGTCCCAGGAGACCACTAGACATGATCGTTTCCTCGCCCGTACCCCGTAGCCGCCGCACGCCGCGGAGTTCGCCGTCGGTACCACGCAGAGCACTGCATGTTCCCGACTGATTGCCACTGCCCCTACGCACACATTTAAGCTCTAGA
Source organism: Avena atlantica (assembly GCA_910589765.1). Taxonomy (NCBI): domain Eukaryota; kingdom Viridiplantae; phylum Streptophyta; class Magnoliopsida; order Poales; family Poaceae; genus Avena; species Avena atlantica. The sequence goes on along the minus strand of OU342734.1, from coordinate 277,037,894 downwards.
GCATTACCAGGAGACCGCACGTCGATCGCCAACCTCAGCCATCCCTCTAGCCGCCCGTAGCCATGTCGCCACCGTCGCCTGCCCATCCCTCTCGGTCTCGCCGTCGAGCCTATAAAAGGAAGCCACCCCCAGACGTTTGAAGCACACCATTCCACTCCCCTCACTGATCGTTCCACCCTCTAGCCGGAGTACGAGGAGCAGTTCACCGGAATTGCGCCGGAGCAGGCCACCTCTAGATGAGAAGGGGGCCATTGATTTTGACCACCCCCGGAGCTGCCTCGACCGTCCCTGAGCTCGCCGTCGACCACACGTTCGTTTGCCCGCCTCGCCGTCGTCACTGGAGCCCTGGTATGGCCCCTATGCACCCCCACTGAGCCGCTAGGGTTCGAGCTCGCCGGTGACATGTTCATCGTTGACGATGATCCCCATCCGTCGATCTCCCTTCTAATCCAACGACCCACACAGCCCCATACGGCTTCACGCGTATGAGCCACTGACTGGTGGAACCCCCTGTTAGCCGAGCCCCGCGCTGCGGAGTGACACTGGGCCGGCCCATTAACCTCTCCCGCGCGACCCAACCGTTTGAATTTAGATTTTTCTATTTTAATTCAAACACAGTTCTGTACCTATATTAAAAAATCAACCCAGCTTGATTCAGTGAACCAAAATGCATGAAACTAATTTTGTTAGAAAGGTATTGAAATGCTTAATCCAAGACCGTTGGATTCAAATCATTTGGATCTCTAGGTCAACCTTGGTAAAAATAACAAGGCAGAATCTTTTCTGCATTAAAACATTTTTCAAAATTTAACCATAATAGCTTTTGAGTTGATTACAACTCTCAAAAATCACATTTGATCATACCTTTCAGAATATATAAAAACATCTGGGTTTACTTACAGAAATAATGTTCAAGCAATGAAATAATGCCACATAGGCATTTCTAGTCACCTTATTTATTTAAAATAAAAAGGTTAAACCTTATTAAATTGTGACACCACTTTAAATCACATTCCCATGTACTGAAATATGTGGTAATAACATGTGTCAACATGATCCCATGTTTGAGTTGGAGAATATTAAATCTTGAGTAGTTTTTCAATGAGTAGAAATTACTTTTCTTAAATTAAAATAAATAAGACAGATGTTTTAAGCTTGTAATGATAGGTGATGATGCTAGATTATCTATAGTACACCTTTGTGTGATGATTGAAAATAGTTAAGTATTGTTTGGTGATTGTGTACCTCGTATTTATTTATAGACGCTAGTACCGACCAAGGATACGAGGAGGAAGGAGGATACTACGAGGAGGAAGCCGAGGAAAACTTTAACCACTGCTCTGCACAAGGCAAGCTAACCCTTGCAAGATACCCTACTTATGCAAGCTAATACTTGCTTGTTACCATGACCACTAGATGCCTTAAGTATATGTTATCATACCCACTTGATAAACCATCCTATTATTTTACTTGCAAGCTTTATACCTTATTCCTTTATCAAAGCTTTCTCTTAGAGTTTACATAGTGAATTGTAGATACTAGAAAGATATTTCAAGGTTGCACAAAGAGCATTAAATTTGGCCTAAGTAGATAATCTTGATGTCATCCTAAGGCATGAGATTGAACTTAATTAATCTACACTTGTTTACCACCCCTCATTAGTACTTACCATCACTTGTAGATGCTAGTGCTAAGCATCAAACTTGATCAACTTTAGATGGGAATACTTGGTGAAAATGGTTATGAAAACCTTGGAATGATGAGTCATTCTACTGAAATGTTTTGACATGTGTTTCTGAACACTAGATGATTTTGATGATGAAAATGTTGAGGCATGAGCCTTAGCCCTTTATAAAACTGATGGTTGTCTGGATGCGATACCATTCCAATTTTACCGTACAACCACAATACCCGAAAATTGGATAGGGCTTGACTAGAAACTTACATACCTTAGTATGGGTTCCCTCACGGTCCACCTGTGCAGTACCCAAGATGACAGTTGGTCATGGTTGGGAGGCCAAACTCACAGGAGAGGTGCCTATACTAGGGCGTGTAATTGAAAGGTTAGGATTGATTATCCGCATACTGAGTATGGTGAATTCAGGATTTGTTCCTTACGGATGTATCGAATGTTGCGGTGAAAGTGTACAATCTTTGCAGAGTGTCAAACTATTCGAATAGACGCGTCCGCGGTTATGGACAGTTGGAGTGGCCATACTGTTTCCCCCGTCAGATGTTTTCAAAATGACTTGTGAAATGAATTATGACTTTGACTTGACCAAAACAAGGTTGTGATATGAAATTCAAGTTCCCACTTAGGTGCTATAAAATTTTCAACTAGCTTTCGTTGCTTCTGAACTTAGTAGAGGTAAATCTGGCTTTTTGCAAAACAACCCTAGAGCTTAGTGCCCTACTATAAAACCCCCTTCACTTGTTAGTATTAGTTTGCGAGTACTTAAAGAGTACTCATGGCTTTGTACCTGGCTATTCCCGTGGCTAGACTATGAAGAGGAGTACCAGGATGATGGTCCGCAGGAAGGTTATGACAACTAGGATCATCTCCCATCGTCAGTATTGCCTGTGACCCCGAAGATGGAGCTTCGCCCACGCTATCTTTATTATTTACGTTATTCCGCTGCTTGAGTTGTATTAAGAACTGGATCATGAGATCCTTATGTGTGTAAGACCTTATGTATGGTTTGTAAGGGATGATGTAGTGTGATATCCAAATCTGTTATGTCTCGCAAAAATGGTAATCCTGGGATTGCGATATATGGCATAATAGGCATCTGGGATTAAAAACCCGGGTGTTGTCATGAGTCCAACCAACCGCCCATTTCATTATTGTCACATGGTTGTACACGTAAGCTACAAAATAAAGAAGATAATCATTTTCTCTTGATACCTGGGTGCCTTTCCGCAATGATACCACCAAAAAATGTCAATCCCATCACACCCAGGAGATTCATTGATTAAGTTGTTTTTAGTTTTCGCAAACCAACAGATTTAGAAACAACTTTCAGTGATGTAACCAGCCCTCGTTCATCATAGCATGGCTAAGCACATCTACCAACGGTGGCTCATCTACAGGAAATCCCTACCACATAATAGGACATAGCATAGTGATAGTACCTTCCTACACATGCATCTACAAAATACACGACAATGCATTCAAAAATAGTAGGACAATATCATGAAAAAGGTAGCATCTACTTGCCTTGGCTGTAGCGGTCGAACGAACAATCCTCACACGAGCAAGTGTTGCACTCGTCACAATCTACACGATACAATTGCAACACATAAACAAACCAAACACAAACATATACAAACATAACAATGCAAGATGCATGCATGAAAAGTTGAACAAAGCTTCAGTAGTATTCTACAACTTTTTTTCAGTATACCTACTGTATGCATGCATGGAAAACATTTTAAAAACATTGGAAGCAAAGCATGCAATTTTAAATGGCCAAACAATTGAGCTATAACCCAATTATTAAGCCACTGCTATTAACAGTTTGTAAAATCTTAGAAAAATAGCTACAGTGTAGGCGACCTAAAATAGAACCAGTACCAACTGGAATCACTCAAAAACGATTTATAGAACTTTCTGAATAAATAAAATACTCCAGAAAGCCTTTTAATGGATTCTGCAACTTCCAGTACTGTAAGGCTACCTTTTCAATTCACTAACAGGTTCCTCTTGTTCTACTAATTCCAGGGACACCTAATTTGCAATTTTTGGAGTTGTAGAACTTTTCCTATGAATTTATTACTCTAAATAGGACATTAAACTATTTATTTATTCACGGCAAAACCTTGCAGCAATTGTCTGAAACAACTATACATCAATATTCTACGTGAAAACCTGAATCCAAAGGTATATTATTTGCAATTTTTGGCCTAGTAGATTAATTTATATGAATTCTACAAGGTTTAGCTATTTCCTGCCAATTTAAAAATCAAATTAAACAAATAGTAAAAGTCAGCAGGCTTGACCGCGCTGACGTGGCACGTGCTGACCAGTCAGCGGTCAAACGCTTGTCTATGGCTCATCTAGACCGTTCACGGTCGATCCGAGGGCAGGGGGTGGACGCGTGGGGGAAAGGCTCACTGGTGGCGTCGGAGGTCGTCGGCGTGGCAGCTCCAACGGTCGTCGGCGGTGGCGAGGTGGCGTACGACGTGCGGTAGGCGACAGTGAAGATCAAGGCGGCGACGGCGACAGCTCTCGCTTCCGCGGGAGACGACAGCGGCGAGCTGGAGCGTGGGTGTCGACGGGCGGCACTCCGGCGAGCTCGGGAGCTCGTCCCGGCGGTCCTTCTGCGAAACAAGAGGGTCAGGGCGACATTGTCGATCAAGGGAGAGACTCTAGGGTCATCGGGGAGAGAAGGGGTGGTCGGCACAGCGTGAATCGCGGCCTCACCGACGGTAATGGCGGCGGCGGCGGTGTTGTCCGGCGAGGAATTGCGGCACGGTGGCGGCGGCTTAGGGGAAATTTTTCGGGGGGTTTCGTAGAGGGTCTCGAGGGCTTTATGTCAGTGCTCACGGCGCTCAGAGAGGCGTCCGACCCCACGTCGAGTCCACCTCAGCATCCGTGCCAACGGTGGCGGCACGCTGGCAAGTGGGCCCTGCCTAGCAGTGGCATGGGGTAGTTGGGCCGAGTGGGCGGCGACTTCTATCTACTGCTCGCACGAGCGCTACTCTGCGGCTGCTGCTGCACTGCGCTAGCAGGCCCCGGGTGGGCCGTGGCTGGCGGGCCAGCCAGCTGCGATGGCGCGTGCTGTTGTCTTTTTTTTATTTTTCTTTTTCCTAGATATTTACTTAACTGAATTTTTCTGTCAGAACTGAACCTGAATTTGACAGAAATTCAGCAGGGCATAACTTTTGATCCGTACCTCCGATTGAGGCGATTCAAAGTTCTACGGGTTCGTGTCGGAACCCTCTACTCATATGTGCTAACCAAAGGAATAAACTCAAAGTTTCTAGAAGGTGAAAGGTAGAAACCGAGCACTCTAGTGTAGGTGACAAAATGCAAATGCAAGTGATGTTTTTGCCAAAAGCTTTTAAAACTGAAATTTTGCAATGATGCTCAAGATGCAATGGCATGTCTGATATGCAGTACCAAATCTAAAATTTGGGATGTGACAAGATGGCCTCTTGATTATTTTGTATAACCGCAGATCACGAAGTTGCGTGAAGAGAACCCAGGGGATGTTAGTGATGGTCTATATGCCCTATCACGTGGTCCTGCAAAGAGGGTGCAGATAGCTTCAGCTTGCAATGACGATGGTATCCACTAAAACACTTATGAGCGTGAAAAACATTTGAAAACACAAAACAGTGGCATCACGACTAGTGGAGAGCACTTGACAGCCAAAATGAAGAAGTCAAAGGACTATGATCATTATGGTCGCATAAAAGAGCTTATTGAGTTGAACTATAATGACAAGACTGGTGGTCGATCTGTGGTTGTATTCAATTGTTATTAGTATTACCAAAATTCGAACAATAAAAGAGGCCCCAGAAATGGTGGGAATTTGATATCGATCAATACTACCGATGAGTGGTACAAGGAGGAACCTTATATTTTGGTAACTCAAGCTTCCAAGGTAAAATTCTTGGATGGCAGAGATAATAATGACTATCAATATGTGCAAAAGTTTCAGGCAAGGAGCACCTATGATGTGAATGAGTATGATGAGCCAATCACCATTGATGTTGCCCACTAAGATGATCCTAGTGTTTGTATGGTAACTGAACTGGCTGACATCGATGAAAATTTAATTGCTAGAGGCGGCTCTGTGCATGATGGACAAGTAGATTTCACTATCGAGGTTAGTGTAGTGGACAAAGACAGGAATAAACTGGTTCTACCTGATGAAACTCAGGTTATGTATGATGAATGGCAAGAGGAAGAAGGTCCAACCCAATCGATATATGTGGATCTAGAACTCGTCGATGCTGAAAGCGATGATGGTGACGATGATTAGACTGTTGTTCCAAATTATGCAGTGGGATGCCGAACATTGATTCGTTTAGGTTTTTTCATTTTAAAATGTATGAGACATGATGAAATTTTCCTGTTGGATTGTAATCCTAGACTAATTGTTTTCCCTGTCTAAATTGCAGTAAGCTTAATTCGACAAGTGCAAACATATGTAGAACAGGTTCAGTATATTAATTAATTAGCAACCACATGACGAGGTTTCATACAAGAGGGGCATATGCACCTCGTGTCTGTAGAGATGGGTGATCACATTGTCTCAGCAAAATAGGGCAGCTGGAGTTGGTCTCATACCAAGTGAAGATGCACTTGCGGTGCTAAGGATGGTTGCATCCCCGGAGACGCGCCGTTGTGCGCTTCGACAGTACCTGCATGCATATGGTGCAGTGGCCATCCTCTTGCTCAACCAGGTACCAACTGTCTTGAAGCGCCGGCAGGTTGACGATGAGTCGAAGGTCAATGCCGAGGGTTAGGTGGAAGTGGAACCCGTAGACACACACGCGCCTCATTCCAGAGCCAGCGCAGAATGTCGTAAGGCATGATGATGTCCCACTCCTATGATTTGCAGGTTCTTCAGCAGCCATACACGGCCAAGAACCTTCCGCATAGTTCCCACGACCTTGCTCGCTCTTCGCACCTTACTGGGAGGCAGGCTGAGATTCAACAAGTCCTCTTTGTAGGGTGTGGCTACGACATCGTCCTCCTCCAGAGGGGCTGGGAGGGAGCCAGTCATCCTCCTGAGCTCATACGTCCTCAAGAAGAAGATCTTTAGTGTCATTGTGTACGACATAGCCTCATCAACTAACTGTGGCTCGACGATGGAGAATTCGGTTGTGGCTGCGGAGACGCGGCAAGCATGGAAGAAATGGGGGCCAGACTTGATGGTGTGCTCCTGTGAGGAGCACTGGAGTTCCGGCGACAGCACCATTTGGGGATTTTTTTTGGTGGGGGTGGGGGTCGGAGTGGGGGTGGGGGGAGGGGTGGGGTGGCTGGCTGGCTAGTCGATGGCGAGGAGTTGGTTTTTTAATTTTGAGTTCCCTGGCGCTGGCTTGGATGAGGGGGAAGAGGCCACGAGAAATGGGTGAGAGGGGAGAGCTCGAACGCGAGGCCGCGGTAGCTCGTCACTCCCCAACGTCAGCCCCGGCTCGTCCTCTCTCCATGGTTCTACTGTATTGTTTTTAATTATTTTTTGCGGGGCCTCCATGGTTCTATTTAAAAAAAATTGCGGGTGGTTCATGGTTCTATTTATGGGGGAAATTCCAAAATAAACATTGAATCTCTAGGGGGGGAATGTAAATTCGAACCCCAAAACCAAATTCTTGAAATTGGCACTCCAAACTTATCAATCGTAGATTCAATGCGGACCCAAAAACCAAATCCCCTTATTATCGGTAAAAGAGAGAAACTATGTGGATGCTATGATGACTCAATTTATTTCTAACATAACTAATATAGGTACTCCACAACCACGACAGACAATAAATACCATACTCTAGACAGAATCAACACACACATGGACAACCGCATATCATACAATTCTTTTCTCTCAAGAACCTTCGGCGCCCTCTGCCACATGCGGGCACGCCCTCGCGTGTTCGATGTAATCAAAGAAGCTAACACTCATGGCATACCCTTTGTTCCTACAAGTTAACCTCAGTCCCGAGGACAGCCGATCCACAAAAGTGTTTGGTTCGAAGACGCCTCCGTGCTCACATCCTGGGCACCTGCCATCAAATAATTTTCCAACACATTCTGGGCATGCCATGTGCCTATAGCCAGTGCACTGCTCGTGCAAGAAAAATAAATTTAGCCCAAAAAACAACAGTTGTATCGAACCAGTGTGACACAGAAGGAAAACATCCTGAAGAAAGAAGTACTTAACCATGTACGCAGGACAACAAACAATTTGAGAACAAAGCCTACAACTGAATAACTGAATTGTATGACTCCAATCAATCATAACTCTAACCCACTTATCTGCCATAGAGCCGCCACTCATTTCAATCGTAGCTTCAACTATAGATCTGAGAGGGATTTTTGAGACCGAGAGAGAGAGCAGAGAGAGATAGGGTTGATGAGAGCGAGTGGGAGACACTTGCAAGTTAAATAGTTCTACGACTAGTAGACTCCTCATCTCACTCTAGGGAAGCGAAAGAGAAAAAGACTTGCGCGGAGAAAACTAGGGAAGCGTTGTGTTTCCCGAGTAGGAGTAGGTGCGGAGTTACTCTAGTTTATAATTAATATCTAACCCGATGTACACGACTCTTTGAAAACCTAGGGCTACATGCAATAATAATACATTATTGCTAGTACATACACCGTATTAGGAAGGAAACCACTTTGGTCCTTGGCGGTAAAAATATCAAACTTTTACGGTTTCAAAATTTTCACTTGCTTCCCAAATATTGGGAGGGAAGGTTATTCAAAAGATTCCCATTCACAGTAGTAGTACTTCTTATATTTATCTTGTCTTATCTACTCTCACAGGGTATCCAAATTCACACTTCTAGTACTCGTTGATAGTACTAGTAGTACTCCTAATTACTACTCCATCTGTTTGTGGTCGTTCTGTTGGTACCAAGAACTAGCCTAGAAAACAACTGAGAAAATCTTGGGAACATTTGAGCTAGCCTTTTAACTGCACCGCAATTCTCTCCCTCTGTTTCTTTTTTCCCACGCTTATATCTCATGCCCAGGACTTTTTTTAGGGCAGCTTGGTGCCTTGGTTAAAGAAAGAACACAGAAAATGAGGTCCCCTTATTTATTCATTGTAACAGAGGGAGTAGGAATACTGATACTAGTACTGGAGTAGTACTCCATACTTCTCCTTCGAAACAAGCAGTTCAACTTATCCTTCGTGCTACTTGAAGGAATCCCGGTGGATTGGCTAGGCCATCCTCGGAGGTCTTCTTCGGCTCGAGGCCAGTCACGGGAACAGTTCATCCATAGGGAACATGCCGCCATTGGAGCCGCCTCTGTAGGGCACCTGGATGACCACGGTAAACGTGTGATGGCCGTGCCGACCGACGACGCGATTTTGGGCCCCCTCGAGTGTACCAATCTTGTGATGGCCGCATCACGGAGGCATCAACACAATAGCCGAAGAAAAGTGGACATCTACAACAAAGCTCCGGTGTGCTTCCACTTCCACTGCGACGGAGCTGCGTCCAGGGGACGCTCTGGATGGACATCAACTGTGGCCAAGTTAAGCCCGTGCGAGACAGCGAGCAATCCTTCCGCCGGGAACTTGCGGCCAGCGAGCATGCGACCGGGGCAGACAACTCAGGTGGGCGCCAGGTCACCCTAGCCATGGCAGACGACCTGCTCCTAGTTCTCCTCGAACCTATCAATCCTATGCTGGCCCTTGCTTACGAGCAGGACATGCTCGAGTTCGAGTTTGAGCACGAGGAACCTGCGGTCGCGGACGTGCGTCTAGGGGAATCGACTCGATAGGGGGGCAAGCGGACCTCTTCGGAACTTTGCCTGACGTTAACAAGGTACAACAATGAATTCAGTCCTAGGAATTGCTTCACATCCTTGTGTGCTCCTCTACTCCTTCCGAGCAATCTTGTCCCTTTCACCATGATCAATAGTAACGACGGTTCTTTTTTTCCTGTGTGTGGCAAGCAGTTGTACGATGAGTATGGACTACTTTTCCAAGCTAAATTTTAGGCCCTTTGTGACAATTGTATGGACTTGGATGTAATTTTTATTTTTTATGTCCTTCATGTAACCTTTAATTCCACTAACCATGTTGATTGAAGCATGTTGCTCTTTCGAGACCTATCCTGGTTAAAAAATATAAAGAATGCCACCACCACAATTTTCATACAGAGTGTACCATGCCAAATTTTAGGATTTTTCAAGATTTATAAGTAAAACTTCGCACACTTAAATGATTGTATGTCAATAATATGATATTAGGCAAAACTTGAATACATGTGAGCATGATAGACTATTACTCTTGAAAATTTCCAAAATTCCTCCGAAATTCAATCGCTATTAATAACCATAAACACAAGTTTCAAAAATGCTCAAAAGTAACAATAACTACATATAGGTCCACAAACCACCTTGCTGTGACTACAGGCCCTAACGCGATAATTGAAGCATCTCGCTCCTCTAGGACCTACGGTACCCCAGTTCCAAAAATTAAATAAAGAATGCTACCACCCCAATTTTCAGACGAAGTGTACCATGCTCTCTTACAATTCCCGAGTTTTAGGTTTTTCAAGCGGGCATAGAAATGTTTTTCATTTTATTCATGTTTAAACTTCTTACTTTTTAACGAGGTTGGTACATTGTGATACTAGATGTTGTATAGTTTAATATCTAGGTATTGTATATGATAGTATAAGGCCAACAGTAGATGATGTGTCACTTTGTTATACCTAAGACTCCATTATACTATTTAACTTCCTCTCGCGCACTTCTTGTAGATTATTAAATTAGACCTAATTAGACATATCAACATAAAGTCGTCCAAGTGGGTGAAATTAGGTAGAAAATTAAGCTTGAAAAATATAACATGTAAATTATCCAACCACTTTATGTACTATAAAATAAATGGCAACCATGAACTCTAATTTAGCCATATTAACCATACTTCCTTCTTAAACAAACTTTGACTTCTTCACCATGCTAACTTTTATTGAGAGGATGGCTCTATTTCTCTGGCGTGTTCGGAAGGCGTGTTGGTGTGGAGTAGGAGGAGTAATACATATGAAGTAAACCACTTTAGTCCTTGGTGGCAAAATGTTTCAAACATTTCAGGTTTTGAAATTTTCACTTGCTTCCCAAATATCAAGAGGTAAAGGTAATTCAAAAGACCAGCCATGCGCAGTAGTACTTCTTATCTTATATTTTTTGTCAAAAAACTATATAGTGTACTAATAACTTTGAACATCATCCATTGGATCAAGACTGGCAAATCCAAACATTGCTAACCGTTGGATCTTCTTTTCCGTTCTTAGCATCTAGAAGATTCTATTGATACTCTTTATCACAATGAACGCTAGTATGCACAAACCTCAAAACACACTTAAGTGCATAGTTTCAGGGATCTTGTGCTAACTTCATGGACTTGGATGTAATTTTCATTTTTTATGAGCTCATTGATGCAACTCGTACTTCCACCGATCGTGTGTTAACTAAAGCACCTCGCTCCTTTGGGACCTACCACAGTTAGAAGAAAATGCAACCTCCCCAATTATCACAAGAAGTGGACCAGGGTTTCTTATAGTTCTGTTTTTCAAGCTTCCTAGCTAACTTCACATGATTCACTGACTTCTTGTCGATTTAATGGAATTATTAGGTCAAACTTGATCTACAAGTAAGCACACTACATTGCACTTGAATAGATGTATTTTCTGAGGTAGATGGGTGCATCTTCTTGTAGTAAAACAATATCGTCGGTGTGAGTTTCTAGCTATCTGGAAAAGAACATTCTCAATTTCCCGAGTGATGACGAGATTGTTCTTTTACATAAAGAAAGCCCGAAGAACATGGATCTGAATGCCACAAGCCAAGATTCGTGACATATTAAGTGGACCAACATGTTTTAATTACGATTCCCATGTTTAATGCTATGAGTTTTCAAACTTCGTCCTAGCAAACTCTGCCCACTTGAATGACTTTATGCCGATTTATGGAAATTAGGTCAAATTTGAACTAAAAGTAAATTGTAGGTTGCTTTGAAAGATTTGTGAAATTTTTGGAGGTAACCATCGAGGGTTCATTTAATATATCACATACCACCACCCAGAATTTTGACAACAACTTCAACTTCTTACTAAGATTTTGCATATTGACAATTTAACGAAATTAGGTCAAACTTGAGCTACAAGTAAGAGCGATGGATTTCTCTTGAATTAAATGTCATTTCATGGGTAGACGATTGCACCTTCTCAAAGTAAACAACACCGTCGGTGTGAGTTTCCAACTATCAGGAAATAACATTCTAAATTTCCACAGTGATGACGAGATTGTTCCTTTTCGAAAAGAAAGTCTGAAGAATATGGATTTGAATGCCACAAGCCAATCTTTTAGACATATATATTGGACCAGCATGTTGTACTTACGATTACCATGTTTTATGAGTTTTCAAACTTCATCCTAGCTAACTCTGTCCACTTGAATGACTTTATGTCGATTTACCAAAATTAAGTCAAACTTCAACTGCAAAGTAAAATTTAGATTGCGTTGAAACTTTTACAAAAAAAATTTGAGGTAACCATGGGGGGTCATTTAACATACGTATAACAAACCAAACCATCGAGGGTTTTGACAACAGGTTCAACTTCTTGCTGAGATTTTGCATCTTGAAAACTTAACGAAATTAGGTCAAACTTGAGCTACCAGTAAGCACGATAGATTTCTCTTGAATTAATTATCTATTTCGAAGGTAGCTGGGTGCATATTTTCTGGACCTCGCGGACCATGCATGTTTTATTTGTGATTCCTATGTTCTATTAGTTTTCAAGGTTCGTAGTTACATTAACCCACTTAAATTACACTACTCCCTTTGATTCAAATTAATGTTTGCCAAATTGCGGATAAGGTAACATTTTCCACAAGGTAGGACCCGCATAGCTTGGTCATATTGCTCCATGCAATAGAGAGGAGAGAAGGGAAATGATTTTTCTATTCTCTATGGGAAACCACAAGCTTGAGGTATAACTTTATGTTCTCCACAATGTACTACTATGTGACTTAATGTGTACCTTTTTTACACATTGCCGATGCCCTAAGGAAAAAGCAAATAATGGGCCCACTTGGTAGTCTACAACTCCTATGCAGAATTTATCCTCTTCAGTTTAGTGGGTCCCACAAATCATCTCATTTAGAAATTGTCTAAACGGAGGAGCTTTTTACTCGTAGTTGGACATATGCTCACCTCTGTCCACGTGATGTATATGTAGAGAGAATAAAACATAGGCAAGGGAAGAGGGCAACAACAAAGAGATAAGAGGAGTTGAAGGCGGTTCGAGGTCAGAGCATTTATGATAGGTTCCTAACACGAGGTACTCCTTCCACCTTATAGTGTACTCACTCTACTACTAGAAATAGTAAAATTTAGGACCTATGCACGCAAAAAAACAAAAGTATGTTTTCTCTGTCCTTTGTTGCCTCTCATCTCTCCCCACCCCTCTCCCTCGTCCACATCGTGGCGTTGCGCGCGTGTGTCTTGGTACGTCGGCTCTGTTTTTGTAGAGAGCACAACTATGTTTCTCTGGTGTGTTCGGCAGCCGCATTGGTGCGTAGTAGGTAGGGTGTCATGTGGGATCCCACCAAAATCCCACTTCTAGTTCATTTGCCAAAATCTAGTGTAAAATTTTGCTCAAAATTTGAACTAGATTTTGAAAAATGAATTAGAGATGGGATTTTGGTGAGATCGCACTTGACACCCTAGGAGCAGTACATAGGAAGGAAACCACTTTGGTCCTTGGCGGCAAAAGATTCAAACTTTTCAGGTTTCAAAATTTTCACTTGCTTCCCAAACATCGGGAGGGAAATGTTATTCAATACGACCGTCCATGCGTAGTAGTACTTTTTATCTTATCTTTTTCGTAAAAAAACTATATAGTGTACTAATAACTTTGAACATGGATCGTTGGATCAATACTAGCAAATCCAAAAATTTCTAACTGTTGGATCTTCTTTTCCATTCTTAGTATCTAGAATATTCTATTGATAGTCTTTATCATAAAGAATGCTAGTATGCACAAATCTAAAAAAAACACTTTAGTGCATAGTTTTAGGGACCTTGTGCTAACTGCATGGACTTGGATGTAATTTTCATTTTTTATGAGGTCCTTGATGTAACTCGTACTTGCACCGACCGTGTTAACTGAACAACCTCACTCCTATGAGACCTACCACAGTTAGAAGAAAATGCAACAACCCCAATTATCACACGAAGTGGACCATGGTTTCTTATAATTTTGTTTTTCAAGCTTCCTAGCTAACTTCGCATGCTTCACTGACCTCTTGCCGATTTAGCAGAATCATTAGGTCAAACTTGATCTACAAGTAAGCGCAGTACATTGCACTTGAATTAGATGTCTTTTTTGAGGTAGATGGGTGCATCTTCTTGTAGTAAAACAATATCATCAGTGTGAGTTTCCAACTATCTGGAAAAGAACATTCTCAATTTCTCAAGTGATGACAAGATTGTTTTTTTACGTAAAGAAAGCCCGAAGAATATGGATTTGAATGCCACAAGCTAAACTTTGTGACATATTAAGTGGACCAACATGTTTTACTTACGATTCCCATGTTTAATGCTATGAGTTTCCAAACTTCGTCCTAGCAAACTCTACCCACTTGAATGACTTTATGACAATTTATCGAAATTAGGTCAAATTTGAACTAAAAGTAAATTGTAGGTTGCTTTGAAAGATTTGTGAATTTTTTGTACGTAAGCATCGGGAGGTCATTTAATATATCACAGACCACCACCGAGAATTTTGACAACAGGTTCAACTTCTTACTGAGATTTTGCATCTTGACAATTTAACGAAATTATGTCAATATTGAGCTACAAGTAAGCGCGATGGATTTCTCTTGAATTAAATATCATTTCATGGGTAGATGAGGGCATCCTCTCAGAGTAAACAACACTTTTGGTGTGATTTTCCAACTATCAGAAAATAACATTATAAATTTCCAAATTGACGACAAGATTGTTCCTTTCTGAAAAGAAAGTCTGAAGAATATGGATTTGAATGCAACAAGCCAATTTTTGAGACATATATAGTGGACCGGCATGTTGTACTTACGATTCCCATGTTTTATGAGTTTTCAAACTTCATCCTAGAAAACTCTGTCTACTTGAATGACTTTATGTTGATATATCGAAATTAGGTCAAATTTCAACTACAAAGTAAACTGTAGATTGCGTTGAAAGTTTTACGAATATTTTTGGGAGGTAACCATTGGGGGGTCATTTAATATATTACAAACTACACCATCGAGGGTTTTGACAACAAGTTCAACTTATTGCTAAGATTATTCATCTTAACAACTTAACGAAATTAGGTCAAACTTGAGAAACAAGTAAGCGTGATAGATTGCTCTTGAGTTAATTATCTTTTTCTAAGGTAGATGGGTTAATATTTTCTGGACATAGCGGACCATGCATGTTTTATTTGCGATTCCTATGTTCTATGAGTTTTCAAGGTTTGTAGTCACATTAACCCACTTAAATTACACTACTCCCTGCTATTCAAATTAATGTTTGCCAAATTGCGGATAAGGTCAATATTTTCCACAACGTAGGACCCACATAGCTTGGTCATATTGCTACATGCAATAGAGAGGAGAGAGGGGAAATGATTTTCTATTCTCCATGGGCAACCCACAAGCTTGAGGTATAACTTTATTTTCTCCACAATGTACTACTATGTGACTTAATGTGTACCTTTTTTACACATTGCCAATGACCTAAGGCTGGTCATAGTGGGGTTAACTTAGCTAGTAACATGCATGTACATAAGAAAATTGATGACATGGCATGCTAATTAATGAAGAAAGAGAGGGAGATAGTAATTTAGCTAATTACCATAACGTCACACATATCAAGACCATATGAGTCTACAACCTAATTAATTAGTCTTTGGATGACTCCACACCCATGTTACTACCCACTATGAAGATAGTAACATGAACTAGTAACATATGCATGTTACTAGTCTATGTTACTTAGCACTATGACCATCCTAAGGAAAAACGTAAATAATGGGCCCACTTGGCAGTGTAAAACTCCTATGCAGAAGTTAGCCTCTTTAGTTTAGTGGGTCCCACGAATCACCTCGTTTAGACTGTGTCTAAACGACAGTCTAAACGGTGGAGCTTTTTACTCGTAATTGGACATATGCTCACCCCTGTCCACGCGCTATATATGCAGAGAGAATAAAACGTAGGCATGGTAAGAGGGCAGTAACAAAGAGAGAAGAGGAGTTAGAGGCGGTTCGAGGTCAGAGCATTTATGATGGGTTTCTAACATGAGGTACTCCTGGCACCTTACGGTATACTCACTATACTACTAGTAGTAAATTTCAGGACCTATGCACGCAAAAAAAGAAAAGTGTGTTTTCTCTCTCCTTTGCTGCCTCTCATCTCTCCCCACCCCTCTCCCCTCGCGCACCGGACCGGCTGATCTCTCCCTCGTCCATAGCGTGGCGTTCCACATGTGTACCTTGGTACGGCGGCTCTGTTTTTTTAGAGGGCGCGGCTCTGTTTCTCTGGTGTGTTTGGCAGCCGCATTGGTGTGGAGTAGGTAGGGTGTCAAGTGGGATCCCACCAAAATCCTACTTCTAGTTCATTTGCCAAAATCTAGTGTAAAATTTTGCTAAAAATTTGAACTAGATTTTGACAAATGAATTAGAAGTGGGATTTTGGTGACATCGTACTTGACACCCTAGGAGAAGTACATAGGAAGGAAACCACTTTGGTCCTTGATGACCCAAAAGTGTAGGGGATCGCAACAGTCTTCGCGGGTAGTATTACCCAATTTATTGATTCGACACAAGGGGAGCCAAAGAATACTTGCAAGCCTTAACAACTGAGTTGTCAGTTCAGCTGCACCTAGAAATAGTTCTTGCTCACAGAAGTTTATTAGTAGCAACAGTTTGGTAGTAGCAACAACAAAGCAACAGTGAAACAAGAGCAATAGTAACAGTAACGGTAACAGTGGGATTCGAGTGCGGTAGGCATAGGGATGGATGGACGGGTGTTGCATGGACGAGTCTAAACATGTAACCTAAAAGAACTAGGGCATTGCAGATAAATAATAACAAGAATCCAAGTACTAAACAATCCTAGGCATGTGCTCCAAATATAGTCATACGTGCTCGTAATGAGAACTTGCACAACATCTTCTGTCCAGCCAGCTCGTGGCAGCGAGGCCTCTAGGGAACTACTAACAATTAAGGTGCTCCTTTTAATAGAGCACCGGAGCAAAGCATTAACACTCCATGAACACATGTGATCCTCACACCACAACCATCCCCTCCGGTTGTCCCAATTATTGTCACTTTGGGGCCTTTGGATTCGGACAATGATGTGTGTACACAACTTGTAGATAAGATCATAAACAATACTATCATAATGATTCAATAATAAGTTCAGATCTGAGATCATGTCACTCGGGCCCTGGTGACAAGAATTAAGCACAACAAGTTGCAACAAAGTCAAATAGCACTAAAAGATATACTAGGCACTATGCCCCTAATAGATCTTATTCGATTACATGATAGAACTCATCCAATCCCTACCATCCCTAAGCCTACAGCGGGGATTACTCACTCATGGATGAGGGAAACATCGGTGGTTGATGGAGATGCGTTGGTGATGACGATGGCGATGATCCTCTCCAAATTCCCCATCCCGGTAGGGTGCCAGAACGGAGTTTCCGGATCCGAATCTTGGTTTCTCATGGCGGCGGTAGAGCGGAACTCTTTCTGGAAAACTATCGAACCCCCCTGAGTTTTTAGGTCAGAAGGCAACTTATAGGCATGGAGGGAGGCCGAGAAGCTGCCTAGGGTGGCCACACCTCCCCCAGGCGCGAGGTTAGTGGGCCCGCACCTGGGGTGGGTCTGGGCCCCCAGGCCTCCCCTCTGTCTCCCTTTCTGGCTCCGTGGATCTACTGGTGAAATATAATTTTTGGCATATTTTCCGAGATTTTTCCTGATAGTTGATTTTCTGCACAAAAACAAGACACCAAGGTGATTCTGCTAAAAACAACGTCAGTCTGTGTTAGTTGCATCCAAATCACACAAGTTTAGAGGATGAACAATAGCAAAGTGTTCGAGAAAGTAGATACGTTTTGGATGTATCAAATCCCCCCAAGCTTAGCTTATTGCTTGTCCTCAAGCAATTCAGTTGAAAACTGAGTGCGATAAAAGAACTTTCACGCACACTTTTATTCATATGATGTATATATTCTCAGCATAGGAGTAGATTCTTAGATAATTCATAATAAAGAGTATGCAACTAAGTCTACTCAATAGTCATTGCAAGCTATGAAGAGAAACCAACTCAATAATAATAAGTAGCATGAAACATAAACATAAGCAACATTGCAATGCTCATAATAAGGTATGATAGAGTGGTATCTCGCTTGCCTTTGTTTGAAGAGCACAATATAAATGCTGAGGCACCTCTGAAGTTCACATGAAGACTAGAAGTAAATATATCAAAGATACAAGCATCAAAGTCATGACATAATTAACCAAGTTTTGAAACAAACACAGGAATGACAACTATGCTCTCAAGAAGGTGCTCATAGAATAAGTGGTTTGTGAAAACGGTTTTGTGAAGGTTTGAAAGGCTTCCTAATGCTGAAAGGAAGGTACTCATTAGCTTTGAGATCTCATTGCCCCTATCATAGGCATCTTCATGTGGTTAAGGTGAAAGTGAGGTCCACTCTGAATCATATGCTTTCTAGACCATAGACTGGAAATCCCAAGTCCCTTGAGTACGAGGGTCTCTCCGCATGCTACTCAACTTTGGTCACCTGAAAGTTCTTGTCATTGTAAATACATGCATATCATCGAGAACCGCCAACGGGGTACCCCTTGCACATGGTACAAGAGCTTTCCATACCAAAATGACAAGGCAAGCATACAATGAGCATCTCAGCAAATTTTTATTTACCATATGCATAGATTTTTAATGAGGAAGCTTCATAGATGCTCATTATGGTGATGCTGCAAGTTTCCACCATGATTAAGCATGGCTTAGGCTAGCGGCCCAGGCGTGTCTCTAACACAATGTATAAACTCCATGAACTAACAACTTCCACTTTTATTTCACATCGTCGACATCCATAAACAAAAGAGCAAAGTATCAACTGGATATGATTATCCAAAAAGTGTTGAAAGTGTTCCCCGTACAACATGGTTCTGCTGACTCCCAGTATATAATAAGCAAGCGTATAACTTTCATGGACTAGTCACAATGGTTCAAGATTATTAAGCGCAAGGAATAAAGCGTGCCATCAAGTTCGTGAGAGATTTACTAACTAACTTTTCCAAAACAGACAAACATTTTATTTTGGAAGAAAACACGACATATATAAAATATGCACTGAAGTAGCAAATGATACTAATAGGTAGGTATGGTGGACACAGATAGAAATATTGGTTTTGGGTAGTTGGAAGCATAGGTAGAGAAAATACTCAGTGCAAGTGAAGGCTAGCAATAGAGAGGGAGCGACAAACGAGAGAGCAATAATTGTCATAATCATGCTTGCAACAAAACGGGACTAATTATGGCATGAAAGTGATACAAGAACTCCGAGGCAAAATAAATCATCGAGGCTTATTGACTATTGATTAGTCATATGCATGCGTGAGCATGTGCCAACTCTATTCACATGAACAGTCAGAGGAGAATACCACAATACCATACCAAAGTATGAATAAAACAATGCAAGCAAACATTCATATGACATGCTACAAACTATTAGCAAGCTAGAGCTAATCATAGACAAGCAAGAATGTCACATCCCAATTTTTAGATTTGGTTCTGCATATCATTCATATCATTGCATCATGCTTTTCCATACAAAACCGTCGATCGAAAAGAATCGGCGAAACGCTATTTTCAAAACCCTTTTTCTATTCTTCTACGAGGCTCCAGCGGGAGGCATTAGAAGAACTAGTGTTGCCACCCTTGTAGCCTAGTGGTTTCACTCGACCTTTGACCCTAGATTGTTCTCCTCGATTTTACAAAACCGTAGGAGCAAGAATCGCTCGATTCGGAGCTCGTACTAGAAAATTTTGGCCGTTTTGTGAAAAGATAGAAAAACAGGCCGATTTTCGGGCCGATTTCCGAGTCCTTTTCTAACTGCGCGCCGTATTCGCGTAGGACGCCACGCGGGGGGCCCACATAAGAGGCACCCGGCTGCCTCAGTTTCCGCACCCCACCTGCCCGCCTCCTCCTCGAATTCCACACCCCGCCGCCTCTTCCCGCGATCGCCGCCTGGGCCCCGCCCCGATCGCCGACCCCGCCGCCCCAAGTACACCCGCCGCCGCCGCCTGCCTCCCTGCCCCGCCACCAGCGCGCCGCGCCGCCTCTCTCTGCTAGCTGCCGCCGCCGACCCCGCCTCCTGCCGCGCCACCTCGCCCCCGCAGCCGCGCTGCGCTGCGCTTGCCCGCCGAGCCGCGCCATCGCCGTAGCCTGCAGCGCGCCCTCGCCGCCGCTCGCAGTGCCCGCGTGCGCTTGCGTGCCGCCAGCCGAGCCACTGCTGCTGCCGCTGCGCCGCGCCGCTCGCATCCCGAGCCGCTCGCTCACGTGCACGCCGCCTCGCGCCGTCGCCCGCCGCGCACGCACCGTCCGCCGCTCGCGCGCGTTGACCACATCGAATCGTGCTGACCGTCTCTCTCTCGCGCAGGTAACCGTCGCCGCCGGAACCGATCGCCGCACCGTCCGGAACTCGTCGCCGTCTGTTTCGCCGTTCGTTCCCGATGAGTCCGCAGCCGCCATTAGATTTCAGATCAGCGGTTCAGATCAACCGTTGACCGGTCAGCACTCAGGCGTTGAGTAGTCAGACGCCCAGTCAGCGCCCAGTCAGCAGACGCGTTGACCAGTCAACAGACACAGTTGACTGGTTATTTTCGTTAATAGGATTTAGTTGACAGATTTCGGTAGAAACTTGTAAATTGCGTAGAAATTAAACCGCTGGGCCAAAAATTGCAAATAAAATATGTGTAGATTCAGTGAGTCGTGTATAATCTTGCTGTACCTTTGGTTCAGGCTTTTGCAGCAAGATTTAGTATAGTTTAATCAAATGAGTTAATGGCCTTTTTGGAGTAATTAATTCGTAGAAAAAGATCTGTGGCTCCAAAAATAGCGTATGATATGTCCCTGGATTCAGTGGAACGAGGGGAATCTCATGATGAATTAAAAAGATAGACTTACGGTGAAAACTTCTGCAGAAACTGTCTAGTGGCTTTCTGCAGTGTTTTAATTACTCGGGGAGTTTTATAATTCCTTTTTGAGTAATTCTAATTGGTACTGTTTCTAATCAGCGATACCTATGCGGTAGAATTTTCCCAAGATTTTACAAATAGTATACTACCAGTAATGAATTATTTGACCTCTAGCTCTAGTTTTGAGCATTACTTTTTGCGTAATAGTTTTCCTAGTGCTAAAACTATTTTCCATGCATGCAATCAGTAGTATTATTGAATAGGATTATGTGGTGCAGCTGTAGCACCAATTCACTTGCCTTGCATACCTTCATGCATCATCTTTGTTGCATATGCTTGTGGATTATTTGTTTATGATTGCAATTGTATCGTGTAGATTGTGACGAGTGCAACGCTTGCTCATGTGTGGATTGTTCTTCCGACCTCTACAACCAAGGCAAGTAGATGCTACCTTGTTCATGATATCGTCCTACTATTTTCAATGCATTGTCGTGTATTTTGTAGATGCATGTGTAGGATGATACTATCGCTATGCTATGTCCTATTATGTGGTAGGGCTTTCCTTGTAGATGAACCACCGTTGGTAGATGTGCTTAGTCATGCTATGTTGAACGAGGGCTGGGTTACATCATTGAGACTTGTTTCTAAAAGTATTGGTTTGTGAAAACTAAAACAACTTAATCAATGAATCCCCTGGGTGTGATGGTATTGATAATTTTTGGTGGTTTCATTGCGGAAAGGCACCCAAGTATCGAGAGAAATTGTTTGGCTTCTTTATTTGGTAGCTTACGTGTACAACCATGTGCCAATAATGAAATGGGCGGTTGGTTGGACTTAGTAGGTTGTGGTAACACGAACCCGCGTATCCAGAGATGTAGAATTTTGGTAGGTTGGACCGGTGCGCGTCGGGATTGGGTTGCTACTTCCCGAACAGTCTCTTCTTGGACTTCTCCCTATCATCACCCAAAATGAGAGTGATGGTACGAGCCGGGCTGGCCAAGTCACATGGGTAAAGTGTACTAACCTCTGCAGGGTGTTTAATCTAATCGATTAGCCGTGTCCCCGGTTATGGACATCTGAGTTGCTTGATATTGATCCCATGACATGTTTCTCGCTCATTCCAATTTCATAATTGTTTTAATATTGTTGGGTTAACTTAATTGGGATCTTTTCAAAGAAAATCAAAAACAGTTTATAAAAGTAGGACAAATGTATTTGCAAATGCAAGCCAGACACAGCTCCACTTGCCAAATATGCATGTAGATGTTAGTACTATTGTCTTCTTTACTAGCTCTACTTGCCATACATTCCATGTATTGACCCTTCGGGGCTGCTACGTTTCATGTTGCAGGTTATTCCGATTCTGAGTAATCGATAGAGGCCACGATACTGCACTCGACACTTTTTCACTTGTGGGCAATTTGAAGAATGGAGGATTTACTTTATTTATGTTGCTACCTGAATAATTTGAGCTAGCCTTGGGCTAAGCTTTTATTGTAATAAGGGTACTCTGGATCTCGTTGTTCATGATACACGGATATTTTGCTATGTTATTCATCTTATTCTATTGTGGGCCAATGAACCGATCCAGGGATTGGCATGTCACATAGAAGCCTCGGTCTTTTCAGAACCGCGGTGTTACAAAGAACTACTAAGCATCCATAATGACATACACCTTACAAAAACAGGCTAAGCATGCTCATAATGATGAGTATATGTACAAAAATGAAGACAGATAGAGTTCGTTACCAGCCTCTTACCACTCCTCGAGTTGTCTTAATCTTCATTATTGCTCTTCACTTTTGTGACTTGAATAATTAACATGAAACCAAAATCCACTGAGGACAACTGAACCCTGCAAAGAACTCACAAAACCAAAGAAGAACAACAAATATTTTTGGTGTTTTCGATTTTTTTGAAACAAGCAAACAAAGAAAAACCAAACAAAAGCAAAGCAAAGCAAAATATTTTTGGATTTTTCTTTTAAGGCAAACCAAAGAAAAGAAACAAAGAAACAAACTAAGAGAGACAACGAAAATATTTTTGGTATTTTTGGGTTTTTGAGAAAGAAGCAACAAGAACCAAAAAGAAAGCAAAACAATGGATATACAAAGAACCGACCGAACATGATATATAGATGACTGTTATGTCGGTGTACCTCCCCCAAGCTTAGGATTTTGGCCTAAGCGGGGCTCAATAACGCGGATAGTAACCCCATGCTAGTGGGTCATCATAGGAATGATCATAGTCAGGCACCTGCGATGAGGAATAAGACGCGCCCCAATCAAAAGAGGGTTGCTGGTATGAAGACTCTCCCAAGTTGGAGGGCTGAACCGAATTGTCTTCAGTATCCTCTTCAACATTCTTCTCTTGCTGGGAGAGTTCCCCCACATAAGTGTTAACCTCTTCCTCCGTAAGTGACCATCCTTGCCTGTTATCAAAGTTAAACAAAGCAGGTGCAGGAAAATAAACTATTTTCTCACTCCTACCCTTTCTCCGACCTTGCTGGACAAAAGATAGTTCAAATGGAAAACTTCTCACATTAGCCCCCAAAGAAACAAAACCATGCTAAATCATAGATTCAATATCAAGACTCTCTATGGAGAACTGAAAATATGAAAAGTGGGGCTCTCAACCATGGAAAGATAGCAACCTAGAAGCAATGAGACCTCCACAAATTCCACCCTTCTCACGGTTAGTGGTGAGTCGGTGAGCTATCAAAGCACCCAAACTATAAGAACTATTCCTATTCAGAGCAGCTGCAATAAAAGCTAGATCAAAACAAGACAACTTTCTAGCAGTCTTTCTAGCAAGAACACACTTGTTAATGAAATAGGAAACGTATCTAATAGCTGGGAGCTGGATGTTCCTAATTTTACCACTTTCCTTTGAGAAGTCGAAACCTTTGAAAATATCAGCATACAAATCAACAAGTGACTGGGCCTCTCCTTGATCTTGTCACAAGATACCCACTAAGGTACTCTAATTGCTGCACAGAAATCAGCAAAAGGCAGGTTGACAGGTATATTATATATTTTGTAATGGACAATGGGATTAGAAGTAGACCAAGTGAACCAGAAGTCCTGCACAAAATCCATGGTTAGCTTAACATATGTGATTGGTTCTCCTTCAACAAAGTGCTCCAACCCTGCACTTGTAACCAAAGTTTGAAAATCTTGGAGATTCCCCACAGCTCTCATAAATTCATGGCATGGATATATGGAAGGAAAAACCGCCTCCTCACGATGAACCTTCATTGGCTCATGCACCATCAAGTCATATTGATTCAGTGGATAAGCACTCATCTTCCTTGCTAAAATTTTTAGACAACCATCAACCAAGTGATTTCTAAGTTGATAAATGATGAGCAGCTACTATAGGAACTTACTACAGGACTACACATGCATCAAAACAAAGTTTCTAAGCATAGAACAAGCATGCAAGCTCAAACAACCTGTCACCTATAGTAGCAAAATACTCAAGATACAATCTACAAATCACAAATCTAATTGGACAAGTGGAGGAGGCACATACCAAGGAACAATCCCTCCAAAAATCAGCACTTGAGATGGGCTGAACAAGGAGATCGAAAATCGTGAGCAAGAACAACAAGAACTCGAGCTTGAGCAAGTTTTCTGGTGTTTTTCGGGAGAGAGAAAGATGTGGCTTTGAGGAGGCAGCCTGGAGGGGCCTAGGTGGGCCAGACCGCCCCTAGGCGCCACCAGTGGTGGGACCGCGCCTACCACAGGTGTGGGGCCTAGGGGTGGCCCCTGGGTCAACTCAGGTGCCACTCTGCCCCTTTTTCGAGGAAAATTTTATTTTGAATTTTCTGGGATTTTTCGGGAAACTTTATTTTTGGCCATTTTTCAGGGTATGAAAATTGATTTTCTTGGAGAAACAGTTTTTCAGAAGAAGCAAAAGCAAACCAAAAGCCAAACTACAACAGCTCTAAGAAACTCAAACAAGCAAATAACTAGCAAAACTAAAACTAAAGCAAAGACTAGGAAGGAGAAAGTAAAAAGAAAGCAAGTATAACCATAGTGGAAATATTATTTTGTTCATTAAAATCCTTTTGTTAACAAGGTTGATCAAGTCTTGTTACCAAAACAATCTTAAATGAGACAAAAATTTGTATACCACCAGGTGATTATGTTACC
Source organism: Avena atlantica (assembly GCA_910589765.1). NCBI lineage: Eukaryota > Viridiplantae > Streptophyta > Magnoliopsida > Poales > Poaceae > Avena > Avena atlantica. The sequence continues at coordinate 277,012,797 of OU342734.1, read as the reverse complement.
TCATACTTGATAGCAATGGTCTCAATCATAATAGTTTCAATATTTTCTTGTGGGATGGGACAATATATTTATCCAACCTTGATGCCTTCAATATTTTCAATAGAATTCAGGCAATAGCTCTTAACAACCTTCTTGGGTAAATAGACAGTGTGCTCTTTGTCATTAATATTGAATGTTGCATTTCCTTGATTGCAATTGGTGACAGCACCTGCAGTATTAAGAAAAGGTCTCCCAAGAATAATAGACATATTATCATCTTCAGGCATTTCAAGCACAACAAAATCAGTTAACACCATGCAATTATGAGCAACTTGAACAGGAATCCTCACATATACCAACAGGAATAGTAGTTGACTTATCATCCATTTGCAAAGATATATCAGTTGGTATCAACTTTTCTAGATGGAGCCTCTTATAGAGAGAAAAAGGCATAACACTAACTCCAGCTCCCAAATCACATAAAGCAGTTCTAACATAATTATTCTTAATGGAGCAAGGAATTGTTGGTATACCTGGATCACCAAGTTTCTTTGGAACCTTACCATTGAAGGAGTAATTAGCAAGCACTGTATAAATCTCCTCATTAGGAATATTCCTTTTATTAAAGACAATATCCTTCATATACTTTGAATAAGGAGGCAACTTAATAGCATCAGTCAAAGGAATTTGCAAGAATAAAGGTTTCATCCACTCACAAAACTTGTTGTAGTGTTCGTCCTCCTTTGACTTGTGTTTCTTACCTATAAAAGTCATAGGTTTCTACACCCAAGGTTCTCTCTCTTTACCATGTTTATTAGCAATAAAATCTTCCTTTGTGTACCTAGTGTTCTTAGTGTGTTTTTCAGGTTCGTCCTCAACTTCCTCCTTATCAGGAGACTCATCAATATTACCACTCTCAGTTTCAGCATTAGAGACAGATATACTATTAGGATCTACAGCAGGTTCAAGTGGTTCCTCAACTTTCTTATGTTTCTTTTTCTTCCTCTTGCGAGGACTACCACTATCTTCACGTTGTTGGGAATCCTGCTCTATTCTTTTATGGTGTACTTCAGGATATAAAGGATCTTGAGTAGCTGCACCACTCCTAGTTCTAATTCCATAAGCATGTTTATTTCCTAAAGCATTAACTAGCATATCCTTTTGTACCTTAGCAAGTTGATCAAGTTGGGTTTGAACCATTTGAAAGTGTTTACAAAGCATTTTAATATCTTTAGAAATTCTTTCCACAATATCTTTCAACTCATGGATAGCTCTAGAGTTTTCCAATAAATGATTCTGAACTTGTTTATTAAAATTACCTTGTTTAACAATAAATGTGTCAAGTTCCTCTAAGCATTGATCAGGAGGCTTACCATAAGGAATATCACCTTCATTAAATTGGAGAGAGTGTACCTCAATAGTAGATGAGTGGGGAATTGGCTTACATAATTCTTCTATAGGAGGTAGATTCTTCACATCTTCATCTCTAATACCTTTCTCCTTTAGACACTTCTTAGCTTCCTTCATCACTTCATCATTTAATGCAATAACTCCACTCTTCTTTGTTGTTGGAGATGGAACTGGTTCAGGAACAACTGGTTCAGGAGTAATAGGCTCAGGTGTATTTAGCTCAGTTGAAGTCCAATCATCATAATTCTTGCTTATCTTAGTCATTAATTCTTCAGGATCTGTAGGAGTCCTCTTCCTGAAAACACAATCAGCAAAGCTATCTAGGTAGGTCCTAGACTCATCAGTTAGTCCATTATAATAAATATCAAGCAACTCATTCTTAGGTAATGGACATCCAGGATATGCATAACTCAAGGAACAGAATCTTTTCCATGACTCAGGCAATTTCTCTTCTTCTCCCTGTTTAAAATCAAAAAGTCTCTGCAAAGCAGCATGTCTAGCACTGGGAGGAAAATATTTATGGAAGAAAGAAGCAATCAAGCAATCAGGGCTATCAATGGAACCAGGAGGTAATCTATTAAACCAAACCCTAGCTTCTCCTTTTATTGAAAAAGGGAAGATCTTAGAAACAAAGTACTTGCGCATTTTACAATCTTTAGAGAACAAAGCACTGATAGTAGAAAGCTCATTCATATGAGCCACATCACTCTCATTTTCAGTACCACAAAAAGGTTCTTTCTCAACAATATCTAAATAAGAGAAATCAAGAGAGAAATCATAATCTTTATCTTTAATATCTATGGGTGAGGTGGCAAACTTAGGATCATAGGACTTCTTAGGTATAATAGTATGTCTAGCAAGGAGACTCTTAATAGCACTAGCACCATGTGTATTTCGGCACTCTTCAACAAATTCATCAGTGAGCTCAATGTAACCATCATTAATATCAAAACTCTCACTAGACTTAGGTGAGCAAACAGGTGTAACAGTGTCTTCACTAGGAGTTTCGGTATTCCCTAGACTAGCCATAGTAGCATCTAGAAAAGGACCTAATGAACCACTTTCATCAAGCACAGTAGAAGTAACATCATGAGTAACAAAAGCAGTTTCAGATTCAGAAGTAGTAGCAGTGTGTGTAGCATGAGTATGTGGTGGTGGTGTGACAAGCTTACTTATAACATACGGTGAATCAAGAGCAACAGAGGTATTTAGGACTATACCTCTTCTTGTAGTGGATGGTAAAATAGGGAACTTTCCATCACGAGACTTCCCCATGATGAAAGGAGTAGCAGTGAACAATAATAGATCCAAGTGAACATACAAATAAAGCTATGCTCCCCGGCAACGGCGCCAGAAAATAGCCTTGATGACCCACAAGTGTAGGGGATCGCAACAGTCTTCGCGGGTAGTATTACCCAATTTATTGATTCGACACAAGGGGAACCAAAGAATACATGCAATCCTTAACAACTGAGTTGTCAGTTCAGCTGCACCTAGAAATAGTTCTTGCTCACAGAAGTTTGTTAGTAGCAATAGTTTGGTAGTAGCAACAGCAAAGCAACATCAACAGCAACAGTGAAACCGGAGCAATAGTAATAGTAACGGTAACAGTGGGATTCGAGTGCGGTAGGCACAGGGATGGATGGACGGGCGTTGCATGGACGAGTCTAAACATGTAACTTAAAAGAACTAGGGCATTTGCAGATAAGTAATAACAAGCATCCAAATACTAAACAATCCTAGGCACGTGCTCCAAATATTGTCATACATGCTCGTAATGAGAACTTGCACAACATCTTCTGTCCAGCTAGCCCGTGGCAGCGGGGCCTCTAGGTAACTACTTGTAATTAAGGTGATCCTTTTAAAAGAGCATCGGAGAAAATCATTAATACTCCTTGAACACATGTGATCCTCACACCACAGCCATCCCCTCCGGTTGTCCCAATTATTGTCACTTTGGGGCCTTTGGATTCATACAATGATATGTATACACAACTTGCAGATAATATCATAAACAATACTATCATAATTATTCAATAATAAGTTCAGATCTGAGATCATGGCACTCAGGCCCTAGTGACAAGCATTAAGCACAACAAGTTGCAAAAAAGTCAAATAGCACTAAAAGAGATACTAGGCACTATGCCCCTAACAGATCTTATTCGATTACATGATAGAACTCATCCAATCCTTACCATCCCCAAGCCTACAACGGGGGATTACTCACTCATGGATGAGGGAAACATCGGTGGTTGATGGAGATGCATTGGTGATGACGATGGTGATGATCCTCTCCAAATTCCCCGTCCCGGCAGGGTGCCAGAACGGAGTTTCTGGATCCGAATCTTGGTTTCTCGTGGCGTCTGTGGATCGGAACTCTTTCTGGAAAACTGTCGAACCCCCTTGAGTTTTTAGGTCAGAAGGCAACTTATAGGCGCGGAGGGAGGCCGAGAAGCTGCCTGGGGTGGCCAAACCTCCCCAGGCGCGGGGTTAGTGGGCCCACGCCTAGGGTGGATCTGGGCCCCCCAGGCCTCCCCTCTGTCTCCCCTTCTGGCTCCGTGGATCTTCTGGTGAAATATAATTTTTGGCATATTTTCCGGGATTTTTCCTGATAGTTGATTTTCAGCACAAAAACAAGACACCAAGGTAATTCTGCTGAAAATAGCGTCAGTCCGAGTTAGTTGCATCCAAATCACACAAGTTTCTAGGAGAACCAATAGCAAAGTGTTCGATAAAGTAGATACGTTTTGGACGTATCTGTCCTTGGTGGCAAAAAGATTCAAAATTTTCAGGTTTCAAAATTTTCACTTGCTTCCCAAACATCGGGAGGGAAATATTATTCAATACGACCGGCCATGCGTAGTAGTACTTCTTATCTTATTTTTTTGTAAAAAAAACTACATAGTGTACTAATAACTTTAAACATGGATCGTTGGATCAATACTGGAAAATCCAAACATTTCTAACCGTTGGATCATCTTTTCCATTCTTAGCATCTAGAAGATTCTATTGATAGTCTTTATCACAATGAATGCTAGTATGCACAAACCTCAAAACACACTTCACTGCATAGTTTCAGGAGCCGTGTTCTAATTGCATGGACTTGGATGTAATTTTAATTTTTTATGAGGTCCTTGATGTAACTCGTACTTCCATCGACTGTGTTAACTGAAGAACCTCGCTTCTATGGGACCTACCACAATTAGAAGAAAATGCAACCGCCTTATTTATCAGACAAAGTGGACCACAGTTTCTTATTGTTCTGTTTTTGAGCTTCCTAGCTAACTTCGCACGCTTCACAAGCCAAGCTTCATGACATATTAAGTGGACCAACATGTTTTACTTACGATTCCTATGTTTAATGTTATGAGTTTTCAAACTTTTTCCTAGCAAACTCTTCCCACTTCAATGACTTTATGCTGATTTGTCGAAATTAGGTCAAATTTGAACTAAAAGTAAATTGAGGTTGCTTTGAAAGATTTCTGAACTTTTTTGGAGGTAACCATCGGGAGGTCATTTAATATATCACAGACCACCACTGAGAATTTCGACAACAGGTCCAACTTCTTATGGAGATTTTGCATCTTGAGAATTTAATGAAATTAGGTCAAACTTGAGCTACAAGTAAGCGCGATGGATTGGTCTCGAATTAAATGTCATTTCATGGGTAGATGAGTTCATCTTCTTGCAGTAAGCAACAACGTTGGTGTGAGTTTCCAACTATCAGGAAATAAAACCCTAAATTTTCATAGAAATGATGACATTGTTCCTTTCCGAAAAGAAAATCTGAAGAATATGGATCTGAATGCAACAAGACAATCTTTCAGACATATATAGTGGACATGCATGTTTTACTTACATTCCCACGTTTTATGAGTTTTCAAACATCGTCCTAGCTAACTCTGTCCACTTGAATGACTTTATGTCGATATATCGAAATTAGGTTGAATTTCAACTACAAGTAAACTATCGATTGCGTTGAAATTTTTACGAATATTTTTGGGAGGTAACCATCGGGGGGTCATTTAATATATCAAAAACCACACCGTTGAGGGTTTTGACAACATGTTCGACTTATTTCTAAGATTATTCATCTTGACAACTTAATGAAATTAGGTCAAACTTGAGAAACAAGTAAGCGCGATAGATTGCTCTTGATTTAATTATCTTTTTCGAAGGTAGATGGGTGCGTATTTTCCTGACATAGAGAACCATGCATGTTTTATTTGTGATTCCTATGTTCTATGAGTTTTCAAGGTTCATAGTTACATTAAACCACTTAAATTACACTACTCCCTCTGATTCAAATTAATGTTTTCCAAATTGCGGATAAGGTCAATATTTGCCACAAGGTAGGACCCACATAGCTTGGTCATATTGCTACATGCAATAGAGAGGAGAGAGGGGAAATGATTTTTCTATTCTCTATGGGAAACCCACAAGCTTGAGGTATAACTTTGTTTTATCCCCAATGTACTACTACGTGACTTAATTGTACTACTACGTGACTTAATGTGTACCTTTTTTACACACTGTCGATGCCCTAAAGAAAAAAGAAAATAATGGGCCCACATGGTAGTGTAAAACTCCTATGTAGAAGTTAGCCTCTTCAGTTTAGTGGGTCCCACGAATCATCTCATTAGAGAGAATAAAACATAGGAAGAGGAAGAGGGTAGAAGCAAAGAGAGAAGCGGGATTGAAGGCGGTTCGAGGTTAGAGCATTTATGATCGGTTCCTGACACGAGGTACTCCTACCTCCTTACAGTGTACTTACTCTACTAGTAGTAGTAAATTTCAGGACCTATGCACGCAAAAAAGAAAAGTGTGTTTTCTCTCTCCTTCGCTTCCTCTCATCTCTCCCCACACCTCTCCCCTTGCGCACCGGCCCGGCTGATCTCTCCCTCGTCCATGGTGTGGCGTTGCGCACGTGTGCCTTGGTATAGAGGCTTTGTTTTTTTAGAGGGCGCGACTCTATTTCTCTGGTGTGTTCGGCAGCCGCATTAGTGTGGAGTAGGTATGGCGTCAAGTGGGATCCCACCAGAATCCCACTTCTAGTTCATTTGCCAAAATCTAGTGTAAAATTTTGACAGATGAATTAGAAGTGAGATTTTGGTGAGATCCCACTTGACACACTAGGAGCAGTACATAGGAAGGAAACCACTTTGGTCCTTGGTGACAAAAATATTCAAACTTCTCAGGTTTCAAAATTTTCACTTGCTTCCCAAACAACGGGAGGGAAAGGGTATTCAATAAGACCAGCCATGCGCAGTAGTACTTCTTATCTTATCTTTTTCATAAAAAACTATATAATGTATGAATAACTTTGAACATGGACCGTTGGATCAAGACTGGCAAATCCAAATATTGCCAACGATTGGATCTTCTTTTCCATTCTTAGCATCTAGAAGATTCTATTGATAGTCTTTATCACAATGAACGCTAGTATGCACAAACCTCAAAACACACTTCACTGCATAGTTTCAGGGACCTTGTGCTAACTGCATGGACTAGGATGTAATTTTCCTTTTTATGAGGTCCTTGGTGTAACTCGTACTTTCACTGACCGTATTAACTGAAGCACCTCGCTCCTACGGGACCTACAACAGTTAGAAGAAAATGCAACCGCCCCATTTATCACATGAAGTGGACCACAGTTTTTTATAGTTTTGTTTTCAAGCTTCCTAGCTAACTTCATACGCTTCACTAACTTCTTGCTGATTTAACAAAATTATTAGGTGAAACTTGATCTACAAGTAAGCACGGTACATTGCACTTGAATGAGATGTCTTTTCTGAGGTAGATGGGTGCATCTTCTTGTAGTAAAAAAATGTCATCGGTGTAAGTTTCCAACTATCTGGAAAAGAACATTCTCAATTTCCCGAGTGATGACGAGATTGTTCTTTTACATAAAGAAAGCCCGAAGGACATGGATCTGAATGCCACAAGACAAACTTCGTGAAATATTAAGTGGACCAACATGTTTTAATTACAATTCACATGTTTAATGCTATGAGTTTTCAACCTTCATCCTAGCAAACTCTGCCCACTTGAATGACTTTATGCCGATTTATGGAAATTAGCTCAAATTTGAAATAAAAGTAAATTGTAGGTTGCTTTGAAAGATTTGTGAATTTTTTGGAGCTAGGTAACCATCGGGAGGTCATTTAATATATCACATACCACCACCGAGAATTTTGGAAAACAACTTCAACTTCTTACTAAGATTTGCATCTTGACAATTTAACAAAATTTGGTCAAACTTGAGCTACAATTAAGCGCGATGGATTGCTCTCGAATTAAATGCCATTTCATGGGTAGATGAGTACATCTTCTCGTAGTAAACAACATCGTCGGTGTGAGTTTCCAACTATCAGGAAATTACATTCTAAATTTCCGCAGCAATGACGATATTGTTCCTTTTTGAAAAGAAAGTTTGGAGAATATGGATCTGAATGCAACAAACCAATCTTTCAAACATATATAGTGGACTGGCATGTTGTACTTACGATTCTCATGTTTTATGATTTTTCAAACTTCGTCCTAGCTAACTCTGTCCACTTGAATGACTATGTCGATTTATCGAAATTAGGTCAAACTTCAACTGCATGTATAGATTGCGTTGAAAGTTTTACAAATATTTTTGGTAGGTAACCATGGGGAGGGGGAGTCATATAGTATACGTATCACAAACCACCAATGAGAATTTTGACAACAGGTTCATCTTCTTGGTGATATTTTGCATCTTGACAACCTAACAAAATTAGGTCAAACTTGAGCTACTAGTAAGCGCGATAGATTGGTCTTGAATTAATTGTCTTTTTCGAAGGTAGATGGGTGGATCTTCTTTTTGTAAGCAATGCTATCGGTGTGAGTTTCCAACTATTAGGAAAGAACATTATCTTTTTTTTGAAATTAGGTCAAATTTGAGCTACAAGTAAGCGCAATAGATTGCTCTCCAATTGAATGTTATTTCATGGGTGGCGCATCTTATCGCAGTAAACAACACCATTGTTGTGAGTTTCCAACTATCAAGAAATTATATTCTAAATTTTCAGAGTGATGACCAGATTGTTCCTTTTCGGAAAGAAAGTCTAGAAAATATATATGGATCGGAATGCCACAAGCCAAGCTTTAAGACATATATAGTGGACCGTCATGTTGTACTTATGATTCCCATGTTTTATGAGTTTTCAATCTTCGTCCTAGCTAACTCTGTCCACTTTAATGGATTTATGTTGATTTATCGAAATTAGGTCAAATTTCAAATACAAGTGAATTGTAGACCATTGCATTAAAAGTTTTATGTTTTTTGGAGGTAACCATCAGGGGGCCATTTAATATATCACAAACCACCACCGAGAATGTTGATAATAGGTTCAACTTCTTGCTAAGATTTTCCATCTTGATAACGAAATTAGGTCAAACTTGAGATACCAGTAAGCGCATAGATTGTTCTTGAATTAATTGTATTTTTGGAGTTAGATGGGTGCATCTTCTTTTAGTAAATAATATTGTCCTTGGTATGAGTTTCCATCTATCAGGAAAGAACATTCTCAATTTGCCGAGTGATTACGAGATTGTTCCTTTACGTAAAAAAGGTCTCAAGAATATGGATCTGAATACCACAAATAGAGCTTTTCAGATATATATATATATATATATATATATATATATAGTGGACCAACATGTTGTACTTACAGTTCCCATGTTTTATGAGTTTTCACACTACGTCCTAGCTAACTCTGTCCACTTAGATGACTTTATTTCAGTTTAATGAAATTAGGTCAAATTTCAAATGTAAGTAAATTGTAGATTGCATTTAAAGTTTTATAATTTTTTTGGAGGTAACCATAGGGGGGTCATTTATTATATCACAAACCACCTCTGAGAATTTTGACAACAAGTTCAACTTTGTCACATCCCAAAATTCTCCTAATTTTGGAATGTGAAATAAATAAATAAGATTGATTGATTGTTTGACTTTGTTGAAAATTCTCAAAGAGAAGAAATTTTTTGAATAGAAAATCCTCTCAACCTTGAATTCAAAATCTTATATTCTTTTGTTATGACCTAAGTAGCCATATAGGAAAAAGGGCATGGATTGATTTATGGATTGTATAATTGGTGTGCAAGATTTCAAAATGAAAAGCATGAAGCATTCATAAGCATTTCATCAATGCAAAGATCTCACAAACTGAATCCAAATCCTGGTATCTAAATCCTATAGTCGATTTGCCCAAATGTCCCCAAGGGAAATTAAATTGACTTTATAAAACCCACTGTTGCTAAGGCATAAATTATTGATAGTTATAGCCTAAAGAGATCTAATTAATACTACAAAATTTTAGAAACAAAATTGAGCTTATTTGGAGCTAGTATGAAAAAGTTATGAAACAAATACAAACACATAAAGATATAAATAAAATGAAATATACAAGGATTTATAAACCCACTACTTCCAAACTAGTAAAAAGATTACAAATTTGATCCTATAATGATCTATTCGATTTTAGAAAAATTTAGAAACAAGAATCATGTCATTTGAAGTTCGTATATAAAAGATATGAGAGAAACAAGTAAATAGAAAAAGAAAAAAAAGAAAAGAAAAAAAAAACCAATGGGCCGGCCAAGCCAGCCGGCGGCCCAGCAAGGCCGAACCAGACCAGCCAGCGACCGGGAGCACCACGCGCGCACGTACAGTTCGGTTGCTCCAAAAAGCGTGCGAAAACTGATTTTCTAGACCTATCTCTACTCAAACTCTTATAACTTTTTATCTACAACTCCGAATCGACTTCCGTTTGTTTCTACTTGTTCCCTACTCCAAGGACTATCTCTACACCATCCTAAATCTACATATAAACTCGTGGAGCCATGGCTGTACGAGTTTCTATTCTCGAAATCCCGAATCTACCTATTCCCGAATCTTGTTTCGCTTTTTAACCCATCTAGACTTCGTCGTTTGCTTTCGGTCAAAAAATGAAAGTTGAAGATCGCGTCGAAATATTTCAATACCGACAAACCTCACCTCTTTTCATCCACCACAGACGGAGAATTTCGTATTGCAATATTTCAGATCTTACGGTGTAAATCCAAGATGTACTCGCGCTCGTTTCTTCAAATCCAAATTCCTTTGGTGAGAAGGTAGGAATAATGATTCCCCATAACTTTCATGTTCTGAGTTTTTCGATTTGACCTATGGATTTGTCTCTCTAATACAGATCTATTTTTTTGTCTATTCTGAGCCAAAATCGGGTCAATCTCTTCTTCTAGCCACCGGATCCTATCCAGATGGTCGAGATCCAATCAAACCGGTGCGTGCCATGTCGTCATCCCGGTCATCTTCCTCATCAACGCCACGTCAACGTAAGGTCAACATCTAGTCCCAGTCAGCATGCAAAGTCAACCTGTCCAGTCAGCGGAATATTCCCTGGAATATTCCGTTCGAATTTAAAATATTATAGATCTAACTTGTAAAATTCATTAGAAATTCATACCATGTCCAAAAATTGCGTATAATATATCAAATTGAAGATAATTTCACGTAGAATCATATTCTTGGAATAGATCCAACTTTTACTGTACGTGGTTACCGCAGTAATTTAATTAGTTTTAATGGTCTTTTAGGTTAATAAATTCATAAGAAATTATCTGTAACTCCAAAAAATATGAACAATATATCAAATTGAAGCTACTGTAATGTACTTTAATAATATCTGGTCGGATCTAGCCTTTGCCGATTATTTAACCTGTAGCAATTTGATTAGTTTTAATGGCTTTATAAATCATTAAATTCATAGTAAATCAATTGCTTGTCACAAAAATATAAATGATATACCGATGGAAAGATGGTTCCATGTAGATCATCAATATGCAATTAGTTCAACACTTTTACTGTAAGGTTTTGCCGTGAAGATTTAAATGGTTTAATGGCTTATTTAGAGTAATAAATTCATAAGAAAATAAATACTATTCAGAAAATTACAAATAATATGTCCCTGAAATCACAATTCCGTGGAGATTACAGATATAATTTTAGTTTAATTTTTAGACAAAAGAAACTATATGAATCATTTAAAACCATTAAACACTATTTAAATCATACAAAAAGATCTATAACTCCGATTAGGGAGAATCCAAGTGCTAAGGTTTTGTATTGACATTAGCTATACAGAGAAATTGCATGACAAATTATTTGGTACTGTTAAAACAGAAATTCATACAGAAATATTTAAACCCATTGAAATAGTGTTTTAATCATAGGAAAATAACTATAACTCCTTTTTAGGTGATTCAAATTGCCACTATCTCTAAATTGCATTACCTATCCAGTAGCATCTAGTTCACACTCTAATACGACATAAACATATTTGGTTCAATTAAAGTGGTATACACCATATTAAATCGATACAACTTTAGTAATAAAATCTTTAGTGCAATAAATGACTTTCCACATGTATCATGTAATCTAACTATGTTCAGAACACTAAATGCAACCATTATGACTCATTAAATCGTCATGAATGCATCTGTTCATCATTGTTTTCTTGTAATGTTGCACTGTTGTATGTTTGCAATGTTTTGAATGGTGTGTGTTGTGTTTGCTTCAAACGTTAGATTGCGAGGAGTACAACTACTGTGATTGCAACTACTATGATTGCAAGTATTGTGGTTATTACGAAAGAGGCCATTATAATTGTGAGGATTATCTAATCGACTACATCTACAACAAAGGCAAGTGGTGCTATCTTGGTCATAAATGTCCTACTGTTTTTCTATGCATTGTAGATGTTTTTGTAGAATTGCATATGTAGGAATTGATGTGTATATGCTATGCTATGACCCATATTATTCCCTAGTATTCCTTGTTTATGAGCCATCGTATTGGTAGATTGCTTAGCTATGCTATTTAGACGAGGAAGGGAATCACATCATGAAAAGTTATATGTTTTGAAAGGCTTATGTTTTGCTAAATGACAAACCAACATGTTTTAATGAACCACCTGGGCGGAATGGCATTGATTGGGTCATCGAGTGTGGATTTTGGTGGGGAATGCCGCCCAGGATACTGAGAAAGGATTGGTTTCTTTGTTTGGAAGCTTTCGTGTGCAACCATGTGCCAATAATGAAATGGGCGGTTGGTTGAACTCAGTAGGTTGTGGTAACTCAAACCCGTGTATCCAGAGATGTAGATATTGTAGGTTGGACCGGTGCGCGTCGGGATTGGGGAGCTACTTCCCGAACGGTTCCTTCTTGGACTTCTCCCTATCATCACCCAATATGAGAGTGGTGGTACGAGCTGGGCTGGCCAAGTCACATGGTTAAAGTGTACTAACCCCTGCAGGGTGTATAAACTAAGTGCTTAGCCGTGTCCCCGGTTATGAACAATTTGAGCGACCTGATACTGATGCTATGATATTTCTCACTCATCCTAATTTCTTAATTACTAAAACTTGATGGATGAACATGGGTTTAGGAGCATACGAAAGCTAAACTGTCTTGTATCTACATGGGTTTATGCTGGTATGTCCTTAGAAGATTGTTTTTGAAGAAAGAAAAGTATTTTGAAAGTAGGGAAAAGTTGTATTGCTTTATGCAAATAATCCTGAACTCCACTTGGCCAAATAAGCATGTAGTTGATAGATCTGTTGTTAACCACTTTAGCCTACTTGCCATACATTCAATGTATTGACCATTCGTGGCTGCAACGTTTCATGTTGCAGGTTATATCGTATCTGAGTGATCGCTCATAGTTCGCGAGACTCCACTCAACAATTGTTCGCCTGTGGCACATTTGAAGGATGGAGATCTACCTTGTATTCGTTTTCCGCTGTGTACTTGAATAAATAATGTAAATTCTGGATCATATTCATTGTATTTATGATGCACAGTTATATTTGGTATCATTTTGTACTATGTGTGCCAGTGAACCGATCCAGGGATTGGCACTATACACATGAACTCAGCCTTATCAGGCGAGGGTGTTATAAACTTCTTGCTAAGATTCTTGACAACTTGACGAAATTAGGTCAAAGTTGAGCTACAAGTAAGCGCGATAGATTACTCTTGAACTATTTGTCTTTTCAAAGGTATATGGGTGCATGTTCTTTTAGTAAACAATAATGATGTCGGTGCGAGTTTCCAACTACCACAAAAGAAAATTCTTAATTTTCTGAGTCATGACTAGATTGTTCCTTTTTGTAAATAAGGTCAAGAATATGGATCTAAATGCCACAAGGAGAGTTTTTCAGATGTATACATATAGTGGACCGACATGTTTTGTAATACTTATATGATTCCCATGTTTCACGAGTTTTCAAACTTCGACCTAGCTAACTCTGCCCACTTGAATGGCTTTATGTCATTTTATCAAAATTAGGTAAAATTTGAACTACGAGTAAATTGTAGGTTTCTTTGAAAGTTTGCAACTTTTTTGGAGGTAACCATCAGGGGGACATTTAATATATCACAAACCACCAACGAGAATTTTGACAACAGGTTCAACTTCTTGCTATGATTCTTGACAACTTAACGAAATTAGGTTAAAATCAAGCTACTAGTAAGCACGATAGATTGTTCTTGAATTATTTGTATTTTCGGAGGTGTAGATGGGTGCATCTTCTTTTAGTAAACAATAATGCCGTCGGTGTGAGTTTCCAACTATCTAGAAAGAACATTCTCAATTTTCCGAGTCATGATCAGATTGTTCCTTTTCGTAAAGAAGGTCTCAAGAATATGGATCTGAATGCCACAGGCAGATCTTTTTAGATATATATATATATATATGAGACGGACATGTTGTTTACTACTTATATGATTCCCATGTTTCACGAGTTTTCAAACTTCGACCTAGCTAACTCTGCCCACTTGAATGGCTTTATGTCGATTTATCAACGAAATTAGGTCAAATTTTAACTACGAGTAAATTGTAGGTTGCTTTGAAAGTTTTGTGATTTTTTTGGAAGTAACCATTGGGGGGTCATTTAATACATCACAAACCACCATCAAGAATTTTTACAACAGGTTCAACTTCTTGCTATGATTCTTGACAACCTAACAAAATTATTAGGTTAAACTTGAGCTACTAGTAAGCGTGATAGATTGCTCTTGAATTATTTATCTTTTCGAAGGTAGATGGGTGCATCTTATTTTAGTAAACAATAATGCCATCGGTGCGATTTTCGAACTATCAGTAAAGAACATTCTCAATTTTACGAGTCATGATCAAATTGTTCCTTTCCGTAAAGAAGGTCTCAAGAATAGGGATCTGAATGCCACAAGCAAAGCTTTTCAGATCTGAATATAGTGGCCCGACATGTTGTGTACTACTTATATGATTCCCATGTTTCACAAGTTTTCAAACTTCGACCTAGCTAATTGTGCCCACTTGAATGGCTTTATGTCGATTTATCGAAATTAGGTCAAATTTGAACTACGAGTAAATTGTATGTTGCTTTGAAAGTTTTGTGCATATTTTTTGGAGGTAACCATTGGGGGGTCATTTAATATATCACAAACACCATCTATAGTTTTGACTATTCATATCGACAATTTAACGAAATTAGGTCAAACTTGAGCTACCAGTAAGCGTGTTAGATTGCTCTTGAATTAATTCTCTTTTTGTTTGTAGATGGGTGCATCTTCTTATAGTAAACAATGTCATCGGTGTGAGTTTCCAACTATTAGGAAAGAATATTCTCAATTTTCCAAGTGATGACGAGATTGTTCTTTTTCGAAAAGGAAGTCCAAAGAATATGGATATCAATGCCACAAGCCATGCTTTCAATCATATATAGTGGACCGCCATTTTGTACTTTCGAATCCCATGTCTTATGAGTTTTCAAACTTCCTATATAACTCTGCCCACTTGAATGAATATGTCAATTTATCGAAATTATGTCAAATTTGAACTACAAGTAAATCGTATGTTTCTTTGAAAGTTTTATGAAAATGCTTTTGGAGGTACCCATCGAGGGTCAATTAGCAGTATATTGGTAACCACCTAGATTTATCCTCTCCTTATTATTCGCAAAAACAAAAGAAAAGGAAAGAACCACCATCACAACCGTACTAGACTCAGCCGACGCATGTTGCATTTCGAGCCTTACTTTTAATATTTTTATTACTCGGGAGGTGAGCCAAGCGCGACTCAACACTAAATTTTGGTGTGATATTGGCGGGATATTATTCTAGTTCAAAATTTTAGTGGAATATTGGCAGGATCCTCCTAGCTACCTGCATACTGACAGGGCCTCTGGCTCGTTCTCTCGGTGATCCCTCATGCTATCCCCTCACCCTCCTCTATCACGTCCCTCCTTAGTCGACCTCCACCTCGCCAGAGTCTGCTTAGCAACACCGTCATGCACCTCCCTGAGTCTGCTTCATCGTATATGCTTCCCCCGTTGCACAGTAGATTTTTTGTTTTCCCACCGTTGCAACCGAGAGATGCATAAGCCACTCGGACCCCTCACTAGGGCGACTGTTAAAACTGCCTACTACCGAGACGAAGGTTGTTGGACACTTCCTATGCCCGCTTCCCTTGCATTTTACTTACGAATGTATTTCATCTCTTCTTCCTTCTAGTGACTTATTATATTTATAATAATGCATGTTAGTTGCTGTACTGCAGGATCGGTTTCAAGAGAAAAGAAGGCAACTACGAGTCATGAAGCCAAATTGGTTATCTCGCAGCAGTACAAGACCTTGCCAACCCAATGATAACCACCAACAATCCTCCCTAGACAAAGGTTTGCTTCCAATTTTCATATATGTATTTTAGAGAGTAGTTGATCGTTTTCTTGCCCTGCCTTCTCATGTATTTATTATTATTTTTGCAAGGCATGGAATATGATGTACTGACCAACGAGAATTGATGCCAACGAAACCTAAGGATTTTTGGACATTCAGATGTAGCCCCACTCGGCACAGTAGAACTGGTATAGAATCGTTCCTATTTGTTGCATCTTGCTTGTGTTATTTGCTAATTGATTTGACGCACTGCAGTTTGCATAAGCAAGTGCATGATCATTTCCCTGCCAAGGAGATTCGCAACATAGATATTCAGCAGCGTGCAAGTGATGCCTCCATTTCTAGGAACCAAACAGAAGTACGGTGCATGGGCGAAGCTAAGATTAGGCTGCTCCAACAGGATTTGGACACGGCCACTCGGCGGATCAGAGAATTGAACTGGAGCTGGATTTCCACGATTGAAGATGGCCTTTGATGCTGCCGATGATCTTCAGAAGTTAGTCGCTAAAAATTGTGTTCCCAATCCGGCTGATGCACATGTTAATGAGATCAACTGGACAGTCTTGGAATAGGTGAAAGAACGAGCGGAGATTCTCCGAGCATCTTTGAAGGAAGATGATTTTCGAAGGGTGATGCAAGAGCTGCCATGCGAATAGATTGTTATTTCCAATAATGAAGATAACTTTCCTTGTCTTGTCAACCTAATATTTTCTTTTCTTATGTGCTGGCAGTACTTTACGGTAACTACGTATTTGGCACGTTGTTATGAAACGTATAGTACTTGCTGCATCTGGACAATGTATCTCGGTAGCCATTCGAAAAATGGAAAAAGCAACATTTTCCCACCAGAATGTTGAAATCTTATTATGAACTTTTGTTTAGATCCGTAGACCCACGTTTTGCAGCAAATTAATACATTACCATGAAAGGTATCCCATATTAAAAAATAAATAAATAAAGAAAAGAATGGTAGTCCGAGCTCAATGACCATGTCCTTGTGCCCATTATCATGCATAAATATGTATAATTACTTGTGTTGCCTAAGTCAAACTTTTAAATTGTATATACTAGTAGAGTACATAAAAAATTAGCCGAGGGACAGAACACACGCCGAAACCACCACTTTCACCAAGCAATCAATAATAATTTTAAATCTACGCCAGAAACAACTGCCGAAATGGCTCCCGCTTCCAATATTTAAAAGCGGTATGAAATTTCCATATCGCCCTTTGGTCCAGAAACAAGGCACCAAAGGCCATTCTTCAAAATTGTTTGTCTTGCACAATTCAAAATTTTAGACCTGCGCCCATCGGGCCGAATCCTTGGAGATCACCTCGGACCACCACAGCCGTTCCCCTTCCGTCCCATCTCCCCTTCACAGCTTCTCCACCGACACTACGTAGTGACCTGGATACATTTTACCAGCTCCCTTGTCTCGCAAGCCGGAGGTTGCTTCCTTGCCCCGACCTTGGCCCGCACTAGATCACTTCCTCCGTACCTGAGGTCCACGGTGTCGGAGACGGCTCAGAAATGCCGTCACCAGTAACACCGTCAGCTTTGTTCGATCCACTTCCTCCGACTCCACGGCACCAGATCCGGAGAGATGGTGAGCAAAACCCGCTCAGCCATGAACGGCGAGGTCGTAGCTCGCCATAAACCTGTTAAAGGCAAGGCCAGCGGTAGGAACACGGTCACAAAGGTAGTTCATCGCTTGTTTCATAGCCATCTCATACTGTTTACATTCATATGTCTATCATTTTTCCTCCAGATCTTTGAACTGCTTGCTAGCACTGTACTAATTAGCTCCTCTACACACACTTCGCTCTTAAATCTCATAAGGTATTTTTATTGCTCATGGATGGAAGCTGCTTTGGGGCCGACTGATAAGGGAGAACTGAAGCATTGGGAAGAGAGATTACTGAAGAATTTCAAACATGCAAGGTTGCTTGACTTGCGGAGACTTAGATCTTTCGTAGATACCACCACCAGTCATGAAGGCTAGGTTTCTGATGCAGAATCTGATCGTCGAGATGGACAAAACCCCAACAAAGACCTGACTCAGGAAGATGTACTGGTCGAGAACACCCCCCTAGTCCGCCCGCTTGTCCACCACCAAGGTGCTTTCTCTGTCTTGTCATTGAGATAGTTGTTGCATCTTCCATGTTTTGTACCTCAAACCCACCAAATGTTGTGCAATGCCATCTCCTTAGTTCATGCATCATATATGTTCATCTTGTATTGCCTTACTATTCTTCTGTTCTCTCAGTGTCTCATTATACATAGGATTTCATAGATTAATGTATCGTTTATGAGTGTCAGGAATCAGCTGTTTCACCTAAGACCCTTTCAGATACCAGCTAGGAGAAAAACTATGTCTGGCAAATGTCTGATTCAGCATTGGTTTCTGTTCATGAACAATACCTTGAGGGAGACATCACTCAGGAATTTGGACCTGTTGAGGACCTCCCCCATAGTTCGCCCGCTTGTCCACCCCCCAAGGTTCTTGCTCTGTGTTTTCATTGTGATATCTGTTGCATCTTCCATGTTTGCTATCTCAATCCAACCAAATATTCTGCAATGCCCTCTTCCTAGTTCATGCATCATATATGTTCAGGACGTATTGCCTTATTGTTCTTCTATTCCATCGACGTCTCATCACATATAGAACTATAATTGATTGAAGCATCTTTTATGTGTGTCAGGAATCATCTGGTTCAGGTACCAAACCTAAAGCGTTGACAAGCGGCGCTACTAATGCTACAGGTGCAACACAAACACAAGCCGGGAAATACAATAAACGATATTCAGGAAACTCGCATAAGGCTAAAAAGGATCATCTTGGCGGCACACCAGAGGTTCCAACAGATTTAGACGCATCAAATACCATTCCACACATTGCAGAATCCGAAATTTGAATCCAGATAGCCATCAACAATTGACAGCCCAAGTAGTTTCGACCTCTACTGGCCTAAATCTGCTGGAACAACACCAACAAGCTAGCGATGATCACCCACCTGTTGATTAGCCGACCACCAAACAAGGTATGTGTTCCAACGCTTATCGTTGCATTCTCCCTTATATATACCGTGATAGCCTGATGTAACAATTGAATTGTCAGCTACACGAAGATTTAAGAAAAGAGGGCCAACAGTAGGAAAAAATCTTGAATCTCAAATTTCTGGAACGCAATCTAGATATTGCATCAATTCTATTATTCCTGGCAAGAGAAGTCCAGAAGATCCAAAAGAATCTTCTTTCCTAGCATCGGAAATGGGAGCTTTTGTCAGGAATGATATTCCCATCTTCGCATCGTTCAATCTCCACCAACAGATCCCCGACCATTACAATTCATTACTCTAGAAGTTACATGTAAGTCATGGTGCTCTGTCCCATGCCTTCAAACTTTCCATTGGTTCTATTCTAACTCACATAACACATAAACTATTCCATTCTTGCTGACATACAAAATTCAACTTCGATCAGGATAATGAGGATGTAGAGTATGTTCTCATGGACATGTTCTCCTGTTCTTTGTGCCAGCAGCTCCATAGGCTAAAGAATAAATACTTTGATGGTAAAGCAAGTAAGGATATTAAAAGAGCATCACCTATGGAACAATCTATGACTGACCAATAGTGGATAGATCTTCTCGACCACTGGTTTGATCCAAACATTACGGTATGGTTTGTGAAGATCGAGACCAGATCACATTCAAAATACCCATTTTGCGCATCTGTATCACTAGTCTCCTTTTGCAGATGAACACTGATAAAAACAAGAGGAACCGTGCCGCACAACGCTTAACAAACCGAAGTGGATCTTGTGCATTGGTTGGGCACCTGAGCGCAATAGTAAGCATAATTAGTTTTTAACCTTATAGAAACTTTGTGCTTCTTATATTTTGATCATGTGTTCCGCCCATGTTGAGAAAGATGTGATAAGTCTACAGCGAAAATTCGAGGCATGCCAGACGAGCAAAAAATATGGGCTCAATCCCTCCGCTAAGAGTGTTATTGTAAGTCTTCTGTTCTATTGATATTTTGCGATGATACTCCCTCAGTGATTTATATCTTGCAGTTGGATGTGTAACATTGCCTGAACTGCTTTCGAGTTTTCTTTTAATTTAATTATAGTAGATGATTTCCAACTAGCTTGAGTTTCAGTTTTGAACGCTACAAAGATTTTTCTTGTGATATCATCCACCTGGCGATGAAGAAACAAACATATGCGATGTTGGCATAGTCCCGCTATTGAGTGTTAGTGATAAACTTATTATCAGTATGATCAGATAGCTAGTATGCTTTTACTACAATGCATATGATGCATAATCAGCCATGCCAACTTGTAAGATTTGTTCATAGACATGTTAAATGTGTTATCTACATGTTCCTCTGTAGTGCCTTCTCTTCTCACACCAATGTCTACCAACCGCAACCTTACAGATTAAATTGAACAAGAAGATGGCAAAACCTGGGAAAGACGGTATGGAACAAAACCAAGAAGAATGTCTGGAAATATTTAAAATGGAACTAAAAGGTGAAGGTCATCGTAAAAGTATGTTCCTATGTGATGTTGGGTTGTCGCAGTCCAAGTCCAAGTCCAAGTCCAAGTCGGTGTATTTGTCTTATCAGGAAGAAATTGTAGTAGTAGGAGCTTAATAGGAAGTGCAAAGACAAAAAATTGATGAGATGAGACAGAAACTATTAGCAAGTGATGCGGAGTTGAAGATGTTACGAGATCAGGAGAATTATCGAGAACTTATATATGAACATACCCTTCTAAACTAAAGATGAACCCTAACAATGACAGGCGAGTATAGTGTTCATGTGAAATGGTTCCTACTAATGAGCCCGGGCTGTGTTTGGGGCCATGTAATTACAAAAACAGAGGGACTATTTGTTTTGCATCATGCTTTTATCTATTCATGTCGTGCTCCACACAAAAATCCTGCGCCCGAACCTCACTCTCTCAAGACTTGGATTCATGAACCTCACAAAGGTTTTTTATTCTTTGGACAAACCACCAAATTCGAAATCTCAGTCCATCGACAAAACCTACCACCTACCCTGTTTGAATCGGAGATTTTGTTTCCAATTTTTTTCCAATATGGTAAGTGTTTGATGACGAGCCTTCAATTTGTACGAAAGGAGTACCATTAGTATTAGGGATTTCTATTTTCGTGCCACTGGTTCGTTAGTTGTACTCAGTTTTCCCCAGCCGCTTAACTTTTCCTCACTTTTCCCTTTGCCATGTTAAGAAAACTTCGCGGGCGCTCGCAGGTGCTCGGACGGAGGGATGCCGTCAGGTCAAAGTCTTGACTGTTACATGCTGACTGGTGGGACCGCGTTGGGGCGGATCAGGCGTTGAGCGTTACATTATGAGGCCTCGACCGTTACATGCTGACAGGTGGGTCCGTTTGTGGGTCGGGTCCTGCATACGTGGTGAAGAGTGGGATGCGTTGGGATGGGTCTTGCATATGTGGTGAAGGGTGGTGCCGCATGGAGACATGTCGGACCGTCCATTCTCGCTCACCCAAAGCATTCGCTTCCCTCGAGCCTGGAACAACTCCCACACCGCCCCTGTGCTGCTCCCCCGTCGTGCCCTCCTACCTTATGTCTTCCTCGGGCCTAGAGCCACCCCCTCCCCGTAGCCGCGGAGCCCACTCCACCTCTGGCTCCGCTCCCGCCCCCGCTAGATCTACCCCTTTCATGGAACAGTATGCAACAATGGCTAGTGCACCGTCCATCCGCGTAGAGCAAGGAGAAGATTGGGTGGAATCGCAGGGATATAACGCATGGATTCCATCTGGGTAAGCATTGTTTCCCTTTTGTGGTTGATTATTGGCAGTATTTGAGCGCGAATTGCTAGTGATCAACTAACTGCCTTGCTTTTCGAATAGTATTGATCCAGTGCTGGCATTTTGGCTGGCGATTAGACTGGATACTAGCATAATTTGTGGTTGTGAACAATATCTCTCTGGATTTTATGTCCCAGCGGTGGTTGCAACCTCCATAACTCGTAGAGATTTGATAGATACAATATATTGTAAATTCCCCTAGAGCAGTCGCGATTCATTTGATTTGCAATAGTTCAACATTAGCGAGCAAAGATTGCTCCCACTAACTACCAAAGAAGATTTGGTAATGCTTTTCTCTTTGAATGTTGTCGAACGTTTTGGTTGAATTCGTCTCCATGTGCAACCTAAAGTTGAGCACACGGGAAAGAGTGTTAAATCACCATCTGGTGGTCACGCATCATCAGGTGGTCAGGCATCATGTGTCTCTGCTATCTTCGCTAATAGTGTGCGCCCCGACAATCCTTGTAGGTCCACGACAATACCATCTGTTCTCACTACGAGTGTAAGCCAAACCGCGTGTGTGGCTGATGTGGAGGACGAGGCAAAGCCTGACGATGGAGCGCCTCCACTAGATGATGAGGATGAGTTGATGTTTCCTGAATTTGTAGATAGATTCAGTAAACAAGCACTAGAGGATCAATACACAAATTAAATTGTCCAGGGTGCCAGATTTTATGACACTGATGATGAAGAGAACAAGGAGAACAATGAAAGCCTCGTTTTAGCCGAGTACGATGGTGAGGACTTGCCAGTAATTGAGTGGGACAGGGACGATCATAAGATTTCAGAAGGCACCATATTTGAAATGATGCGAGACTGTCATAATGCCCTTACTACATATTGCATTCACACCAATAATTATTATGATGTTATTAAGAGTGAGCCAGCAAGTTTCATAGTGAAGTGCCCATACAAGAGGTGTAGGTGGAGGATGCATGCATCCACTATGCTCAGGAGCAGTTTGATTCATGTATTACAACCACTTGTGTATTTTAGATCACTATGTAGAGTTTGTTAGCTGTACCTGAAATTTTAATTATGTTTCATATTAAAATTAACCTGTTCAAACATTCTTGTCCACCTCAAGAGGGACAGCCAAAGGAAAAAACAAAACTAGCAAAGACTAGGTGGTTGGCAGATACAATCATGGATTAGATGAGAGCGAACCCATCACTTGGTGCAACATCACTTATAAAAGAAGTTTCAAAAATGTTTAATATTACAGTACCCTATATGAGGATGTTCTATGCAAAGGAAATGGCTCTTGAGAGGATCAATGGTCTATGGAATGAAAGTTTTTAGTTGCTTTACAGCTTCAAAGCTGAGTGGAGATGGCTAGTCCAGGTAGTGTTATACAGATAGACAGGCATAAAGTTCAGTACAAGATAAGAGGGAAGACAATGGAGAAGGAGTGCTTTAGAAGGGCTTTTTGTTTGTTTCAAAGCTTGCTGGCAAGGGTTTCTGGATGGTTGCAGGCCTTATTTGGCCGTGGATGCAACAGCTCTTCAAGGAAGATTTAAAGGACAGCTAGTAGCTGCTACTGCAGTTGATGGCCACAATTGGATGTTCCCTGTTGCTTATGGAGTTTTTGAGATCGAGTTAGAGGAAAGTTGGAGTTGGTTTCTAGAGAATTTGCGTGACCTTATAGGTCATACACCAGGACTTACTATACACACGAACACTTGCAAAGGTTTGGAGAAAGCTGTAGAAGCAATATTCCCCGGAGTGGAGCATAGGGAATGTATGCGACACTTAGTGCATAATTTTACAAAGAAATTCAAGGGTAAAGTTTATACTGACAACCTATAGCCAGCATCATACACATGCAGTTTGAGGAAGCATCTGTATCATTTGGAAGTGTTGTATAAACAAAAACTTGTAGTGAAGGAGTAACTGGATGCACATCATGGAATGGTGTGGTCAAGAAGCCGATTCAATGAAATTTGCAAGGTAGACTATGTAACAAGTAACCTTGCAGAGATTTTCAATGCAAAGGTTAATTCATTGAAATGGCTTATGTTGTGGCAAATATTTGATAAGATTAGGCAGATGATCATGATAAAGATCGCTTTGCATCAAAAATTGCATCGATAGTATATGCTGGCCATCTCATCCTCCCATCTTTGATTAAGTCTTTGTATGCCAGGGCAAAACAATTGAAGATGAAATGCATTAGAAGAGGAATGGAGGCTAAAGTAACATACACTGATAGTAAAGATAGGCAATGGAGGTATCCAGTGAGTTTGGTTGGTAGGACATTCCATTGCAAGAAATGGCAGCTCCATGGGAAACCCTGCATACTTGCATTGTTTTCCATGGGTGTTCTAGGAGGTGAAGAGGGTGAAGTTGATCCGTACGTGTCGGAGTATTTCTTTGTTGCCAAATTTAGGGAAGCATATGCTCAGAATGTTCTAGCCTTGTTGGGAAAAGACCAATGGATGGAAGTGGATCCAGGCTTCAAGCTATACCCTCTAGTTTTTACTAGACCAGCAGGTAGGCCAAGGAAGAATAGGATAAGATCTAGTGCAGAGGGTGGTGCACCACCTCGACGACGTAAGTGCAAACATTGTGGGATCCTAGGGCACATTGCTAGACTTTGTAAAAATGCAGTGGACCCATATTATGGAATGGATGATCAGGCAGGAGCAGCAAATGCAGATGAGAATGAAGCGTTTGAACTAGAGGAGAATGAAGCAATGGATACATTGCATATTTAACCAATGGATCGAGAGGATATTAAACCAAATGCAGGGGAGATTGAACTAATGGATCAAGAGGAGATTGAACCAAATGCAGGGGAGATTGAACCAATGGATCGAGAGGAGATTGAACCAAATGCAGGGGAGATTGAACCAGTCGATCGATAGGAGATTGAACCAAATGCATGGGATATTGAACCAGTCGATCGAGATGATATTACATCAACTACGTGGGAGATTGAAGCAGAGTTCAAGCATAAAGGAATTACACCAGCGGATATGGCAGAAATGGGGACAATGCTTTTTGAACCAAATGAACCAGAGGATCGAAACGTGATTGGACCAATTGTACGACAGACTGAAGTACTTGATTCATTGGATGCAGAGAAAAAGAACAAAGGTAAAAAATGGAAGAAGCTGATGGTGGACTCCGAAAATATTCCATCTAGGATCACCAGGAGCAAGGTGGTGAACCAAACGAAAAACACTAAGAGCAAGAAAAATGGATTTGAATTATTAATTTCAATTTGTATGATAAATTTGAACTACTGTCAATGTTTGTATTTAATTAGAACTAGTGTGATGCTCCCAAGTTTGTATGTTGGATGATCCCATAATGTATGTTGTTATTGCAAGTTTCTATTGTCATGCACCTAATTGCTTAGCACTGCTTAGTTTTGCCCTCGACATGTGGTCGAAACATGGGGTTTAGCTAGTTCATGGCTTAAACGTTGACCAATTGATCCAAAATTCTGCACACTTGTGTTTCTTGATTGATTTACCATATGAAATTTTAAATTTTGGATTAACTTATAATCATCCACATTTTTATTTTTCTAAGTGATTAAATTCAAAAAAATGGTTTTAGGGTTAGTTTAATTCAAAAAACATCAAAACATAACGCAACCTTCAAATGGAGTCTTGTTATGTTGCCTACAACCAAGCATGAATAATAAAGCAAAAGGAAATAAAGAGAAATGGACTTATCCCCTAAACCACTTCTTAAACCCTTGTTGGAATGAGCTACTAGCTACGAAGATGCATGGCTTTCTACTCGATCAACCTCCAAAATAACCCATCCCAAAATATACTTTTTCTAAATGAGGACAAATTTTGAACACTTGTGTATATTTGAGTTGCAAACAATATAATGTTGGCCAAGACGAATTATTTTTTTCAATAACACATTTTCCATTTTTTTATGCCAAAAGCTTGAATTTTCCTTACTCATTTTTTATCTGAGTGCCCTTGTTTTCGTTAGCTCTACTCAGTTTTCCTCACTTTTCCCCTCCCGCTAAAGTTTTACTCACTTTTCCCCTCTCTCCTGACTCAAACCCTCACAATAGCTCAACTTGCTCAGTTTGGCTGCTGCGCTCTGATTGGTCGAGATGTATGTCACACGGATATTGGCCAACCACCGTTGGATACATCATGATCCGATGGGCTGGAGGTCTCTCTTTCCCGATGGGAGCACCTACCTTATACAGAGAGGAGAGCACGACTGGCTGGAGGTCTCTCTCTCCCGATGGGCGCACCTGAGAAGAGCCCGACGGGCTAGATGTCTCTCCCTCCCTTTCCCTGTCGCACGTATACCAGCCGCATCTTCTTCCGCTCCTATCGACGTACGACGGCGCGGTTCTAAACGTGGCGGTCCGAATGACGTGCGACGGCGCGGACCTAAGCCTGGCTGTCTGAACGGCGTGCGCCAGCACGGACCTAAGCGTGGGGGTCGGAATGGCGTGCGGCAGCGCGGATCTAATCCTGGAGGTCGGAACGGCGTGCAGCGGCGCATACCTAAGCGTGGGGGCCGGAACGGCTTGCGGTGGCACGGATCCAAGCATGACGGCTGGAACGGCGTGCGACGGTGAGGATCTAAGCGTCTAAATTTTTTGTCTCTGTCCGTCTCACTCATGTTCACTTCCTCAAATCTGTTGCTGATGAAAGACACCGAGGCGGCGGCGGTGCCAACAGTGGTCATCGAAGCGACGATGATTCAAGCCATCATCCACAAAATCACCGCGACGGCGTAGATCAAGCCCCCATGAATCGATTTGAATAAATTTGATACTCCCTCCGACCCATATTAGTTTACTTGGATCATCTAGATATGAAACATATCTAGTCAAGTTTTACTACTAATATGGGTCAGAGGGAGTATGTATTTGAGCCGTGAGACCGGTGGATATGCTCTAAAGCTGATTCATAAGTAGAAGTACTTGCTTTGACAATCTTCGGTGGTCTTGTATTAGTTGATTTAGATTTGTCTATATTCGATTGTACCTAGACATGAATTAGTATTAGATTCATCCGTATCTTGACGAATTTGAGTAAACTAAATTGGATCAGAGGGAGTAGTACTTTCTTTGACAGATCGCCCCTCTAGAGAAGAAGAATGGGGCGTCAGGAAGAACGGGGAATGGATGCTGCCATCAACACTACAAGTCTATATGGCATTTGGCACGCCAACTATTGGAATCTAGATCCAATGGCAAGCAACTTGAGCCCCGCAATATATTCTCATGACAACTTTGGGACCACAAAGTGACTAAATTAGCAGGAACTCACAACCATCCATCGAATAACAATTCTTCTCTCTAAATTAGCTATCAATTCAGCTAATCATTACATGTGCCACCTTCACCACAACCCCATAGTGTAAATGTTAGGATGGGGATGATAACTACTAAAACTGCCCACATGAATCTACTATTCTCCTCCCCCTTCACTTGAAGTTCATGTTTTATATTTTCTACCACTTGATCAGATACAGCAAGATCAGCCTCAAGTGTTAACTTCTCTTTGCGAATAAGCTCTAAGTTCTTCTTTTCATCCTCGAAGGTATGCTTTAGCTCTAATATCAACAGGTTTATGGGCCAATTCATCACCTAAATTGGAAACCATCTCCTCCAAATCCATCCTCTAGCTAGACCACTGGGTTGATTCATCTTGGTATGCAATGTACCATGGATCATCGGCCTGCATAGCACACTGTAACAATACCAAAACAAACCCAATTAAAATCAGTCCGACAGGACATGGCGGCACTTCAAATTCAATGGTAGTACAAAGAGAAGGATCTACCTGCACTTTTGACATGGTAGGAGAAGGAGAACATGGCCATGACATGATCGAATCCCCACCCTCGCCAATGTACCCACTACGACCAAACATTGAAGACTAATTTACCCCTGCAATATCATGGAAATTATGGGAACCGAATCGATTAGGGTGGGCGGAGCCGGAGCAAAGGTCTTACAAAGCACTACTAGCAATTGATGCGACCGTGCATCGAGCTATGGCGGCGGAACAAAATCTCGGTTGTCCTGGGTGGCGGACCTGCTTGCGGTCGGTACTGCCTCAACGTACAATGCGTGCGGACGAAACAGGTGCTGGAGCCGTTGTTGAGGTGCAGCGCGGCAGTCCGTCCGACGCCACCGTAGTACGGAGCCGTCGACGCGCCGACGATGGCTGATCTGACCACCGGTGGGGTAGGAGCTGCTCGGGGCTGGGGGATGGGAGTGGATGAGATAGAGAGCCGACCTCACGTGTGTCATACACGACCCCACCTACCAATGTTTGGGGGAGTAGCTTGTAACATCCCAAAAATACTAAACTTGGATCATCAAAATCTAATCATCAAAATTAGGGTTAACAAAAACTTTTCTAAAATAAAATGAGAAAGCATGCATGTGTGTAGGCATTCCAATTTGCATTCTTTTGAACCACCTTGCTTGTGTGTTTCTTTGTTTGTAAATGGATTCTTAGGTGAAATAAACATCATCTAAACAATCCCCACACTTTTCCCAAAGACAAATAAATCAAAACAAAAAAAATAAGGGAATGGTCATTTTGACCAATTTAACTCCCATGCCTACTTTGGCTGTCCCAAACTTTCAGAACTTAACAGAAACTTGTTTGGATCTTTACACCCCTTGATTGTACTCATAACAAAGTATCAAGGCCCACCTTGTGATCATCCAGAAACTTTCAAATGCATAGTTTAAATGCCAATTCAAAATTGAATCTTTATCATATGGGAAGATCCCACTTTTTCAAAAACCACTCAAACAAGCTCAAGTTTCAAAACCCAAGCATCTGCAGACTCACCAGCACCAACCTAGCACACCCACCAAAAATCTTTTGAAAATTCAAAACTTGAATTCTTGCAGCCATTTCATCAAACACCTTGCAGATTCAAATCAAACAAAATCCAAACACTATTGTGAGCAGTGATTGAAGCCTAACTTGTTCCCTCTCTAGTTGCAACTAGGCTTTAGTAGATCATCTAGCTCAATTGCAAACCTCTAGCATCACTGTAAGCTTGGCAATGCCATCAATGGTGAGAAGGCCGAGTGTACCTTTGTCACCCCCATGTCGACAGCAAGCTCGGAGAAGAAACAAGCCTAGCCAACATGTCTGGGAGCAAGCCAACACCCCACCGCCACTCCCTGTCCAGCGCTCGAACCTTTCCAAACCCTGGACCACACACACGGACCATGCCAAGCTCGCCAGCAACCATGCCGAGAGCGCGCCCCATTGTCACATCCCAAGGTTTTCCAAATCTTGTAATGTGAAAATAAATGAATAAAATAAAACTTTGTTTAATTTGCAGAGCTAGAAGAAACTTTGGAATTCAATTGGAACCTCAAACCCATTTGAATTAAATAAAAAAATCCTAAAGGATAAACATTTTAAATAAAGGAAATTAAAATATTTTGGAATTGCTATTTTGGATCTTTTAATAAAAGATTTGGTTTTCAAAAGGAAAAGGTGGAATCATAAATAAAGATTTATTTTATAAAGCCAAATTAAACCTTGGCCAAACTTTTGGTTTAAAACATTTTGTTTTTAATAAAAATAGCAAAGGTTTATTCAAAAAAAAAATAATAAGGATTTAACATCCAAACTTTATTTAAAAGGTTTTTCCAATTTAATTGAAACCTCAAAACTAATTAAATTTATTTAAAATAAGTTTTCCAAATATTTGGTATTCACAAATAAAACCTACTAAAACGTTTTAGCTTTATTTTAGATTTAAAAATAAATATTCTCAATAAAATAAGTCCTATTTGAATTAAATAATGAAAGCCCATTATATCTAATTTAAAATGGACCCTAAAATCAAATGTTATTTATTTTAAACAAGTTTCCAAATATTCCTTCCTTTCAAATAAAACCCACTGATTTGTTTTTGGAAATATTTGGATTTCAAATAAGGAATATGTAAATTATATCAAACCCTATTTGATTGATAAACCATGATCCATTTATTTAATTAATAAATGGAACCTAAAAAGATTTAAAATATTATTTTATTTTTGAATGTGAATTATGATAAACAGAACCAAATTCATAGCTACAAAGTTTGTTGGTTGTTTGATTTGAGTGTGAATTGTTTGTTTGAAATTCAAAAACAGAAATCAGAAAAAGAAAAGGAAAAAGTTACAGAATAAAAAAAAATGGAGTTTGGCCAACCCAGCCCAGGCAGCCCAATAAGCCCACCAACCAGCCCAGCTTCTTTCCCCGCAGAAAACGATTCGAACCAACTACCTGACCCACACAGAGAATGACCGGTGGACCTCTCCCTTACTCTTTTCCCCGCTGACAGGTAGACCCCACCGCTACTGTTCGTCGTCCTCACCTGCGCGACCCCTTCTCCCCAAACCGCGCTGTCGTTCCCTGTCATTAATCCGCACGCTTAATTCCTCATAATGGCTGCGTTAATCTCGCCTCTGACCTTGCGTACTTAAGCGCCAGTGCCTTCCCCTCCGTTTCCCTCTGTCACCACGCCTCGACTCGCCCCCAGGCTGCTCCATTTCTCGCCACACCACCCTCGGTCCGACGAGCTTCCTCTGTCGATTCCGGCCAAGCCACACCTTCTCGAGCCTCCCTGAGCACGCTAGCAGCTTCCCCACTCCCAGACGCTTCTCCCCGTGCCCTTCCTTCAACCGCGGGCGCCCCGGAGCATTGGCTTCGACAAGCTCCGACAGCGTCGCCGTCCGTTTCTACTCCAGCGACGACTCTCAGGTGAACCAGACCTCCCCGACCCCTCTCGTTCACGCACACAGCATCGCCTTGCTCTTGCGCATCTGAATGTGCTCCTGTTTTGCCTTAGGGCGATCTGCAGCGACGACTCCTACGGCCACCACCGTCTGGCTTAACTCCGACGAGCATTTCTGGTATGCATCTGACCACCCCGCGCCTCCTCGTTCACACTCCCGCACTCGCCACACCTTTCTGCAACTGACCGCATCGTTGTTTTGTTTCGGGATGATCTACAGCGTCGCCCTCGACCGCGGACAGAACCACCCGACGCCGACCTCCACTCCGTCGAGCAATTGCCACAGTACCCGAGCTCCCCTTGTCAAGCCAACAGCACGACGAGCGTCACCACGACCCTACGATCTCGGTGAGCCTTCTCCTCTTCTTCCTTGCATCCTGAATCACCGGCGACCACCCCGCCTGAGCGCTGCCGCCAGAGCGCCGCCGTCAGCGCCGCCCACTTTAGGTCAAATTCGCCAGTACCGTTCGATCCAGATTTAGCGGCCACGATTAGATCACTTATCGTCGAAGGGGTATGTCCTCTGGGCCACTCGATCTAACTAGATTCAACGCCCCACAGCCGCGATCCAACCGAAACGGTATGGACCAATAGGAACACGACGCGTGGCCAGGTTTAAAACTAAAAACAGATTTGAATCTGATTTAATTGCAAACTTCAAACCCCTGTAACTTTCAAACCACACGTCCAAAAATTACAAATTTTATATCAATGGATTCAGGAGAACAAGCCCTAGCCAACCATGGCCTTAGTTTCGAAAATAGTATCTATTAGCTTGTTTGAAATTGCAGATCCTTTTGTATGCTTATTTAGAGTAGAGAAATTGTTTAAAATTGATTTTAGGGTTAAATCTTTTGCAAATTGGTATGATGTGACCTTAATGACCCTAGGAACCAACCCATGGTTTTAAAAATGAAATTGGAAAAATTTAGAATGGATTAATTGAATTAGTCTATTTCTAGCCAAGTAAAAATAATAGTTTTATTATGAAAAAGGATTTTGGAATTTAACTTTGGGAAAATATCTTTATTCAAAGCTACTGACCCAAAACAACAAATCTTGAGAGTTAGAAACTTTTGGTGAAAACTTAAAGGTTTTAGATTTAATAAAACTAATTTCCACCACATAAAATGTTGAATGGATTTTAAAATAGATTTTGAGCAAAACCCTCTAACTAATGACTTTGCCATTTTGGTAAATGACCAATTTGGACCTTACAAAGTTTATAAACCTAGTAGAGACCAACCTGGCAATAGAACCCTCTTTTGCATGACTTAGATTCCATTGCTTTGTGAATGTGAAAATTGTTTGTTTAACCTTGGTTTGGAATGTTAGTTGATTTTGTGTCTTGCTTGATTGACTTGTAGTGAATTGAGCAAAGTGTGAGACTAGCAAGATCAAGGAGTGAACCACCATTCCCTACCAAAAAGGCAAGTGACACTATCATACAAAAATCCTACTATTTTCATTATACTTAGTGGATTTTGAAAACATGCATGAAAAGATATTTCTGTACTTATGCTATGCTAAATCCTAATAGGATTCCCTATACACTCCTTAGTGAAAATATTGAAGTTGTACATGCTTAGCCATGCTTTGTTTTGAAAAGAGATACATGTTGAGATTTTACAAAGGTTGAGAAAAGGACTTGTGTTTTACATAATAAAACAAGGACTCAATGAACCACCTAGGTGGAGGATACTTGAAGTTTTGGAGAAGGTGGCAACAAAAGGAACCATGTCTATGGCAATCACTTTGTGTTGTGCTCCAAATGAAAACCACCTAGGAAACTTAGAGATTGAACATGTTTCTCTAATTGTGGCTTTCGTGTGCAACCACATGCTATTATGGCTCTGGCTTAGTCAACTACACTAGGAAGACCCATACATTGTCTTTAGTTACCGGACATGGGGATCTGGAATGCTTCATGGGAGCTGAAGACAAGCTAGCAATGATGTATGGGAGGACCTTTTGGAAAGACTTCGTCACGTTCTCAATCTGCTAGTACTCCATCTTGGAGAGCACTAATCCAGTAGGCCACTGGTGGCAACAAGATGGGATTGTGACATGTGGGTAAAGTGTACTCCTTCTGCAGAAGTTAATAAAATCTAAGTACTTAGCCGTGTCCCCGGTTATGGACAATACTGAGCAACTAAAGTTTGAACCATGGGAGATCTCGACATTCCAACTTCTAATATAAAAACTTGATGCCCTTGTGTGTCTACCAAGGAATTCAAAGAGATTTTGTTAAGCTTGATGCACTTGGGGTTACCAAGGTGCTCAAGAACATGATGTACTTGGGGTTACCAAGGAACTCATGAGGTTTTGATAAAACTTGTTGCACTTGGGGTTACCAAGGTGCTCAAGGAGTTTTGACAAGGACTTGAACACTTGAGTTTCTACCAAGAAGTTCAAGGAACTTGGAAAAGAAATTTGACAAAGGACTTAAACCCTTTTTGAAAAGATAGGATAAAACATTGCTTTATGCAAATAAACCTTGAACTCTACCTAGCCAAATATGCATATAAAGATAGGATCCACTCTTATTATACCTAAAAGTGAAGCTTGCCAATACAATTCAAAATGTATTGACCCTTGTGGCTGTAACTTGTAATGTTGCAGGTTGATTGTTTTTAAATGAAGATTGTTTGATTGACTAGGACTACAAAGTCTACAACCAACATCTGCCTGTGGCACTTTGAAGATGAAGGACCCCTACTTATAGTTATTCCGCTGCAATGTAATGTGATAGCCAAATGAGCGATGTATGATGTAATAAAATTATGTTATTCCTGGTTATAAAGTTATGTTATGACCTTTGTATCTTGGTATTACATCTTAACTGTGGATGCTAGCTATTGATCCAGGGACTAGCATTGTAAAACACAGGAGGGATCAATCTTATCTAAGATTGGGACCCCTTACAGATGGTATCAGAGCATTGTGTTGCTTGTAGGATTTGTAAACCCTAGGATTGGACAAAAACCCTTAGAAAAATAGGAGTTATACTTATTTACAAAAACACTTGTAAATTCTTTCCTCAACCACTTTGATTTCAACTCTACATCTCATCTATTTCAAACTTGATGGAAAACCTACCCATGACCAAAGACTACACTATGTGCAAAGGACTTCCTCAAACATCTTCAACTCTAATGACTTCAACATCTTCAACTCTAATGACTTCAACATCTTCAACTCTAATGACTTCAACATCTTCAACTCTAATGACTTCAACATCTTCAGCATATTCACCAAGGACTTCCAACATGGATATCACCAAGGACTACAAGTGAAACAAGGAAATCTTACTTAAGATTTAGAGACTGAGGGAATGCAAAATAAGAAGAAACCATCAACAACTTTGAAGTATTGTAACCAAGAGTTTTTGCAAGGAAGCCAAGATCTCATGCAAGAAGAATCAACCAAGAAGGATGGAAAGATCACAAGTAAACCATATAGATGGACCCCCATAATTTAGTTAAGTCAAACCACCAACTTATGTGGTGTAACAAAAAAATATTTTGTTGCCTAAGTAAGTGCTTGAACCTTGTTGTTTGAGTGCAAAGTTGTTTGTGAATGTTTGGTTTGTGATTGCATGCACATTGTTTGTGTAAATTGTGAAGTGTGTGATTATAATTGATTCCTTAGAAATAACTTGCCTATTCTAATCTCCCTTCAACCCAAACAGATGACTACTCCAAAAGACTCCAAGGTTGATGACATCAACACCAACCAAGCTGACAGCATGAAGGAGCTCATAGCAACCCAACACCAGCTGAACCAACTGACAGCTCAGTTCATAGTTAACAATAGTGATAAGGATCCAGCACTACAAAGGTTTTTGGAAGAGCAGTCTCAACTGATGCTTAAGGTGACCAATCAAATGATTAGCATGGAAGAAAGCTATCCGAAGAGAGTTTATGATAACAAGGATAAAAAGAATATTGTTCTAGATGGAGCCCCAGCTTGCACCATATGTGGAGACAAGGATCATACTTCCAAGGAGCATGAAGGACAATGCCCCAATTGTGAAGAAGATCATCCTATTGGACAATGCCCCACCTCTCAAGCTACTTGTTACCTTTGTGAAGGAAGTGATCATACTCCTGGCCAATGTCCCATCTATGCCATGGTAGAAAAAAGGAAGCAGGAAGGATCCAAGTCTACCAAAGGAAAAGGACCACTCATACCTCCAAACAAGACAACCCAATTCAAAGGATCAAAGAAGATCAAGAAGCCCAAGCAAGACATGAGCCTTGCACAATGTCGTAAATGTAAGGAAATGGGACACTACTCCAGTGGATGCCCAGAGAACAAGAAGAATAAAGAGATTGACCAAGTATGGTGCAACAACTGCAAAGAACCAGGCCATTATGTAGCAACTTGTCCACAAGAACAACGCAAAGAACTCAAGGACATTCATTGTTTCAACTGCAAGAACCCAGGACATTATGCAAGCAACTGTCCAGAAAGGATGAAAAACAAGTTGAACAAGCCTATGGAGAAACTCAACATTGGCCCATGAGTCAAGTGTGGAAGCAAAGCAAAAGTATGTTTAGAGAAGTTTTCCAGGATCCCAAGAAGGACAATATGTAATTTTTGTTTGAAAATTTTTAAGGGTGGTAGTACCCTAATTGTTTGAACTTGCTTGTAACCCTAGCTTCCCCAAATCTCGGGACGAGATTTATTTTAAGGGTGGTAGCCTGTCACATCCCAAGGTTTTCCAAATCTTGTAATGTGAAAATAAATGAATAAAATAAAACTTTGTTTAATTTGCAGAGCCAGAAGAAACTTTGGAATTCAATTGGAACCTCAAACCCATTTGAATTAAATAAAAAAATCCTAAAGGATAAACATTTTAAATAAAGGAAATTAAAATATTTTGGAATTGCTATTTTGGATCTTTTAATAAAAGATTTGGTTTTCAAAAGGAAAAGGTGGAATCATAAATAAAGATTTATTTTATAAAGCCAAATTAAACCTTGGCCAAACTTTTGGTTTAAAACATTTTGTTTTTAATAAAAATAGCAAAGGTTTATTCAAAAAAATAATAATAAGGATTTAACATCCAAACTTTATTTAAAAGGTTTTTCCAATTTAATTGAAACCTCAAAACTAATTAAATTTATTTAAAATAAGTTTTCCAAATATTTGGTATTCACAAATAAAACCTACTAAAATGTTTTAGCTTTATTTTAGATTTAAAAATAAATATTCTCAATAAAATAAGTCCTATTTGAATTAAATAATGAAAGCCAATTATATCTAATTTAAAATGGACCCTAAAATCAAATGTTATTTATTTTAAACAAGTTTCCAAATATTCCTTCCTTTCAAATAAAGCCCACTGATTTGTTTTTGGAAATATTTGGATTTCAAATAAGGAATATGTAAATTATATCAAACCCTATTTGATTAATAAACCATGATCCATTTATTTAATTAATAAATGGAACCTAAAAAGATTTAAAATATTATTTTATTTTAGAATGTGAATTATGATAAACAGAACCAAATTCATAGCTACAAAGTTTGTTGGTTGTTTGATTTGAGTGTGAATTGTTTGTTTGAAATTCAAAAACAGAAATCAGAAAAAGAAAAGGAAAAAGTTACAGAATAAAAAAAAATGGAGTTTGGCCAACCCAGCCCAGGCAGCCCAATAAGCCCACCAACCAGCCCAGCGTTTTTCCCCGCAGAAAACGATTCGAACCAACTACCTGACCCACACAGAGAATGACCGGTGGACCTCTCCCTTACTCTTTTCCCCGCTGACAGGTAGACCCCACCGCTACTGTTCGTCGTCCTCACCCGCGCGACCCCTTCTCCCCAAACCGCGCTGCCGTTCCCTGTCGTTAATCCGCACGCTTAATTCCTCATAATGGCTGCGTTAATCTTGCCTCTGACCTTGCATACTTAAGCGCCAGTGCCTTCCCCTCCATTTCCCTCTGACACCACGCCTCGACTCGCCCCCAGGCTGCTCCATTTCTCGCCACACCACCCTCGGTCCGACGAGCTTCCTCTGTCGATTCCGGCTAAGCCACACCTTCCCGAGCCTCCCTGAGCATGCTAGCAGCTTCCCCACTCCCAGACGCTTCT
Source organism: Avena atlantica (assembly GCA_910589765.1). Taxonomy (NCBI): domain Eukaryota; kingdom Viridiplantae; phylum Streptophyta; class Magnoliopsida; order Poales; family Poaceae; genus Avena; species Avena atlantica. The sequence continues at coordinate 276,975,947 of OU342734.1, read as the reverse complement.
CCCCGTGCCCTTCCTTCAACCGCGGGCGCCCCGGAGCATTGGCTTCGACAAGCTCCGACAGCGTCGCCATCCGTTTCTACTCCAGCGACGACTCTCAGGTGAACCAGACCGCCCGACCCCTCTCGTTCACGCACACAGCATCGCCTTGCTCTTGCGCATCTGAATGTGCTCCTGTTTTGCCTTAGGGCGATCTGCAGCGACGACTCCTACCGCCACCACCGTCTGGCTTAACTCCGACGAGCATTTCTGGTATGCATCTGACCACCCCGCGCCTCCTCGTTCACACTCCCGCACTCGCCACACCTTTCTGCAACTGACCGCATCGTTGTTTTGTTTCGGGATGATCTACAGCGTCGCCGTCGACCGCGGACAGAACCGCCCGACGCCGACCTCCACTCCGGCGAGCAATTGCCACAGTACCCGAGCTCCCCTTGTCAAGCCAACAGCACGACGAGCGTCACCACGACCCTGCGATCTCGGTGAGCCTTCTCCTCTTCTTCCTTGCGTCCTGAATCACCGGCGACCACCTCGCCCGAGCGCTGCCGCCAGAGCGCCGCCGTCAGCGCCGCCCACTTTAGGTCAAATTCGCCAGTACCGTTCGATCCAGATTTAGCGGCCACGATTAGATCACTTATCGTTGAAGGGGTATGTCCTCTGGGCCACTCGATCTAACTAGATCCAACGCCCCACAGCCGCGATCCAACCGAAACGGTATGGACCAATAGGAACACGACGCGTGGCCAGGTTTAAAACTAAAAACAGATTTGAATCTGATTTAATTGCAAACTTCAAACCCCTGTAACTTTCAAACCACACGTCCAAAAATTACAAATTTTATATCAATGGATTCAGGAGAACAAGCCCTAGCCAACCATGGCCTTAGTTTCGAAAATAGTATCTGTTAGCTTGTTTGAAATTGCAGATCCTTTTGTATGCTTATTTAGAGTAGAGAAATTGTTTAAAATTGATTTTAGGGTTAAATCTTTTGCAAATTGGTATGATGTGACCTTACTGACCCTAGGAACCAACCCATGGTTTTAAAAATGAAATTGGAAAAATTTAGAATGGATTAATTGAATTAGTCTATTTCTAGCCAAGTAAAAATAATAGTTTTATTATGAAAAAGGATTTTGGAATTTAACTTTGGGAAAATATCTTTATTCAAAGCTACTGACCCAAAACAACAAATCTTGAGAGTTAGAAACTTTTGGTGAAAACTTAAAGGTTTTAGATTTAATAAAACTAATTTCCACCACATAAAATGTTGAATGGATTTTAAAATAGATTTTGAGAAAAACCCTCTAACTAATGACTTTGCCATTTTGGTAAATGACCAATTTGGACCTTACAAAGTTTATAAACCTAGTAGAGACCAACCTGGCAATAGAACCCTCTTTTGCATGACTTAGATTCCATTGCTTTGTGAATGTGAAAATTGTTTGTTTAACCTTGGTTTGGAATGTTAGTTGATTTTGTGTCTTGCTTGATTGACTTGTAGTGAATTTAGCAAAGTGTGAGACTAGCAAGATCAAGGAGTGAACCACCATTCCCTACCAAAAAGGCAAGTGACACTATCATACAAAAATCCTACTATTTTCATTATACTTAGTGGATTTTGAAAACATGCATGAAAAGATATTTCTGTACTTATGCTATGCTAAATCCTAATAGGATTACCTATACACTCCTTAGTGAAAATATTGAAGTTGTACATGCTTAGCCATGCTTTGTTTTGAAAAGAGATACATGTTGAGATTTTACAAAGGTTGAGAAAAGGACTTGTGTTTTACATAATAAAACAAGGACTCAATGAACCACCTAGGTGGAGTATACTTGAAGTTTTGGAGAAGGTGGCAACAAAAGGAACCATGTCTATGGCAATCACTTTGTGTTGTGCTCCAAATGAAAACCACCTAGGAAACTTAGAGATTGAACATGTTTCTCCAATTGTGGCTTTCGTGTACAACCACATGCTATTATGGCTCTGGCTTAGTCAACTACACTAGGAAGACCCATACATTGTCTTTAGTTACCGGACATGGGGATCTGGAATGCTTCATGGGAGCTGAAGACAAGCTAGCAATGATGTATGGGAGGACCTTTTGGAAAGACTTCGTCACGTTCTCAATCTGCCAGTACTCCATCTTGGTGAGCACTAATCCAGTAGGCCACTGGTGGCAACAAGATGGGATTGTGACATGTGGGTAAAGTGTACTCCTTCTGCAGAAGTTAATAAAATCTAAGTACTTAGCCGGGTCCCCGGTTATGGACAATACTGAGCAACTAAAGTTTGAACCATGGGAGATCTCGACATTCCAACTTCTAATATAAAAACTTGATGCCCTTGTGTGTCTACCAAGGAATTAAAAGAGATTTTGTTAAGCTTGATGCACTTGGGGTTACCAAGGTGCTCAAGAACATGATGTACTTGGGGTTACCAAGGAACTCATGAGGTTTTGATAAAACTTGTTGCACTTAGGGTTACCAAGGTGCTCAAGGAGTTTTGACAAGGACTTGAACACTTGAGTTTCTACCAAGAAGTTCAAGGAACTTGGAAAAGAAATTTGACAAAGGACTTAAACCCTTTTTGAAAAGATAGGATAAAACATTGCTTTATGCAAATAAACCTTGAACTCTACCTAGCCAAATATGCATATAAAGATAGGATCCACTCTTATTATACCTAAAAGTGAAGCTTGCCAATACAATTCAAAATGTATTGACCCTTGTGGCTGTAACTTGTAATGTTGCAGGTTGATTGTTTTTAAATGAAGATTGTTTGATTGACTAGGACTACAAAGTCTACAACCAACATCTGCCTGTGGCACTTTGAAGATGAAGGACCCCTACTTATAGTTATTCCGCTGCAATGTAATGTGATAGCCAAATGAGCGATGTATGATGTAATAAAATTATGTTATTCCTGGTTATAAAGTTATGTTATGACCTTTGTATCTTGATATTACATCTTAACTGTGGATGCTAGCTATTGATCCAGGGACTAGCATTGTAAAACACAGGAGGGATCAATCTTATGTAAGATTGGGACCCCTTACACCCATGCACCATGCTCGACCGACGCCCACAGACCGTGCGCCGCCCTCACCGCGTGCATACGTGATCACCACCGTCCGAGGAACCCCGCAGACATGCCCATTTCACCGCCCGTACCCCGTAGCCACCGCTCGCCGCAGAGTTCGCCGCCTCTGCCTCGCAGAGCACTGAGCCTTCCCGACCGTTTTCCACCGCCCCTACAAGCGCATTTAGACCTTAGAGCATCGCCAGGAGACCACCAATCGATCGCCACCCTCGGCCATGCCTCTAGCAGCCCGTAGCCGTGTCGCCACCGTCGCCTACCCATCCCTCTTGGTCTCGCCGTCGAGCCTATAAAAGGAGACAACCCCCGCTCGAATTCTTCACACCATTTCACTCCCCTCACCTCACTGATCATTCCACCCCATTCCCGGAGCAAGGCGAGCAGCGCATCGTCGGAATTGCGCCGGAGGAGGCCGCCTCTAGAGAAGAAGGGCGCCGTCGATTTCGTCCACCCCAGAAGGAGCTGCCGGTACCAGGAGGTTCGCCGTCGTCGACTTCATCGTTCGCCCGCATCGCCGACCCTCGCCTAAGCCCCGGTGAGCCTCCCACGACCCCCACTGAGACGCTAGGGTTCTAGCTCGCCGATGACTAGTTCATCGTCGACGACGACCCTCAGTCGTTGATCTTCATTCTAATCCAACGCACCACATCGCCCCATACCGCTTCGCATGTTAAGAGTCGCTGACCAGTAGACCCGCCCTGTCAGTTGCACCCCGCGCTGCGGAGTGACACTGGGCCGGCCTGTTAACCTTTCCCGCGCAGCCCAGTCATTTGAATTTAACCTTTTCCAGTTTATTTCAAACACACTTCTGCACCTAGTTTCAAAAATCAACCTAGATCGATTCAGATCGATTCAGTGAACCAAATTGAATGAAACCAATTTTGTTAGAAAGGTCTGGAAATGCTGAATCCAAGCCCGTTGGATTCAAGTCATTTGGATCTTTAGATCATCCTTGGTAAAAATAACAAGGCAGAAGCTTTTCTGCATTCAAACATTTTTCAAATTTAAAACATAATAGCTTTTGAGTTGATTCCAACTCTCAAAAATCACATTTAACCATACCTTTCAGAATATATAAAAATATATAGGTTTACAGAAATAATGTTCGAGTAATAAAAGAATGCCACATAGGTATTTCTAGTCACTTATTTAATTAAATAAAAGGGTAAAACCTTATTAAATTGTGACGCCACTTTAAACCACATTCTCATGGACTAAAATATGTGGTGATGACATGTGTCAACATGATCCCATGTTTGGTTTGGAGAATATTAAATCTTAAGTAGTTTTTCAATGAGTAGAAATTACTTTTCTAAAAATAAAAAGAATTAAACCAAACTTTAATCTTGTAATGTTAGTGATGATGCTAGATCATCTATAGGACCCCTTTTGTGTGACGATTGCAAGTAGTTAAGTATTGTTTGGTGATTTTGTACCTTGTATTTATTCATAGACGCTAGTACTGACCAAGGATACGAGGAGGAAGGAGGATACTACGAAGAAGAAGCCGAGGAGAACTTCAACCACTACTCTGCACAAGGCAAGCCTTACTAATCAAGTTGACCTATGCAAGCCAATACTTGCTTGTCACCATGCCAACTATATGCCTTAAGCATAGATTATCCTACCCACTTGATAAACCAATCCTAGTTTTTATTTACAAGCTTTATACTTTATTTCTTTATCAAAGCTATTACTTAGAGTTTAATTAAGTGAATTGTAGATACTATAAGGATATTTGAAGGTTCCATAAAGAGCATAAAATTTGACCTAAGCTAGATAATCTTGATGTCATCCTAAGGCATGAGATTGAACTTGGCTAAACTCCACTAGTTTACCACCCCTCATTAGTACTCACCCCACTTGTAGATGCTAGTGCTAAGCATAAAACTTGATCAACTTTAGATGGGAATACTTGGTGAAAATGGTTATGAAAACCTTAGAATGATGGATCATTCTACTGAGATGTTTTGACATATGTTTCCGAACACCCGATGATTTTGGTGATGAAAATGTTGAGGCATGAGCCTTAGGCCTTCTTAAAACTGATGGTTGTTTGGATGCGATACCATTCCAATTTTACCGTACAACCACAATACCCGAAGATTGGGTAGGGCTTGACTGGAAACTTATATACCTTAGTATTAGTTCCCTCACGGCCAAGGTCTGAGCTGAGGCTACCTTGTGAAGATTGTCCACCTGTGCAGTACCCAAGATGACAGTTGGTCATGGTTGGGAGGCCAAACTCACAGGAGAGGTGCTTATACTAGGGCGTGTAATTGAAAGGTTAGGATTGATTATCCGCATACTGAGTATGGTGAATTCAGGATTTGTTCCTGACGGATGTATCGAATGTTGTGGTGAAAGTGTACAATCTCTGCAGAGTGTCAAACTATTCGAATAGCCGCGTCCACGGTTATGGACAGTTGGAGTGGCCATATTGTTCCCCCGTCAGATGTTTTCAAAACGACTTGTGAAATGACTTGAGACTTTGACTTGACCATAACAGGGTTGTGATATGAAATACAAGTTCCCACTTAGGTGTTATAAACTTCAACTAGCTCGCTTGCTTTTACACTTAGTAGAGATAAATCTGGCTTCTTGCAAAACAACCCTAGAGCCTAGTGTCCTATTATCAAAAAAACACTGCACTTGTTAGTATTAGTTTTCGAGTACTTAAAGAGTACTCATGGCTTTGTCCCTGGCTATTCCCGTGGCCAGACTATGAAGAGGAGTACCTGGAGGATAGACCCCAGGAATGTTACGACAACTAGGATCATCTCCCATCGTCAGCATTGCCTGTGACCCCGAAGATGGAGCTTCGTCTATGCTACCGTTATTATTAAGTATTCCGCCGCTTGAGTTGTATTAAGAATTGGATCATGAGATCCTTATTTGTAAGACCTTATGTATGGTTTGTAATGGATGATGTACTGTGGTATCCAATTTTGTTATGTCTCGCAAAAATGGTAATCCTGGGATTGCGATGTATGGCATAACAGGCATCTGGGATTAAAAATCCGGGTGTTGACATAGGTTTTTTGCATATTTGCCAATTTTGCATATCTGCCAAACTTTTTCTTTGAAATTTTCATATTTGCCACATGACCACCACATGTCAGTGACACACAAAATGGCAAATATGCAAGTTGCAATCTAAAACATGGAAAATATGCAAATCCCCCCTCCAGCCCCACATAACGGCCCCATCAGTCATTGGCTTTGACGACCCCACATGACAGCCCCATCGTTCATTGGCGTCGATGGCCCCACAAAACAAACCTTTTATTTGAAATTTGCATATTTGCCACATGACCACCACATGTCAGCGACACACAAAATGGCAAATATGCAAGTTGAAACGTAAAACATGGAAAATATGCAAATCCCTCCTCCATCCACACATCACGGCCCCATCGTTCATTGGCTTCGATGACCCCACACGACGGCCCCATCGTTCATTGGCGTCGATGGCCCCACAAAATGAACCTTTTATTTGAAATTTGCATATTTTCCACATGACCACCACATGTCAGCGACACACAAAATGGAAAATATGCAAGTTGAAACGTAAAACATGGAAAATATTCAAATCCCCCCTCCATCCACACATCACGGCCCCATCGTTCATTGTCTTTGATGACCCCACACGACGGCCCCATCGTTCATTGGCTTTGATGGACCCACATGACGAACATTTTCTTTGAAATTTGTATATTTGCCACATGACCAGCACATGTCAGCGACACACAAAATGGCAAATATGCAAGTTCCAATCTAAAACATGGCAAATATGCAAATCCCCCCTCTAGCCCCACATCACGGCCCCTTCGGTTATTGGCTTCGACGGCCCTACATGACGGCCCCATCGTTCATTGGCTTTGGTGGCCCCACAAGACAAACCTTTTCTTTGAAATTTGCATATTTTCCACATGACCACCATATATCAGCGACACGCAAAATGGCAAATATGCAAGTTGCAATATAAAATGTGGAAAATATGCAAATCCCCCTCCAGCCCCACATCACGGCCCCATTGATCATTGGCTTTGACAGCCCCACATGATGGCCCCATCGTTCATTGGCTTCGATGGCCCCACAGAACGAACCTTTGCTTTGAAATTTGCATATTTGCCACATGACCACCACATGTCAGCGACACACAAAATGGAAAATATGCAAGTTTCAATGTAAAACATGGAAAATATGCAAATCCCCCCTCCATCCACACATCACGGCCCCATCGTTCATTGGCTTTGACGACCCCACACGACGGCCCATCGTTCATTGGCTTCGATGGCCCCACAGGATGAACCTTTTCTTTGAAATTTGTATATTTGCCACATGACCACCACATGTCAGCGACACAAAAAATGGCAAATATGCAAGTTGCAATCTAAAACATGGAAAATATGCAAATCCCCCCTCCAGCCCCACATCACGGCCCCATTGGTTATTGGCTTCGACGGCCCCACATGATGGCCCCATCGTTCATTGTCTTCGATGGCCCCACAGGACGAACCTTTTCTTTGAAATTTGTATATTTTCCACATGACCACCATATGTCAGCGACACAAAAAATGGCAAATATGCAAGTTGCAATCTAAAACGTGGAAAATATGCAAATTCCCCCTCCAGCCCCACATCACGGCCCCATTGATCATTGGCTTCGACGGACCCACATGATGACCCCATCGTTCATTGGCTTCGATGGCCCAACAGAACGAACCTTTTCTTTGAAATTTGCATATTTGCCACATGAACACCACATTTCAGTGACACAAAAAATGGAAAATATGCAAGTTGCAACGTAAAACGTGGCGAATATGAAAATCCCCCCTCCAGCTCCACATCATGGCCCCATCAGTCATTGGCTTCTACGGCCCCACATGAAGGCCCCATCATTCATTGGCTTCGATGGCCCCACAGAACGGCCACATTTGTCATTGCCTGCACAGCCACCCAATTAGGAAAAAAGTGGCCCACAAGGCAGCGAGAGTGTAACATCCCTAAAATCATAATTTCAAAGTTTGCATATCATTCATGCATGCATATAGATTTGACAACAATTTCAAACTCATTTTAGAAAACAGAAGCACAAGGTGCTATGATTTTATGTGAGAAGATTTAAAATCAAATGGCCATCCCCATTTGAGAAGTTTGATTGATGTTAAACCTAGCTTGTTTGACTTTCTTATAGAAAGGATTGAGTGTGGTTTTGGACCAAGATTTACAATTTGGAAATGTTTCAAAAACCATTTCTCAAATTTTGCAAACCAAGTGCCAAGCCTCTGATATTTTGTTCACCAAGCTTGACCAAACTTTTGCAAAGAAACCACATGATTTTGTGCCCATATTTGAGACTACTGCTCACTGCAAAAATCCCAGGAAAATTTGAATTCAAATGAAACTTTAATTCATTTGAAAAACAATTCAGAAATTGGAAACAGAAAAAGAAAAAGGAGAAAGAATTAGAAAAGGGTCGGCGCCAGGATTCCAGCCCAACAAAAGAACTGGCCCAGCTAGCCCACCCGGGGCATATCTTTCTCTCTCGCACACGCTAGCGCACCCACACAGCCACTGACAGCCGGACCCCACCCCCTGTTCGCGCGCTTCGCAGACGAGCGGCCCTCTCCACGTCGCCCTCGTCTTCCCCAAATCGCGCCCGCGACCACGTCGCCGCTGCAGTGAAGCAGGTAATGGCGCGGCGTAATTGGCCTTTATGCCACAGGCGTTTCCTGTCGCGCCTGGGCCTATTTAATCCCCTCTGCACCGCGAGCTTTTCCCCCCACTCTCCTCGCTCACTCCGCCACCAGGCTGCGCGCATTAGCTCTGGAAGCCCCGCTGTACCGACGACTCCGGCGATCGATTCCGGTGAGCCTCGACCGCCCCCCTCTCTCTGATTCAAACGAGGATGCTCAGCATGACCTTGCGCACCTTCTGACACCTTTCCTTTGCCTGCTCGTGACCCAGGTTGTCGTCTCCGTCCACGACCGAAACCACCTGCGCCTCCGCCTGACTCCGGCGACCAATTAAGGTAAAACCCGAGCGCCCCTTGCCCCCTCCTTCACGCGAGTTTGTTCGCCTGCGTCTTGCGCAACTCCTGATGCCTCTGGTTGGTGCTAGGGTGACGCCAAACCTCGGCAAGGACCACGACTGCAAGCTATCGACGCCGCCCGTTACTCCGACGAGCTCCTGAGACCGTTCCCGCGCGCCCCTTCGCAAACCAACACCACGTCGAGCTTCAGCACGCCACTACGGATCTGGTATGACCTTTCTCCCTCTCGCTCACGACCTAGAATGCCGGCACCGCCACTGACCAATGCGCCGCCGCCAGCCGCCGCCACTAGCGCCGCTCGAGTTTGGTCGTTTGATCCAGGACCGTCAGATCTGGATCCAACGCGTAGATTTAGACCCCCTTAACGAAACATTTTTGCTAGATCTGGACCGTGTGTTTTACTTAGATCCTACGGCCGCAGAGCTCGATCCGGCCGAACCGGTACGCGCCAATAGAAACACGACGCGTGGCTAGGGTTTGAATCAAAAACAGAATTCAAATCAGATTTAGATCCAATTTTCAAATGGCTATATCTTTTGATTCCCACGTTAGATTTTTGCAAATTTTATACCGTTGGATTCAGTGAATCAAGGCCTTTCTGAATCTGCAATGTGTTTAACAAATAGTATCTATTAAAATGACTTTGTAAGCAGAAACATGTTTAGGTCCATTTTGAGTATAGTTTTTGTTTAGCAAATGGTTTTAGGTCTAAATAAGTTTAGTTAGAAAACTTTGGGACTTGTTATGTTTCTGTATCATGCACTTGCTTGGTAGAGTTTTCAAAATCATCACTTAGTAATTTCTTGCATGCATGCATTCATATTTTTGATTGTATATAAATTGAGTGTAATTGTTTGCTACAAATTTTTGTGTAGATTTTGCTAGTGACTGTGATTGTGAAGAGTGCTACTCTCCCCATTACCAAGGCAAGTGATACTACATGATATTTCCACCCTTTATTTTGAATAAGCATTAGAATTATTTTTTCTAAGTCTTGCATGCTACTTTTGCCAAATGCTATGTTGGGAAATCCTATGTAGTGTAGAATTGTAGAATTGCTAGGGAATTTTCCTAAGTTAAGTTACTATGCCATGCTTAGCCTAGCTAGTAGAAAACAAGGGTTGGTAAAGTATGTACATGCTATGGTGAAATAATTCTAAGTCCTTTGGGACTCATGCTTTTCTTAATAACACAACTAAGTCAATGAACTTCCTGGGTGGAATGGGACTTGAATGGTGGTTTTTGGTTGAGTGGTTACACAAGGCCATGGATTTGGCTTGTGTATCTCACTTGTGGTATGCCACCCAGGCACAAAGGGATTTGGAGGCCAAGTGTTGAGAAAGCTTACAGTGCAACCACTTGGCAATATGGGCTCTGCCTTGATCATATAGGTTGCTAGAACTTAGTCATTTGGACAGTTGGTGGTAGTGGGATGATAGGTTGGAACGCGTCCATTTGACTAAGGAAAGGCTTCTGAAAGGTCCTGTCTTGGGAAACCAAGTCTGGTGGGGAAAGTGCACAACCTCTGCAGATGGAAAATCTAAGTACTTAGCCAAGTCCATGGCAATGGACAGCTTGAGCATCAAGACATGGAAGCTACAAGAATCTCATCACTCCAACTTCTAAGTAAAATTTGTGGGTGAACAAGGGTGAAGGACCCCAATGTCTATTGGTGGTCTCTTGGTAAGTTTTTGATAAAGAAAAACTTAGTGATTTCAACTAATAGGGAAAAACTATTTTCAAGCAAAGCAAGCCAAGCTACACTTAGCCAAAATGCATATAGTATTATAGTCCACTTAAAATTTACTAAGGTATCACTTGCCAATACTATTCCAAAGTATTGACCCATTGTGGCTGTAACTTGTGATGTTGCAGGTTACTCCGATGATGAGTAGGAGTCATGAGTCTACACTCAACATGCTTGCCTGTGGCACATGAAGATGAGGACTTGTGTTTATTTACTTATTCCATAAACTCTTGTATTAGGCCTTTGGCCCTGAGTTGTAAAAGACTATGTTTTATCTCTGGGATGAATGTAATAAACGACCTTTGTATCTGTGTACTTCATCTTAAACTGTGGATGCTAGCATTGATCCAGGGACTAGAATTGCAATCACAGGGATCCTTTCCTTTACAAAGGAGGGGTCTTACAGAGAGATGGATGACAGGTCTAACATGTGTCCTGGCCCCCACCCTGCCAGCATGTATCGGCCACGGCAGGACCCGCCCCAACGCGGTCCCACCGGTCAGTATGTAACGGTCAAGGCCTCGTAATGTAATTCTCAACATCCGACCCGCCCCAACACGGTCCCATCAGTCAGCATGTAATGGTCAAGCCTTTGACCTGTTGGCATCCCTCCGTCCGAGCGCCTGTGAGCGCCCGCGAGGGTTTATTTACATGGCGAGGGGAAAAGTGAGGAGAAGTTAAGAGGCTGGGGAAAACTAAGTACAACTAACGAACCAGGGGCATGAAAATAGAAATCCAGTAGTATTGTTCCCTGGACGATTCCGAAATTCAAAAATCTTAGTCGAGCGGCAAAAACTGCCGCCATCCCTATTTGAATCGGAGGTATCCAATTTTCATTATGGATGATGATCCGTTGATATCAAACTCGACATTCAATTCCTGAAGAGGGAGATACCCTTTTTTCTAGGGATTTCTATTTTTGTGCCCCTGGTTTGTTAGCTGTACTCACTTTTCCCCATCCGTTTAACTTTTCCTCACTTTTGCCCAGCTCCTTGTCTGAAACTCTCACATCGGATGGAAACTCTCTCTCCGTCGGGTCCCGTTAGTGGACCCTCGTTGTTATGTGCTGACAAGTGGGGCCGCATTCAGGTGGGTCCCATAGTAGATCCTCATCGTTACATGCTGACAAGTAGGACCCCCCCCCCCGTTATGTGCTAACAAGTGGGGCCACGTTTAGTCGGGTCCCGAAGTAGGACCCCCCATGTTGGACTACATGAGGTCGGCTTGTTGGGAACGCATTTTGGGGGATGTGGTATGGGACCATGTGGGGCGTGTTTGGTAGTTACGTGCGCCATGTCGCCTAAATTGGAAGATTTTTTTTGTTACTTTTATGATTGGCCTTTTTAAGAGCGCCTTTTCCCCTTTATGTCGCTAACAGTTGTTAATTTTTGCCCAAAAAGGCAGCGGATCTGGAGCAGCTTCTCTCTTCATTCATGGTTCCTTTTGAACCTCGTATTTTCCCAATCTAATAGAAAATCTAGAGCAGCAAATCTAACCAGCATCATAAATATGTAGATAAATAGAGCAGATGTAGATAAAACAGCTAATATAGGATTATATAGTACGATACTAAAACAAGGTTCGATAATTAGGCTGCTCAGCAGCATCAACTTACAAGTTCAACACAGACAATAAAACAAAAGAAGTCGTTTTACATCCGTAGAATCAGCACAAGATCAGTGGCCCCTCATGGCCTCCGCTAGGAGGTCCTCCGCCTCCTCCTTCTGGAGCTTCCTCCACTTCTTGCTGCCTAGTCCCTTGACCTTGGGCGCCTTAGGATTGATCAGGGGCATGCGACCCTCCTCGATGGCCACCTTCTAGAGGTTGCGGAGATGAAAACCGAGCGCCAGGTGCTTGGATCTGAAGGCATGGACGTTTTTGATAGGCAACAGGTCTTCACGTCCTCGGCATGCCTCACGAGGGAGTTGAAGTCGGTGGCAGGCCCCTGGTGCAGAAGGGGCACCTGTAGACATCGCCAGTGAAGAACTCGTTGAGCTGGCCGGACTTCAGCTTCCTCAGCACCTAACGAGTCTTGTTGTTCGTGGACTCGTCGTTGTTGTAGACGTCGCTGCTATCCACCTATTACAAAAAAATAGTAGTTGCAATAAGGACATGATTATCAGGGTTGATTACTTGCATAAATTAACCGATTGAGATCCCCTGATTATTACCGAATCTTCAAATCTCAAACCAAATCGATTACTGATCCCAACTATAGATCGGTGCTAGTACTAATCCCAACTATAGATCGGTGCTAGTATTGATCCCAACTACATATCGGTGCTAGTAGTGATCCCAAAAAGGGGTATTCATCGAAATACGAGATCTAACACAAGAGGATTAGCTACTGTGAAAATACCTAGCATCCAACGATTGAAAATACGAACAGCCGAGCCCTAATAACACACGATCTAGCATCAAATGATGGGAATGGGGGAAGAACAAAGGAATGGGACAAAACCCTAGTTACCTCCAACCATGGGTCGACTAAGCTGGTGTCGAAGGGGTTCTCCGGCCTGATGTAATCATTGTCCCCACAGGGGTCCCAACTGTGCGAGATCTGCAGGAGAATGGCGGGGGCCTATACGGGGAAAGGGGCCTCCTCGCCGGGGTTTTCTTGGGGGTTTGCAGAAGGTGATTGGATAGTGGAGATGGTTGCGTGAGTGAGTGAGCGAGTGATGAGTGAGAGTGAGGAGGCATCTATAAAGGTGAAGGGAGGAGACATTTTTTTGCACCACCTTGCATCGTGTAACCATGTACGCTACTGCACCTTGCACGGCCACACGCGTCATCTACCGCCCCGTGCACCACGGTGTGACACCCCTTGGATCAGGGCTAAACAAATCCCAGACCTCCGTCTGAAATAATCTTAACCTTGAGCTCGAGAGTATCCAATGAAGAATCGGTAACACAGTAGTGACCCTACAACACAAAATTTATTACAACAAGCTCATAATTGAGCAGAGAACCAAAGTATTACAAGCAGAGGTCAGTGACCACAAACATCAAACAACGGAAGGAAAATTATGCTATTAAGTATAGCAAACTTAACAAATGGCCTAAGAGGCCTGAAGCATAACGATGACGTCCCAGCCCATAGATTCCAGGCTGCCAGCCGGGAACCCCAAGCTACTCGTCGATGTCGATGTAGTATGGAACTTGTCTTCACGGAACACTTCCTCTGCCAAAAGTATCAAAAAAGGAAGGGTGAGTACAGGGTGTACTCCGCAAGACTTCTGGCTGGTGGAGTTGTTTTGCATAAAGCCATCTTTTGTTTATAAAACAAGAGAGAGAGGAAGCTTGTCTATTCAGAGTATTTTAAAAGGGGATAAGAGAGTGACATCTCCAAAGTATTGATCATCATCTGTTGATATCCACCAATAATCATCATCTACCAACTAGGATCACCCCCTCATACCCAAGAGGAAGCATCCTTAAGAACATGTTACTCTACCAGGTTTTAAGATTAGGTTCATGTTCTCTATGATCTTAGAATCTGGTCACCAAGCGTTCATAACTGTGAACACGACTTTTCGAAAAGATTATTACCCTGCAGGGGTGTACAACTTTACCCACACGTACTAACCTTCTCTTAATGCCACATGGTTAGCCCTCTTCCTTGGAAGGCCGGCAGAGGGTGGTTAGACACGACCTTTACCTTGCTTTCGCCGAGACCATGAGTCAAGAAATAAGTATGGTTCCGCCGTAACGGGTCAAATCCCGAATCCGGTACTTAAAGATGTGAGGCGAGGTTGGTTTACCAGGGGCGCCATCAACCCCAAGAAACCGCGGCCACGCTTCCCTACCTGTATTAATGCACCTCCTTCACCTCCTTCTTTCGAAAACGTTTTCAATGCGTATGTCGAATGGAACGCCCGAACTATGTGACTCATGGAATCTACTAGGCAAGTTAGTTGCTCATGAGGTTTTCCAGGCCCCGTGTGGTTGTACGCTCGTATCGATTCCAAAGGCAAGAACTCAGGTCCTAGTGGTGGCAAGCATGGGACTAGAAAAACCACATCCCACCGTGGCCTCCCATACAAGCCTTAGCATGTTTAACTCATATCACATCTGATCGCATCTCATCATGTTCTCCTGTCATACTAGATTGAAAAGTAACACTAAAGCATGCTCGACAAATTAAACGGGGTTCCGAGGGGTACAAACCCTAACTCGGGGAAACTCCGGAACATATGAGAGGGGTTAATTTGTTCTTCTAATTAAACTTGCCATTTAAGTTGTTGAACAATGCATGATAATAGCTCTATTAGATAGTTCTCATTTTTCTGAACATTTTGATATATTATTTGTATTTTTTCTGACTTATAAATAAAAAGATATTGAATTTACAAGTTTTAATCAATTTATTAAATTATTAAACCAATTTAAATTGTTTTACTGCGTCAACATAGGGTCTGGGTCGTTTAACACCACGGGTGGGGCTATCCACAGACACTGTCTACTGGGCCCAAGGCCACATTAGCTTCCACATAGGCAAAATTGGACAGAGGGGGCGGTTTGGTTATTTCTCACCAAGGAAGAGGTTACCCACTGGGGCTGGCAGGTGGGGCCGAGGCCACGTCGTCACGCCACGCAGACGCCACGGAGGCTCAACGGAGGCAACGCTCAGACGACCACAGCCACGGCGGAGGAGGCGATGCGGGGCTGCGGGATTGGGTCCATTGGAGAGAGGGGAGCAAGGCGGTTCGATAAGAGGTGGCGCCTGCCGGTTTTGGTCACTAGAGCGTCGCCGGCGAACTTGTACTACGGCGGCGTCGGGCGATGCACAACAAGGGAGCGACTGAGAGCGGGAGGGAGAGGAAGGAGGGGTCCAGGAGGAACATGAGCTCACCTAGAGCGCAGAGAAGGGGTCAGCTCGGGGAGGCGTGGTCAGGAGTGGCGGCAATGGCGACGGCGGCGCTCGATCGGGATCGGAGAAACGAAGTCGATGCCGACGAATGGAGGCGCCCGGGCTTGATTCCTTCAACGAGAAGAGGCAGGGGAACACGGCGGTGCTCGTGGCGATCTCAGATACACGAAGGGAGGCCAGGAGCGAGCTCGAGCTCGAGTCCATGGCGGGCTAGGGTTCGTTATAGAGGGGAGAACGCGAGAGGAAGCGAGAGAGGATAAGACTGGTACGAGGTGAGAGAGGAGAGCTCAGACGTTCTTATCCTCGGCTCGGCGGCGTGCATCATGACGCGGAGGGGATCGACGGTGGCGCGTTGGACACGAAGCAGCTTGGCGTCGGCGTGTCGTTGACGAAGACGACGACGTAATCAAGCGAAGCAATATCGGGCTGGGAGTGGGCTGCACATGGGCTTGGTGGGCCGGATCCTGGGCTGCTGCAAAGCAAGGTCGACGGCTGCTAGCTGCTGCATGCACGATAGAGGGAGTAGGGAAGAGGAATGGGCTCGACCCAGTTGGAGTTAGGAAACTATTTTTCTTTCCTGAAATCTTTTCTGTTTTCTATTTTGACTTTCTCTTTTGTATTTCATTTTGTAATCTATTTTGAACAGTTTCAAAATACAAGATGCTTTGTAAATATTTAAAATAACAAGGAGACCCTTAATAACCATTTGGGTTCCAACTTTTTATACTTTTCAAATATAGCAAAACCCTTTTGAATACATTTCAAATAGAGAGGGAAGCTAGGGTTTAGGGTTTTGTCCTTATTTTATTGCATGAATTTTTAATAGATGATGATCATGATGCACAATCAAACCCTAATAATGATTAACTAAAACTAGGGTGTTACAGCTTTATCCCCCTTACGAGAATCTCGACCCGAGATTCCAAAGGTAGGAAAAGAGACAGAGAGAAAGAAACAGGGTCACTCTAAAGATAGGAGGGAAACCCACTAAACAACACAGAGTATCTCATGGTCAACTCATGGATAGATTGTTCATAAACAACTCTGAGATGATGACATGAAACACATCAAGGTATAGGAGGAAGAAGAAGGAGATGGCTTCAAATTGTTAGATAGCTAGTCTTCATAAGGATTGAGACCATGGAACTCTGAAGGGTTTAAGCTTCTGAAAAGGAAAGCTTCCGACGGAAAGATCACAACGCAAACTTCGAGATATGAAACTCTACTAAATGACTTAAGTAGAGATTTTAGGTTCAGAGATATGGATCAACAAAACCAAGCTGTTGAACTACTTTTGACACGGAAGGGTCACTCTTTCATCCAACGGAAGGTCAAGATAGATGGGTGTTTTGTGGAGAGGACTTGTAAGAGTCGCAAGGAACATGTAGAAAGAGGAACTTCTGATTACCAAAATCATAGTCACTCTTAAAACATGGTTGAGAGAACAAGGAAACTCTTTATTCATCTAGATTTATCAAAATCTTTGCCAAGATTATGATATTACTTTACACCACTAGGATGAATAGTTAAGAAGATTCTTGATGACACGAGAAGAAAGAAGCTTCATTATCAGACTTCAATTACTTGGCACAACAAGACGCTTGCCAACATAAAGGGTCTGGAGGATTGACCGGGAGACATTTAGCAACACTACTTTAAATGTTCTCCTTGATGTTCGAGAAATCAGACACCAAGTAAAGGTCAGACTTCGGATACAAAGGAAACCATAAGCACAACTCCTATAATGAATTATAGAAGAAGCCTCATGAAGAATGGTTGTTATTGCTGAATCAAAAAAATATGACAAGAGGTCTTTCTGGCTAAGTGTGTCAACCATTACATCAATCTTGCCATATTTACAAAGAGACCTATGTCGAAACCTTGAGGAGAACCAACCATCGTATCTGCTTGAGATTCAGATTTGGTTAAGTGGTATGATACTTCAGACTCAGCATGTCCGAATAGAAAGTTGGCAACATTTACCATAAAGGTAAAGTTACTAGAGTCTCGAGATATGGTCTATAGTGTATAGCTCCAAGAGACGAGCTAGATTGCTAAACCTATGTATTTACAACTTGTCGAGAGACAACTGCACACACATAAGGCGCTAACAACAAAACACACATGTGTCCTTAAGGAAGGGATAAATCTTCTTGAATCCACAGCGACATCTTTCAGCATTTGCACGTGAACTAGAGAAGGTCACTTTTAACATCCAGAACACAAACTTCGAGATGAATCAAGGATGGTTCTCGAAGATTTCCAACATTGATGCCAAATGTTCCATATGAATCAAATCTAACATGGAGAAGATAATGATGTCATCAATGGGCTCAACAACAAACTTATCGAGGCACTCCGAGAAGATGGACTCGTTTGTCGCTTGAACAACACAAAAATACTGGTCAGACCAAAGGACATGAGGATGTATCCCAGTGAAACATCACAAGAAGAAACACCATCAAGATAGTCCTTAGAACTGAGTTTGGTTTGACGATAACCCAAATCAAATCAAAGGTGGGGGAAGATAACATATCCACAAAGGAAATACTATCTTGCTTCAACATGAACAAAACTAAACATCCCTTTTTTAAAGAACGTAGTCGGATATAACTTTTGTCTTACAACTCTCCAAGTTGTTGTTTAAGCTCTACCAACTAGTTCAGGGGTATCCAGTATGGTTCCTTGGAGAAAAGAGAAGTTCAGAGAACTTGCTTTCTCAAGAACTTGACAACACGGTCATGTGGCAACATGGCAACACTTCTAGTAGACAACTAGAATATCACGGACCACCGATATGTCACTTAGTTCGAGAGGAAAATTGCTTAGTAAGGCAAGAAGACACAATCTCAGAGCTTCGGCACAAGCCTAACTCCTTGATGGAAGAGATGTACCAGAATAGCGGACTTGGTGGCACAATCATGCTTTGCTTAGTGATAGGATTAACCAATCATGCTAAGAATGACACACATGTCCTTAGAATTCAAAACAATAATAATTGCTAAGAATCTCAGATAGCCACATCATTACGCACACACATCACTCACGAGCGCGAAAGCTTGCGTAAAGGTGGGTAATTATGTGTAAGATCATCACTTCATTAAGGGTTCATGAAACTAAGCACGACCTATTGATATAAAAGAGTGTGATAGTTTAAGGTAGAACAGACAGAAGCTAATCAATGCATCTTGATCTGCGGATTACAACACTTTGCCCTGGTCCTAGATATGATGAGGTACTGGAGTTTGTTTCTCCTAGACATTTTGAAATGGTTTTTCTTGACGGACCACAAGAGTATCTTACATCGGGAGACACTGATGCATATTTACTACTTGGCTACCAACTGGTAAAAAAAGGTCGAGAAACAACAAGGGAGAAAGAACATGCTCAGGATAGAATCCCGAGATGTGGATGCATAAGTCAACAACCTTCCAATAACCAATGCAAAGAAATGGTAAGGTGTGGCAGAGTATTGAGTATAGATACGAGACTCTCGAGGAGTACTCTTCTCGTGATCTATTTGGTTCCATTAAAGAACATCTGCCATAGCTAGTGGTAGGGGAAGTCCTTGATTGTCACAATTCAGTCGCGACAATAACCACAAGCTTGAAGGATAGAATTTTAGTACCAGCCATCCTGAGGTA
Source organism: Avena atlantica (assembly GCA_910589765.1). Lineage (NCBI taxonomy): Eukaryota > Viridiplantae > Streptophyta > Magnoliopsida > Poales > Poaceae > Avena > Avena atlantica. The sequence goes on along the minus strand of OU342734.1, from coordinate 276,956,531 downwards.
ATGTGTGAGCATTAACGACAGGGGACAAAGGAATGGATCTTGGTTTAAAGATCAGCGTCATGTAAAAGATTCACAACACCGGAATCTAGCACAATCAGGGATCTTAGCTTCAAGTCTAATGGTTAAAACCCAAAGAAAGGAGTAACTACTACTTGAGTGACATAGTGTACACTGCAAGATAGTATTCACGAGGTAGCTTCCAAGAGAAGAAACAACTTCTGAAGTACCCAACAAACGAAAAGGAGGCACTCGAGGCGAAAGGAAACCTCGAAGCCTAGTAGAGAACACTGTGGATCAAACAATAGAATATTGTCGTTCCAAAGGATAGAGAGATCATGATAGAAAGGAATCTCTCAGATGAACAAGAGCAAAGGGGAACAAGGAATTCACAACACACACAACTCTAGAGAACTCATCACTAGGTCAACTGGCTTAGAAACAACATGCCAAGAAGGCACCTAAGTTTTGAAGGACAAGAAGAAATATCAAAAGTTTTCCAAAATCAACACCAGATAAGATAACCCAGAGTTAGAGCGAAACTGGATAAGGATAAAAGAAGCATACTAGAGTTTTCGCAAATACTTTTCAGCTTTTTAAATAGTTTTCACAAACACTAGACTCAACATCGACCAATAGCAAGATTTTCCTACGGTCAGTACTGCTCTGATACCAAGAACTGTGACACCCCCGGGATCAGGGCTAAACAAATCCCAGACCTCCGTCTGAAATAAGCTTAATCTTGAGCTCGAGAATATCCAATGAAGAATCGGTAACACATCAGTGACCCTACAACACAAAATTTATTACAGCAAGCTCATAACTGAGTAGAGAACCAAAGTATTACAAGCAGAGGTCACTGACCACAAACATCAAACAACGGAAGGCAAATTATGCTATTAAGTATAGCAAACTTAACAAATGGGCTAAGAGGCCTGAAGCATAACGATGACGTCCCAGCCCATAGATTCCAGGTTGCCGGCCGGGAACCCCAAGCTACTCGTCGATGTCGATGTAGTACGGAACTTGTCTTCACGGAACACTTACTCTACCAAAAGTATCAACAAAGCAAGGGTGAGTACAGGGTGTACTCTGCAAGACTTCTGGCTGGTGGAGTTGTTTTGTATAAAGCCATCTTTTGTTTATAAAACAAGAGAGAGAGGAAGCTCGTCTATTCAGAGTATTTTAAAAGGGGATAAGAGAGCGACATCTCCAAAGTATTGATCATCATCTTTTGATATCCACCAATCATCATCATCTACCAACTAGGATCACCCCCTCGTACCCAAGAGGAAGCATCCTTAAGCACACGTTGCTCTACCAGGTTTTAAGATTAGGTTCATGTTCTCTATGATCTTAGAATCTGGTCGCCAAGCGTTCATAACCGTGAACACGGCTTTTCAAAAATATTATTACCCTATAGGGGTGTACAACTTTACCCACACGTACTAACCTTCTCTTAATTCCACATGATTAGCCCTCTTCCTTGGAAGGTCGACAGAGGGTGCTTAGACACGACCTTTACCTTGCTTTCGCCGAGACCATGAGTCACGCAATAAGTATGGTTCCGTCGTAACGGGTCAAATCCTGAAGCCGATACTTAAAGATGTGAGGCGAGGTTGGTTTACCAGGGGTGCTATCAACCCCAAGCAACCGCGGCCACGCTTCCCTAACTGTATGAATGCACCTCCTTCACCTCCTTCTTTCGAAAACATTTTCAATGCGTATGTTGAATGGAACGCCCGAACTATGTGACTCATGGAATCTACTAGGCAAGTTAGTTGCTCATGAGGTTTTCTAGGCCCCGTGTGGTTGTACGCTCGTCTCGGTTCCAAAGGCAAGAACTCAGGTCCTAGTGGTGGCGAGCATGGGACTAGAAAAAACACATCCCACCGTGGCCTCCCATACAAGCCTTAGCATGTTTAACTCATATCACATATGATCTCATCTCATCATGTTCTCCTGTCATACTAGATTCTCTGCATCTGATACATCATCTGGATGGACCAGACTCAATAGCTATGCATGGCTAAGTAGACGCATATATAAGCTCTAGCAGTGCACACAAGCCAAAACTAGTTATGCTAGGAGCGGTGGATCAGGTAATATAAACTCAAAGGGAGTAATGCAATAGATAGGATACTCTACCTATCAATAAAAGACCACAGTAGAATCATATGCATCATGGCAGGAATTGAAATGCTTTCGAAATCATAGGATTATATCATGGTGGGGATATGCTTGCCTTTGCCAGTTGATAGCAGACAAAATAGATCTTCGGAAGCCTTGTACTTGACTTGGTTACGGTTGGTCAAGTATTGTTCGTCGGTCTTCGATCTTCGACGGTCTTGATCTTGGTCTTCGATCTTGATCTCGATATTGTATTCTACCGAGAAGAACCAAACACCGGAAAGAGGGGAAAACAATCAACAATGGCATTGATGCAATGCTCAAACAAGGATGATGATATGATAAGTTAAATTGTATTGAAAAGTAACCCTAAAGCATGCTCGAAAAATGAAACGGGGTTCCGAGGGGTACAAACCCTAACTCGGGGAAACTCCGGAACATATGAGAGGGGTTAATTTGTTATTCTAATTAAACTTGCCATTTAAGTTGCTGAATAATGCATGATTATAGATCTATTAGATATTTCTCATTTTTCTGAACATTTTGATATATTATTTGTATTTTTCTGACTTATAAATAAAAATATATTGAATTTACAAGTTTTAATCAATTTCTGAAATTATTAAACCAATTTAAATTGTTTTGTTGCGTCAGCATAGGGTCTGGGTTGTTTAACACCACGGGTGGGTCTAGCCACACACACTGGCTACTGGGCCCAAGGCCACATCAGCTTCCAAGTAGGCAAAGTGGGATAGAGGGGGCGGTTTGGTTATTTCTCACCGAGGCAGAGGTTACCCACTAGGGCTGGCAGGTGGGGCCGAGGCCATGTCGTCACGCCACGCAGACGCCACGGAGGCTCAACGGCGGCAACGCTGAGACGACCACGGCCACGGCGGAGGAGGCGATGCGGGGCTGCGGGGTTGGGTCCATTGGAGAGAGGGGAGCAAGGTGGTTCGATAAGAGGTGGTGCTGCCCGGTTTTGGTCACCGGAGCGTCGCCGGCGACCTTGTACTGCGGCGGTGTCGGGTGGTGCATGGCAAGGGAGCGACTGAGAGCGGGATGGAGAGAAAGGAGGGGTCCAGGAGGAACATGAGCTCACTTAGAGCACAGAGAAGGGGTTAGCTCGGGGAGGCGTGGTCGGGAGTGGCGGCAATGGCAACGGAGGCGCTCTGTCGGGCTCGGATAAACAAAGTCGATGCCGACGACTAGAGGCGCCCGGGCTTGATTCCTTCGTGGAGAAGAGGCAGGGGAACACGGTGGTGCTCGTGGCGATCTTAGATACACGAAGGGAGGCCAGGAGCGAGCTCGAGTTCGAGGCCATGGCGGGCTAGGGTTCGTTATAGAGGGGAGAACGCGAGAGGAAGCGAGAGAGGATAAGACTGGTACGGGGTGAGAGAGGAGAGATCGGCTATCCTTATCCTCGGCTCGGCGATCGGCGGCGTGCATCGTGACACGGAGGGGATCGACGGAGGCGCGCTGAACACGCAGCAGCTTGGCATCGGCGCGTCGTTGACGAAGACGACGACGGAAGCAAGCGAAGCGGTATCAGGCTGGGAGTGGGCTGCACATGGGCTTGGTGGGCCGTATCCTGGGTTGCTGCAAAGCAAGGTCGACGGCTGCTAGCTGCTGCACGCGCGACAGCGGGAGTAGGGAAGAGGAATGGGCTCGGCCCAGTTGGAGTTAGGAAACTATTTTTCTTTCCTGAAATCTTTTCTGTTTTCTATTTTGACTTTCTCTTTTGTATTTAATTTTGTAAGCTATTTTGAACAGTTTCAAAATACAAGATGCTTTGTAAATATTTAAAATAACAATGAGACCCTTAATAACCATTTGGGTTCCAACTTTTTATACTTTTCAAATATATCAAAACCCTTTTCAATACATTTCAAATAGAGAGGGAAGCTAGGGTTTAGGGTTTTGTCCTTATTTTATTGCATGCATTTTTAATAGATGATGATCATGATGCACAATCAAACCCTAATAATGATTAAGTAAAACTGGGGTGTTACACGCGGCACACGTACCATGCGTCACATTTGCCCCCTCGTGTCTAACCTTGGCCACTTAAAATTGTGCTCAGTTATACCCTCGATTGTAGCACTGGCAATTTGGTTGTACTCAGTTTTGCCCTCCAGTACTAACACTACTGTGCGCAATATACTCACTTTTACCCTCCGATGGCTAGTCAACAGAGAGACAATGAACGGGTTTTAGCTAGCTAATTGAGTCATTTTATGCACAACAAATTCAAAAAGATCAAAACATAGTGGCATCTACCCAGGGAGTCTTATTATATGACCTACCACCATAAGAAATGTATATAAATCAAGTTTTGACCTAAATCACCACTTCTCAAATCACCTACTATCTATGAAGGTTCATGGCTTTCTACTCAAGCCTCTTCCCTAAACATCCCTCCCTGAAACATAATTTGTTTGAATGAGGCAATACTTGTCAAACTGATATATATTTGAATTACAAATAGTTTGATGTATGCCAATATGTATTTTATTGTATAAAAGAAGCATTTTCCATTTTTTAAATCTCTTTCTGTTTTCTATTTGAACCCCCTTGTCAGTTTTGCCCTTGGTTTTTAAGTTCTACTCAATTTTCCCCTCTCTCTTAGTTACAAACTCTCACACCTGTGCTCATCTTGGCTGCTACGCTCTGATTGGTCAAGACAGTTGACATGTGGATCGTACCCACCGACCGTTGATCCTCTGATTGATCCTCTATGATCTAGCGGACAGGATAACCCCTGTATCTGTCGGGGGGCACCCTCTATCCATGCAAAATAACGAGTTTGCCACCGATGCTTTAACTCCATAAACAAATGAGTTTGAATATAATTTGAAGGGAAAGTGTTCAAAGGTGTATAATTTTTGCATTATATTTCACTCCATGAAAATGATAAATCATAAGGATTTTATTAGAACAACATTATTATTTACTAAGTGCGATTTCAAAGAGTTCAAAGGGGTATAATTTTTGCCATATGCAAGTTTATGCATTACATTCTATGAAAATTATAATCTCTCAAGATTTCCCTACCACATCATTATCACGTATTAAGTGCGATTTCACAGTGTTTAAAGGTTTATAATTTTCGTATATGCAAGTTGAGGGATCACTTTTCATACTCTAAAAATGGTAAACACTCTTTTACATTAAGAGTTGTATATTTTTAAAATTTGAAAGTGTTCAAGAGTTGTGTCAATTATAAACACTCTTTTACATTAAGAGTTGTAATTTTTTTCAATATGATAGTGTTCAAGAGTTGTGTCAATTATAAACACTCTTTTACACCAAGAGTTGTATATTTTTTTAATTTAAAAGTGTTCAAGAGTTGTGTCAATTATAAAAACTCTTTTACATTAAGAGTTGTATAATTTTTTGACAATTTGAAAGTGTTCAAGAGTTGTGTCAATTATAAACACTCTTTTACATTAAGAGTTGTATAAATTTTTTTAATTTGAAAGTGTTCAAGAGTTGTGTCAATTATAAACACTCTTTTACATTAAGAGTTGTATATTTTTTTAATTTAAAAGTATTCAAGAGTTGTTTCAATTATAAACACTCTTTTACAATAAGAGTTGTATACTTTTTTTAATTTTAAAGTGTTCAAGAGTTGTGTCATTTATAAACACTCTTGTACATTAAGAGTTGTATAATTTTTTTTAATTTGAAAGTGTTCAAGAGTTGTGTCATTTATAAACACTCTTGTACATTAAGAGTTGTATAATTTTTTTAATTTGAAAGTGTTCAAGAGTTGTGTCATTTATAAACACTCTTGTACATTAAGAGTTGTATAATTTTTTAATTTGAAAGTGTTCAAGAGTTGTGTCATTTTCTTATTTATTATACATCCATGTCCCTAATTTTTAATTATGAACACTCTTTCAGTTGATTTCAGCTGAGACATTAACTCGATAAACCAACTAATTCATCAAAACGGCTCGCTGACTGCATTCTCCACAACAAGCGCCCCGGTTGCCATTTTGGTGCATTGTGGTGCGAGATCTAAATTTATCTGCGCACGGTTTCCATTGTCATCCTTCGTACAGGTCAACGGGACGGAACCATACTGCGTCCAGGATGAACTAGAGGCCGAAGTGAAGCTCGACAAAGGGCCATCGTCGGTAGAGAAGGGCCACCGTCGCCAGAGAAGAAGAAGAAAGGGGAGGCAACAACATGGGCGCGGGCACGGGGTTGGATCATGTGGATAAGCTATGGGTCCGATACTCATGAGGATAAGTTGTGGGTCCCATGTTGATCTGTATAAGTGGAGAGAGGTGTCCACTACGAGAACCAACTAAACGTGGCCCCACTTGATGGGGATATGACGAGTAGGGTATACCCAGCAGGACGTTCCCTACTAGATCATAATCCCAGCGAGTGGGCCTGCAGGACAGCGACTGGACCGCGACCCAAGAAGAATCTTGGCGACTAGAAGCTGAACGCCTAGAAGTGTAGCTAGGCCCAATCGGATTAGGTCAAAACCCTCTGAGTCCTTATCCAACTCAGTTGTAGATCTATAAACCCTAGAGAGGTACCCCTATATAAACCTCCCTAGGGCACGCATAGGACTTACGTTCCATCATACACCCCATCGACTCGGCGCCTAGCCGCCGAGCTTGCCCACTATAATCTCTCGATAATACAATCTAGCAGGAGTAGGTCTTTACACTCCGGGGGCCGAACCTGGGTAAAACCTTGTGTCTCCACCCGCATCTCGCACTACAGATGGATGGTCACCCTTGCCCCTCGTTCTACTACTCATTGCCACTTGCAACATCTACCGTGGCCATTCCCACGATAGTGGCGCCCACCGTGGGGCCTGGTCGATCAGGCCCGAGTTCTGCAACGAGACCCTAATTGCCCATCAACCGGACGATCGCCACCCACCGCATGATCGCCATCAGCGAGATCCTCCAGATCTTGCCCAGCAGCTACGTCCCGGCGTCGTGCCCGGTCACGCACAGCGTTATCATGCCGGTCGGCATGATCAGCCTCTTCATCAGCTTCACCGACGGCATTGTCTCGGAGGACTCGGCGCTCACGGCGATTCGCCGCCACGCGATCGGCTCTCTAAGAGTCAGGTCTGCACCATCCACCGCCTCGCCTCTGAGTACGACTCGGCCGAGACTAACGCGGTCGCGGATGACGCGGCCCTCCACGGCGATGCCGACTCGGTGACCCTGTCTTCAATCGCTGAATCCATCATCGCCGCGTCACCAGAAGGATCCATCACACAAGTCTCGAACGTTGGGGATTTCGAGGATCCATCCATCCTCGGGATCTTTGATTCTGACTCCGGGTCAAAGAATTCCGGTGACCTTTACGTCGGATCTGGTTGCTTCATCATGACCTACATGGCGAGCGGCACGATCGCCCCGCCAGACCCCTTCTCCACGCAGATCCCGCCGACCGTGATGACGGTTGAAGTCGAGGAAGCCTGCCTGCGCCTAGAGGAGGCGGTGTGCAAGGAACAAGCCGAGCGTGAAAAATTTCGCCTCGAGCAGGACACGGCGCAGGAGCTATCGCTCTACCACTAGCGCCGCATCAGGACGCAGATGAACCCCACCGTTCAGGGCCGTGCCCTGAATTTCGATGAAGACAACGATCCCGCTCGCATGGCCGAGCGGGCGATCTGCGAGAACGCGCCTCCAGGCTTCAGCAGCCACCCGCCACTAGGAGCACCAGCGAGTGGATCTCCCCCACCGTCACCCGATGGCACTCCCCCTCCCAACCAGCCGAGAGTCCTCATCTCTCTGCAAGAGCGGGACGCGAACGGTCTCCTGCTATACTCCACCCCGATGGACAACATCATCACAGGGCAAGCAGCAGTCGCTAACCTCAACGTCACAGGGGAGGGTGCACTGCAAATTCAGTATGTCAAGGCCCTACTCGCCAAGGTTGTTGACCAGAAAGTTGCAGGAGCCGACCCGCGGGCGAGAATGTACTCCCGCTCCTCTGGAAGTAGGGCGGCCTCAAGCAGCCGCCCATCAATGGCAAATACCCTCAATTGCCCGCCACCCGAGCCCATGCAGCACCAGCCACGGGTCGCGCATCCAGCACTCTCCACCAAGGACCCGTGACCGCTGAACAACACATTCGCCGCCAATGGGCAGCCGGTCGACGCGTGGACCCACATCATCAACAACCAGATCTGGCGTGCACGCCAGCCCAGCGACCTGAGGCACAACCTCAATAACAGCAACGATGGCGAGACAAGGGGCTCGCTCAATCGAGTCGGGCCACAGTGCTTTGGACCGATGATCCGAGGCGAGAAATACCCGGTGAACTTCAATGCGTCGAAGGAGATCTAAAAGTACGATCCCACGTACGATCTAGCCGTGTGGTGTGGCATCCCGCAAAACCACTACTAGAAAATCGCGTTGTTTTTGTGCATTGCATCATCATGACCGCATGCTCATGTCATCCACATTGCATTTGAGCATCGTCATCATCATGCATTGTTTGCCTAAAACTATTTTTCGCAAAGCCTGTTTTGTTTTCCAAACGCCCCATCTTGTTTTCAAATTCAAACCCGGGTCGCCGGAATATTTTGTTGTCTACTATTGGTTTGCAAACGGTGCATTTAGCATTAACTAAAATTATTATATTATTTTAGTGGGGCAGTCGAACGGGCCGAATGACCCGAACGACCACCCCCAGGAAATATAAAACGGTCCACCTAATCAGCCCCCTGTAAATCCTAAAGCTACCAACCTATCTACCCACCCTTGTCTCCACATCACCCTGGCCAATCAGCAGATGCCACCTCACCCTCCCCAAACTCCCCACCACTCACATGCTGACACCTCACCCATCCCTCTCTCCTCCCTCTCTCCACCTGCCCACACAACCCACCCCTGAACACACGCCAGCCCCACACACACGCACCGACGCACGTCCACCTTTCCCCAGCGCCCCACGCGTTCCCACCTCCCCACCTGTCCCCTGGCCCACCCCCCACCAGCCACCATCCCCGCGTGTCCCTCTCCTCAGGCCGCTCCCCACCCGCGCGCGTCTCACCTCTCTCTCTCCGCAGCGCGTCGCCGTCGGCCAGCGCCCCTGCCCCCAACCTCCGCCCTCCTGCTCCCGAGCTCCCCGCCGCCGAGCCGCCGCGCCCCACCGCGCGCTCGCCCCGCCTCCGGTCTCCCCGCCTCGCCACCGTCCCCGCGTTCCCCGGCCGCGCTCCTCCCCGGCCGCGGGGCTCCGTCGGCCGCCTCCCTGGATCCCCCTACGGCCCCCTCCGCCCGTCGCCCTCGCCCCGACGCGTCCCCGTCGACCCTCGCCGGCCCCGCGCCCCGCCACCGGAGCCCTCCGCAGCCTCGCCTCCGGCCACCCTACCTCTCCCGCAAGCCCCGCCCCGCCGCCTGCGTGCGCCTCCCTCTCCGGTGAGTCCCGCCGTCGCCGATGCGCCGCCGCCGTACCCTCCCTTTACTGGCTCGAGCGCGCCCCCGAAGCCGGCCGTGCGCGGACCCGCCTGCACCAAGCCCACCGCCGCCACAGGCCCTCCGCGGCGACCTCGCCTGCGGCCGCCTCCTCCGTCCGTCGGCCACGCCGCGCCTCCCCTCTCTCCGCCGGCTTTCCTCTCCCCAGGCGCCCGTCCGCGTCGGCCCCGCAACCGCCCTCCGTCGCTGGACGCCGCCAGGATCGCCTTCTCCAGTACCACGCGTGCCCCGTTAGCCGCAACCCCGGCCTGCTCCCTCTGTTCCGGTAACAGTTCCAGGATCGATCTGTGGTTGAGTAGGGTGGGGTGGAGTGGAGATGATGTTTGGAGGCGATGGTTGATGTTGTGGTGGTCACGACTCCCGAAGAATAGATCCAACAAGTGTACAAGAACCTCGCCACTGCAAAATACTGATGGACAACAAGAACTCCGACATGGAACGTCAAGGCCTCCTTCACAGACCCGACAAGATCTCCATCACGGACTTCAAGTACCCCTCGGATGCGACAGGATTCCCTCCCCGGACCCCAAGAACGCCTTCCCGGCTCCGCTGGCCGAAACCTCGAAGGCCGCGATGATGTTGCATCAAGATCTCCATCGTCAATGGAACCGGAACTCCCAGTCCTTCGGACAGGGATGCTCAACGACAAGACCGGCTCAATGCCGATGGGCTCTAGGGGTGTACCTGGTGCCACTAGATAACCGCCGAGATCGTCTTCGGAAGCACAAGGTCGTGGCAGTGAACTCGACAAGATCTACCACATGAAGACCGTACCGAACCGGTGACCCTCGACGAACCTCCGGCAAGAACTTCGACATGGCCAAGATCTACCGCAACCGAGTCCGGCACCGACAAGTGAAGTCAGAACCACCAAGCCCTTCCTCGCGGAACGCCAAGGCCTACCTCTGTTATCCGAGAACGTTTCCGTCGAACCCTGAACCCCAGATCCGGACCCTGAGACCGACCCCGAACCCCGGAACCCCAAGATCTACCGAACCCTAATGTGTGCCCCTTTCTCGAGCCCTATTTTATAAATGTAATAACAAATTGATGCATATTGAATTGTCATACTCGCATGCATATTTGTGTGGTTTGGGGGCCTTATGCCGATTCACCTAATAATTAAATATGGAGCCCATATGCGGGCAAATCTAGTCTCATATTGGCCTCGTTTAAATTGATGTAGCGAACCGGTACTATATCTTGGCCATGTTAATACAACATTTAAATTGCGGGGTTCTAAACAACATGAACCATCTAAATAATTGTTGGGACCCCGGTTCCGCTTAATATGACCTAATTGCATCGCACCTTTGCCATGTCATACATCATACATGCATCATGCCGATCTTCTTCTAGTGTTTTGCTTCTTCGCGGATAAGGCCGTTGAGTTGATGTGAGCTTCGCCTGATCTTCGGTTGAGCCTTCGGCAATGTTTTCAGGCGAGCATCTCCCCCTTTCTACCTATCTTACTTTTATAGTATTTATTCCCTCCTGTTGATCTATTTGCTATCTGTGTTGCGATGCTCTAGTTTTCGTACCCGTGATATTCCCTGCAGCCCTATATTGCCATGGCCACCTCCTATTACCTGTTGTTTGGTAGATAGTTGGACTTGCGCGTCGTAGTCGCTTGCTCAAGTGCTGTTGCGTGTCGTCAAGTGCCACAGTTGTTGGAGTATTGCCACATGTTGGATGTTGGAGATGATCTCAGCTTTACTATTCGTTCACTTTAATTCCTGTTTAACAACTAAAATTGAAGTAAGCAGAGGCATCGGTGGGTGATAGAAAATATTTGGTTTCCAAACGCCCACTTGTGTCCCGTAGGACCCCGAGTACTTGATACCTGTTCCTTGATTTATCGCGCTATCCACATACGGGGAGTATGGGATCCCCCTGAGCCAGAGCTTGATTCCGTCTTATTTCTTGGGGCCACAAACTAGTTTAAGGTTTTATTTATTATCCTGTACTTATGCCATGCTTTACTGCTTTATTAAATTGTGCGACAGATAGCACCTGTACTGTTTTGGATCGGGACACGATTCTGCGGTGTCGACAGTCCCCGTTTGGGGATTTGCTGTCGTTCACAGCCATATACCCAAACCTTGAGTCCGTCTCGGAGCTTGCTTACTTCGTTACGGGTAGCTTAATGGGGTGGCCCCCTGAAATAATTCTGAATCCTGTGATTGCTTTGTCGTGAAGGCCTCGTTGGGTTTTGATTTGGTTTTTCCGAGGTTGATCGAGTGTGTGTTGCTATTGGTGCACCCCGGCCGGGTAAAACTTTCTGAAAGCCGTGTCCGCGGTTATGGACGACTTGGAGCACAGTATCTCGACCATAGACAAGCATAACTAAAGTTTATTGTTATAAATTTGACTTTATAATGACTAGTAATCAGCTTCACTGTAACAGAATGGCTAAATAAAACTGCCAACAATTGCTTGTTTGGGTGTCGCTTGCGACCATTGTATCTGACTAGTAAGTATTGCAACTACAACGGAATGGCTTAATAAAAGTACCAACAACTGCTGGGTTTTTGGGGTCATATCATGTTAATTGTATCTGACTAGTAAGTGATGCCACTACAACAGAATGGTTAACTAAAATGGCCCACTACTTATTTTATCAGGATGAATATCTAAACCTGACTAGTAATTGCTGCAACGACAACTGAATAAGTAAAACTGCCAACTGTGTGAGTTCCTCGGTTGACTTCCTCGTTTGGTCTCGAGGGGAAAACACCAGGATGGGTTTGTTTGGTGTTAGCTTCAGGTTGGATCCGGATAGGTCATTCTTATCCCTCTCTGATAACCGCCAGTTGCATCGAGTCTCTATAGGGTGTTTAGTGCATGCTGCCGCTGCCGCTTCAGTCCACCATACCTATGTAGGCGAGGACCGCCGAATTCTAGTCTCGCCGTGTACTGGCCTCAGTACTGACGCTCCTCTTTTTCCTTTGCCCTTTGTCGGCACCCCTTTTGTTTAAGCAGGTTTTGAGACCGACGTCGTTAGCAGGGTTACCCTTCCGGCTTGGCCTGGGCAGGGTTATGGACGCCATTGGTTATTCTTCAGGGCTCTTAGCCCCATTTGCATCTTGTCCGTAGCTGGACGCTATATCGGTTTCCAGGTTATTCTGATCTTTGTATATTATATCTGTATTTTTGACTCTTGGAGTCGCTGTTGTATATATCTGTTCTGTGGGTCCCATCGAGGACTGTTGTGTAATGTTATTACTTCGTTTTCCACCCGCACGAAAGTGCCTGGTGGGCACCTTTGAATCGTTTCTATGCGAGTTTGGCGAGTTTCGCTAAAACTTGCATAGGGTCGATTCTGAGGGTGTTACATGTGGATGGACACATACCTCATGGCGATGGGAATCGCTGGCCACACCGACCTCCTCGCCGCTCGCTACCTCCCCGTGATGATGGAGGGAGCGACACGGCAGTGGATCAACACCCTCCTCGCAGACATCATCGATACCTTGGAGGACATGAGCGAGGACTTATTCAGGCACTTTGAGGGGTCCTACACCCGCGCCACCACCATCGAGGACCTAGAGCAATTCGTCCAGGGACCCTGCAAGTCGACCCGCAATTGGGTCCAATGGTGGCATGACATGTGGATCAACGCTGCCGGCATCCATCCAGACACGGCGATCCACTGCTTCCAGAACTCGTGCCGGTATGAGCCCCTGGTCGCCAAGATCAAGCGGGTGTACAAGACGCTTGACAACATCCCAGACATCCTCGAGATCACCAAACGATACGTGGAGGAGGATCCGAACCAGGAAACCGACGACGAGTCGGGTGGAAATCGCTGCCCAAGCGGCCATGACAACGGCAGGCAGCGCGAGATGCACTATAGCAACACTCGCCTCGCCGACAAGAGTCGCGGTGACGGGCGATTCGATTTTTTTGCCAACGCGGGCTAAACGCCACGCGACCCCAAGAACTTCCTCCACGATGGAGGCCAGCACCGTGACAGCGGCAACTACCGAGTGAGGCCGAAATTCGACCCCGCAGCTCTCTCAACCAACCCTGTGTGTTCCACAGAAGGGAGGGGAAGCCCACCACACACACAACCGCCGACTGCCACTCTCTAAAGGAGATCGAGAAGGCATGGCATGCAAGGCAGGACCCCAACAACAACCCGCCAAATGGTGGGGCATTCGGCAACGAGGCCGGCTCGCTCCAAACCTTCATCGGGCTCGGCACCAAACGCAAGAAGAAGGTCCTCGCCCGTGCCATCGCCGTCAATGCGGTGTCCTAGGTTGACGTCCCCTGCTTCCTCAACTGGTCCGAGCAGGGCATCACGTGGAGCCGCGAGGACCACTCACCATAGATCGAATACCCCAGCCGAGTCGCCCTGGTAGTCATACCCAAAGTGGGCGACTACTGGCTCCCCAAGACATTGATGGACGGCGGGAGCTCCATCAACATCCTCTACCTGGACACATTCAGGCGATTGTGGCTCCCGCAGTCACCTTCCACGGCATTTTCCCCACTTGGAAGGCGTACCCGATCAGCAAGGTGACGTTGCCAGTCACCTTCGGCACACCAGCCAACTTTCGCACCGAGTGGATTGTCTTTGAGCTATTGAACTTCACCAGCCCCTACCACTGCGTCCTGGGGAGACAAGCATTCACCAAGTTCATGGCGGTACCGCATTACGCGTACAACATGATGAAGCTCAAAGTACCATACGGCATCATCACCATCCACGACGACTCCGACATGGCCATCGACTGCGAGGAAAAAGGCGCAGAGCTTGCGGACGCCGTCATCACCGTGGAGGAAAACCACATAGAAGAGCTCGCCAGATACGCGAGTGGGGTCGACAAAGACGACCCCACGATCCTGAAGAAGCCCAATGCAGAAAACCTGTGTCGACCGCGTTCCAGGCCACCACGCACACCCACACCGTCGAGCTGGTCCCAGGCGACTCCATCCAGACGGTCACGATCGGGACATGCATGAGCGCCGCATAGGAAAGTGCGCTCATTGAGTTCCTCTGTGAGAATCGCGGCATCTTCGCATGGAAGCCATCCGACATGCCAGGTGTCCCGAGGGAACTCGCTGAGCTAAAACTCAACGCCAACCCCAAAGCACGACCTGTCAAGCAGTCACTACGACCCTTCAATGAAGAGCGCCGCCGAGCAATCGCCGAGGAGATTCAGCGTCTACTCGCCGCAGGCTTCATCCGTCCCATCAAATACTCGAAGTGGCTAACAAAACCGGTCCTGGTAGAAAAGAAGAACAAGACCTAGAGAATGTGTATCGACTACACCAACCTCAACAGCCCCTGCCCAAAGGTGCAGTTTGTCCTCCCGCGCATCGATCAGATCATTGACTCGACCGTGGGCTTGGAGTCACTATGCTTCCTCGATGCATACTCTGGTTACAACCAGATCAAGATGGCGGTCGAGGAAGAGGAGAAGACGGTGTTCATGAAGCCATTTGGTGCCTTCTGCTACACTGCCACGACTTTCGGCCTCAAGAACGTCGGCGCGACCTACCAGTGGTGTATGCAGGAGTGCCTTGCGAGCCAAATTGGCCGCAACATCCACGTCTACATCGACGACATGGTGCTCAAGTCCAATCGCCAGAGAGATCTACTCGCTGACTGTCAACACTCGGATTTTTAATCCCAGATGTCTGTTATGTCGTACATCGCAATCCCACGAGTACCATTTTTGTGAGACATAACAGATTGGTAGCACAGTACATCATCCATTACAAACCATAATAGTCTTACACATAGTTGATCTCATGATCAGGTCTAATAACAATCAAAGCAGCGGAATAATAATAGTAGCAGGGTTGGAGCTTCATCTTCAGGGTCACATGCAATGCTGACGATGCGAGGTGATCCTAGTTATTCTAAGCATCCTGTTGTCCATCCTCCTCGTAGTTTCCTTCATAGTCTAGCCATGAGAATATCCAGGGATAAAGCCATGAGTACTTTGAAGTACTCGCAAACTAGTACTAAAGCAATAAGGCCATTCTAATAGGAATCCTAAGCTCTAGGTTTCTTTGCCACAAGCCAATTTTATTTCAACCAGTAACTAATAATAAAAGCCTAAATTTAGTTGTCTAATTTACTTAGGTGGGAACCTACTTTCATCTCCACCACTTGTGGGGTCAAGTCAAAGTCACCTTTCAAGTCATGGGTCATTTTGCAAAACATCCGACAACGGAACAGTATGGCCATCCAACTGTCCATAACCTCTGCAGAGGTGGTACACTTTCACCACAACATTCGATACATCCGTCAGGAATAATCCTGAATCATCATACTTGGTATGCGGATAATCAATCCTAACCTTTCAATTAGACACCCTAGTATAGGCACCTCCCCTATGAGTTTGGCCTCCCAACCATGGCCATCTGTCATCTTGGGAACTGCATAGCTGGACAGTCACATTCATAAGGTAGCCTCATCTCACCTTGTTCCGCAAGGGAACCCATACTAAGACACATAAATTTCCAGTCAAGCCCTACCCAAATTCGGGTATTATGGTTGTACAGTAAAATTGGAATGGTATCGCATCCAAACCCAACCATCAGTTTTTATCAAAGTTAGGTCGCATACTTCATTCATCATCATCTTTAACTCATTGTGTCTGTAACACATGTCAAAACATTTTAATAGAATGACTCATTATTCCAAGGTTTTCATAATCATTTGTTCCCATCTATAGTCATCACGTTTAGTTTAGCACTAGCATCTATGAAATGGGGGTGTCACTAGTTGTGGGGTACTAAGCTGCTGTATCTACCTTAACATCAAGTTCCAAGCTCTTGATGACACTTTCCTAATCTTCCACTAATCATAAATTTAATTAACTATTGGAACAACTTTGCAAAAGGGGTAAAGGTAAAGCTTGCAAGTAAAACTGGGATTTGGTATAATCAAAGGGGTATCACAATTGCTTGCAAGTGAGGCTTGCATGGTTTAGCTTAGCTTTCCTTGGTTGGTAAGGTGGTCGAAGTTCTCGTCCTCGTCTTCGTAGAATTCCTCCTCTTCATAGCCCGGATTCGTACTAGCGTCTATAAATAAATACGAGGTACACAATCACCAAACAATACTTAACTACTTCTATTTATCACACAAGGGTCACACTAGATAATCTAGCATCATATCTATCATTACAAGAAAAGGGGGGATAAGATTTTACTTATCTTATTTTTAGAAAAGTAATTTCTACTCATTGAAAAGTTACTTGAGATTTACTATTATCCACTTCAATATGGGATCATATTTACACATGTCATCACCACATATTCTAATATTTGAGAATATGATTTGAAGTGGTTTGCCTAATTTACAAAGCTTAACACTACTATTTAATAATATTCTGGAGGCTAGAAATGACTATAAAGCCATTCTTTAATTTTGGTACAGGACTACTATATGTAAGTATGTATATTTTTACATATTTAGAAAGGTCTTGTCTAATGTGATTTTTGAGAGTTGGAATCAACTCAAAATCACTTATGGTTGATTTTAGAAAAATGTTTGAAGTGCTAAAAGCTACTATCTTGTTATTTTTACTAAGGGTGATCCATAGTTTCAAACTATTTGAATCCAACGGGAGTGATTAGAGATTTTCATCAAATTTCAAACAAAATTGGATTCATTCAATTTGGTGGAGTGAATCTTCCTCAGTGGATTTTTGAAGTTACCTACAGTAGGGGTTTTTTCAAATAAAAGACAAATCTAAATTTGAATCGTTGGGCTGCGCACGGAAATGCTACTGGGTCAGCCCAACTACACAACGCTCCCGCAGCGGGCTGCTCCAGGGCTGGTCCTACCTGTCAGCAGCTAACAACATGTGAAGCGGTATCAGCTATTGTGGGCCTTACAATTAGAGCGTGATCGACGACTGAGCATCGTCGTATCCGTCGTAGGGCTCGCGTGGGACAGAACCCTAGCGCTATGGTGGGGGTCATCGGGGGCTTACCAGGGCTCCATATAGGTGCACCAATGGGGGCGAACAAACAAGTCGATGACAGCGGTTCGACGGGTGGTCGCGGCAGCTCCTAGGGAAATTCCGGTGGCGTGGTGCTCGCCTTGCTCTAGGGTTGGGTTAGAGAGGTTTCTAGTTGAGAGAGGAGTGGAATGGTGTGCGTTTTTAGGTCGGGGAGGGATCTATTTATACTGCGGCGAAGGGGGAACAGCGGCATGGCTCGGGCTCACCGGCAATGCAGTACTGTGAGCTATAGGCATGGCCAAGGGTATAGGTCGACGCGGTGCTTCAGGGCGATTTTCATGCGCACAGTGGCATGGCGAGGCGCGGCCTAAATCGTTCTAGAACGTTCATGCTCTGCGGAGTTACCTTCGGCAATCGTCATGATGTACGGTGGTCACGGTGCTCGCACGGTCAAACGGTCATGTTAGGGAGCTTGCTAGAGTCATGGCGAACGTAATGGCGCAAGACGAGAGCGAGGCGCCGCGTGTGCACGCGGTATTGCTCGGCGCTCTGGCACGGCAATCGGCATGGTCTGGTGTTAAATGGGCATGGCTTTGCTAGCATCTCCTCGATCGGTCTTTGGTTGGGGCGTCCATAGGCAGAGGCGATGGGTCAGGGCTACCTCCTAGACATCGTGGGCGAGGGCGGTGCGGTCTGTGGCGGCATGTCCGCGTCAGGGTGGCAAGGTGATCTCGGGTATGATTTTTGCACTTCTCATTTGATCGAGTCAGATATCTCCTTTGCACGGGCTGGTACTGAGGGTGTTAAAGGCACCACGTGTGAGCTCGGTGAGGTCACAAGATGATCAAAGGTTTGATCAAAACAGTGAAGAGTGGTTGAGTTTGTACTGTGATCACCAAGTGTTTGATCTAATGGCCGAAAGAACTAAACCATCACATTTTCCAGTGATTTTTGGTGGGTGTTCTGGTACTGATCTTGGTAGTCTCTGGGCAAGGGTTTGCTAAGAGGTGAAGGTTTGAGTGGTTTTCCAAAAATGGCTATCTTGGTACATAAGATAGATTCAATTTTGAATTGCCTCTCAAATGGGTTTGGATTTGTTTCTGCAAGGTTGGAAAGCTCCATTGGGTTTAGTATCACTAGGTCTAGCAAGGGGAGAAAAGAAATGAAAAGTTTCTGTTTGAGATTAGTTGCTAGAGATGCTCAAAGTGAGCTAGTGGTTAACTTTGGCAGAAAATGACCATTAGGTCATATGCTTTATATTTAGATTTTGTTTTGTTTTGATCTGGTTTGGAAATGATCTAGATGCTATTGTTTTGATCTTTAAACCATTTCTCATCATTTAAAACAATCACACATGGCATTTCAAGTATTCATACACACAAGCATTAAGATTTGACTTTAATTAATAAAAGCTTTTGTTCACCCTAATCTTGATTAATTTGAAATTGATCCTCATTAATAGTTTTGGGGTGTTACAAACATTCCCCCCTTAAACAGAATCTCGTCCCGAGATTCAGGAAAAACTTGGAACTAAAGAGATTGGGAAATTCGGTCCTCATGTAATCTTCGTGTTCCCAAGTGGCTTCTTCTTCAGTATAATTGCTATACTAGATATTGAGAAACTTGATACTCCTGGTCTGGGTAGTTCATAAAGATTCTTCCAAAATACGAATGTGTACTTCACGATAGGTTAAATCTGGGTTGTTTCTATAGTCTGTTGTCAACACCCAGATTTTTAATCCCAGATGCCTGCTATGCCATACCTCGCAATCCCAGGATTATAATTTTTGCGGGACATAACAGAATTGGTACCAAAGTACATCATCCATTACAAATCATAATAAAGGTCTTACGAATATAGGATCTCAGGGTCCAGTCTTAATACAATTAATGCAGTGGAATATAATAATAGTAGCATGGTCGGGGCTCCATCTTCACGGTCATAGGCAATGCTGACGATGGGAGATGATCCTAGTTGTCATAGACTTCCTGCTGTCCATCATCTTGGTAGTCCTCCTCATAGTCTGGCCATAGAAATAGCCAGGGACAAAGCCATGAGTACTCTTTAAGTACTTGCAAACTATCACTAACAAGTAAACTAGTTCAAGTAGGAATCCTAATATCTAGGTTTATTTGCAAAAGGCCAGGTTTATTTCATACTGAGTTCAGAAGTAAAGAAAACTTGTTTAATGATTTACAACACCTAAGTGGGAACTTAGTTTTCATGTTCACAACCCTGTTGTCGTCAAGTCAAAGTCATAGTTCATTTCACAAGTCATTTTGAAAACATCTGACGACGGAACAGTATGGCCACTCCAACTGTCCATGACCAAGGACGCGGCTATTCGAATAGTTTGACACTCTGCAGAGATTATATACTTTCACCATAACATTCGATACATCTGTCAGGGATAACCCTAAATCATCATACTTAGTATGCGGATAATCAATCCTAACCTTCCAATTACACACCCTAGTATAGGCACCTCCCCTATGAGTTTGGCCTCCCAACCATGACCATCCGTCATCTTGGGAACTGCATAGGTGGACAGTCATCACGAGGTAGCCTCAGCTCAACCTCTTCCGCAAGGGAACTCATACTAAGGCATATAAACTTCCAGTCAAACCCTACCCAAATTCGGGTAATGTTGTTGTACGGTAACATTGGAATGGTATCACATCCGAACCCAACCATCAGTTTTTATAAAGGGTCAAGCCTCATGCATCAACATTTTCATCATCAAATCATCTTGTTTTCATAACACATGTCAAAACATTTCAATATAATGAATCTTCATTCCAAGGTTTTCATAATCATTTTCACCAAGTATTCCCATCTAAAGTGATCAACTTTTATGCTTAGCACTAGCCACTAAAGTTGAGGTTATTCACTAATGAGGGATGCTAATCAAGTGTGACTATCCAAATCTAGTATCATGCCTTGGTATGAAATCTAGTTCTAACTACATAGGCCTAGTTTTATGCTCTTCATGCTATCTATACTATTTTTCCAAAATTCACCAGTCACTAAGTAAAGGTAAAGAACTTTGGTAAAGAAATAAAGATTGCAAGTAAAACTAGGCACTGGTATAATCAAGGTTGCATTACCAAAGCATGCCTAAGGCATCTAGCTTGCATAGTTAATAAAAGTTGCAAGTGTTAGCTTGCCTTGATTGGTGCAGTGGTTGAAGTTTTCTTCTTCTTCGTAGTACTCCTCCTCCTCGTAGTCTTGGTCATGTACTAGCGTCTATAAATGAATACGAGGTACACAATCACCAAACAATACTTAACTACCTCTATTTGGCACACAAAGGTTCACACTAGATGATCTAGCATCATCACAATCATGACATGAAATAAATACCTAGTCCTTTTTATTTTATTTTAGGAAAGTAATTTCTACTCATTGAAAACTACTTCAGATTTAATATTCTCCAATTAAAATATGGGATCATGTTAACACATGTCATCACCACATATTCTAATACTTTGGAATGTGATTTAAAGTGGTGGTCATATTTTATAAAGTTTAAAATTACTATTTTATATAATTAAAGTGACTAGAAATGCCTATATAACATTCTTTTAATACTAGTCCAAGATCACTGCATGTAAACCTAAATATTTTTACATATTCAGATAGATCTTGTCAAATGTGATTTTTGAGTGTTGGAATCAACTCACAAGCATTTATGGTTGATTTTTGAAAAAGTTTGAATGTGGAAAAGTCTCTGTCTTGTTATTTTTACTATAGGTGATCTATAATTTCAATTTTTTTGAATCCAACGGGCTTGGGTTGATAATTTCAATACATTTCTAACAAAATTGGAATCGTGCATTTTGGTTTAGTTAATCGTTTTGAATTGAATTTTAAAGTCACTTACAGAACTAGGGTTTAACTAAAAGGGAAAAAGATTATTTGAATCACTGGGCTACACGCGGGAAAGGAAATGGGCATGCCCAACTGCACTGCACGCGCGTAGAGGGCTGCTGACAGGGGGTCCCATGCGTCAGTGGCTCTATATAACCGATGGGGTATGTTTCAATATAAGCCCTACGATTAGACTAAGATCTACGGCCGACGTTCGTCGTCTCAGTCGGATAGCTCCGGCGAGACCGAACCCTAACGGCGACGGTGGGGGTACGCGGTGGCTCACCTAGGCTCTAGCTAGGTTCGGCGATGGGGGCGAACGACGTTTTCAATGACGGCGGTTCGAACGGTGGTCGTGGCAGCTCCAATCTACGACTCTTCTCCTCCTCTGAAGTGGAGGACTCTGGCCTAATTTTGGTGGGCTGGTGCTCGCCTTTCTCCGGGGAAGGGTCAGGGTGGTTCTGAGAGAAAGGGGAGTGAGATGGTGTGGAGAATGAGGGCTGGGGTGGCCTCTATTTATACACCGGCGAGAGGGGCAGAGCGGCATGGGCTGGCTCCTCCGGCGACGTCGTTGCAGTGAGCTACGAGCATGGATGAGGGCGTAGGACGGTGCGGTGTCTCCTATCGGTCGTCACGGGCTTAAAGGCACGACATGAGGCGGTCGACGATGGTCGGGACGAGTCGGTGCTCTACGCGGGAATGGTGGTGTTGGAGACAGCGTACAGGTGTTACTGGTTGCTCGGCGGCGAACAGGCATGTCTAGTAGATAGCTAGGGTCGTGGCGAGTGCAGGTACGAGCAGTGAGGGCGAGGCGCGCCATGTGCGCGCGTGTCGGCTTTGGCGCTCTGGCGCTCTCTCGGCATGGCGACAGAGAAATGCGCGCGGTGTTTCTCGGGTGGTCCACAGCTGGACTGCGCTCGAGGGGTGGACAGGGAGTGGCGATGGACAGTGGCCTGTCTCCTAGACATCATGGACGGGTGCGGCGCTGGCTCCTGCAAGCTGTCCATGCTCGACCGGCAAGGGCGGCTCGGGTGGCGCGACACTGGTGAAAACGGCAGAGGGGGTGTTGGTTCAATGCGATGCTAGGCACTGGGGGAGACCAGGGGAGTGAAATGGGAGCAATGGGTAGACAAGGCATTGATCAAAAACAATAATAGTTTGGCAGCTATTACTATGCTCACCAGGTGTTTGATGAAATGACCGCATGAATTCAACATTTGAATTTTTGTATCTATTTTGGTGAGTGATCTTGTAAAATGTTTGGTAGTATGTGGTTGCTAGGGTTTGCCAAGGGGAATTGTTTTTTGAGAAATGGCCATCTTAGTACCTATTAAGGATTCAATTTTGAATTGTCCTTTAAATAGATTTGGAATTTTTTATGTTGGTTTTTAAAGTGGGCTTGGTTCACTTTTACTTGGTCTAGCAAGGTGTGAAAATAATTGGATTTGTTTCTATTAGAAATCTTTGACTAGGAATACCCAAAGTGTTCTAGTGAACAAGTTTGGCCAAAATGACCATTTGCTTATATTTCTTATATTTGATTTTCTCTTCAATTGATTCTGCATGGAAATGATCTAGATTATATTGTTTTCATCTTGAAACCAATCCTTATCATTCATAGCAATCACACATGGCAAATGCAATCATTCATGCATTAATCACACACACATGCATTCATATTAATTTTAATAATAAAGTTTTTGTTAACCCTAAACATGGGTGATTAGAACTTGATAATATTGTTTAATATTTTTGGGGTGTTACATCTATGATCGATGTTCTTGAAAACTTCCATCGTCTCTGGAACTTCTAAACATTTCCGAAGTAATGAGACATGGAACACATCATGTATGGATGACATCTCTTCCGGCAGTTCTATCTGATACGACACTTCTCCTCGGCGACTTAAAATCCTGAAGGGTCCAATGTATCTAGGTGCAACTTTCCTTTGAGTTGGAAACACTGCATTCCTTTCAAGGGTGATACTTTAAGATACACGAAATCTCCGATATTGAAGGCTAGATCTCGACGTCTCTTGTCGGCATAACTCTTCTGTCTGGATTGAGCGGTCTTCAGGTGCTCACGAATGTTGTGAACCTTCTCTTTGGATTCTCGTAGGATATCTGGTCCGAAGATCTGACTCTCCCCTACTTCAAATGGGGCCATTTGCAAACTGGATTGATAACTGTTGTTTTATGAGAATTCTGCGAAAGTCAGACAGTCCTCGCATTTAGATCCATATTCCAACACACAAGCTCTCAACATATCTTCAAGTATTTGGTTTACTCTTTCCGTTTGTCCATCAGTCTGCGGGTGATAGGTTGTGCTGAAATTTGGTTTGGTTCCTAAACCTTCTTGGACTTTCTTGCAAAATCTTGAGGTAAACTGGGTTCCTCGATCCGACACAATGTTCTTGGGGATTCCATGCAGACCGACTGTCCTAGCTATGTACAACTTTGCTAGCTTCGGGCTCTGATAAGTGGTCTTGACAGGTAAGAAATGAGCTACCTTGGAAAGTCTATCCACTATGACCCAGATAGAATCATTTCCTCTACTCAATATAGGCAAACTGGTGATGAAATCCATTCCAACTGAATTCCATTTCCATTCTGGGATCTACAAAGGTTGGAAAAGTCCTGCGGGTCGCTGATATTCCTCTTTGACTCTCTGACAGATGTCACATTTGGCTATGTAGCTTCTGACTTCTCTCTTCATTTTATGTCACCAAAATTGCTCCTTCAAATCCTGATACATCTTCGTTCCTTCTGGATAGATGGAATAAAGATTATCATGGCCTTCTTGCAAAATAGCTTGTTTCAACTCTGAATCTGCTGGCACACAGATTCTTCCTTTATACCACAAAACTCCTTCTTCCTCTTCTGTGAATTCGGGTACCTTCCCTGTACTGATACGACTCTTAATTCTATCGATACTGGCATTTCCTTTCTGAGCGTCCTTTATCTGATCTATCAAGGTGGGTTGAAGTTCAATACTAGCTAGGAATCCTTCGCTAACTAGCTCCATTCTGAAATCCTCCAACTCCTTATGAAAACTGGGTTGCTCTTTCAGAATCATGGTGTTGAATCTACACAATAGTCTACTAAGAGCATCCGCTACCACACTGGCCTTGCCGGGGTGATAGTGAAAGTAAAGGTCATAATCCTTGATTAACTCTATCCATCTCCTTTGCCTCATATTTAACTCCTTCTGAGTAAATATATACTTCAAACTCTTGTGATCTGAATAAATCTCACAGCGATTACCCATAAGATAATGATGTCATGTTTTCAAGGCTAAAACAACGGCGACTAACTCTAAGTCATGGGTGGGGTAATTCTGCGCATGCTAATTCACTTGTCGGGACATATATGATATCACTTTGCCTTCTTGCATCAACACACATCCGAGACCAATCTTGGATGCATCACAATACACGTCAAAGGGCTTCGTGATATCCGGCATGATCAAAATTGGGGCTAAAATCAATCTCTGCTTGAGTTCTTGGAAACTTGCTTCACATTTGTCCGTCCATTCAAACTTCTAATCTTTCTTTAATAACTGAGTCATCGGCCTAGCGATGCTTGAAAATCCTTCAACAACTTGCGGTAATATCCCACTAATCCAAGAAATTCATGAACTTCGGTTTGAGTGGTTGGGGCTCTCTATTCTTTAACATCCTTAATCTTGGCAGGGTCGACGGCAACTCCTTCGACTGACAAGATATGTCCTAGGAATCCTACTTCATTTAACCAGAATTCACATTTTCTAAACTTGGCATACAACTGATTCTCCCTCAAGGTTCCAAGGATGGTTCTTAGGTGTTGTTCATGTTCTTCCTCCGATTTGGGGTAGATTAGAATGTCATCAATGAAAAAAATGACAAACTTGTCCAAGAAGTTCATAAAAATCTTATTCATGAGATTCATGAAATAAGCGGGGGCATTGGTTAATCCAAAAGACATGACCTTGTACTCATACAATCCATATCGGGTAGTCAAGGTTTTCTTTGGAATATCCATTGCGCGATTTTTTAGTTGATGGTAACCAGTTCTAAGATCAATTTTAGAGAACACTCCGGCACCGGTCAACTAGTCAAACAAATCTTCTATCTTCGACAATGGGTACTTGTTCTTGATAGTGACTTCATTCAACTTCCAGTAATCTGTACATTAACGGGTGGCACCATCTTTCTTATCCACAAACAGAATAGGTGATCTCCATGGTGATGCACATGGTTGAATCTGATCTTTGCTAATCATGTCATCTAGTTGCTTCTTGAGCTCCACTAACTCTGATGGGTTCATACTATAGGATATGGGTCCAGTTCCAAGGATTAGTTCAATGATCAACTCGATATCCCGATCTGGGGGCATACCGGGCAATTCATATGGGAACACATTGGGGTATTCACAGACTACTCTGACTTGGTCTAGGGTTAGTTGGGATAAACTCTTATTGCGCTTGAATTTAAGGGGCAGTGTCTCAGACACATGCTCAACTGATACTCCAGTGCTACTAGTCATGGTTATGGCTTTCTTAGCACAATATATAAGTCCTTGATGTTTCGACATCCAATCCATTCCTAGTACTACTTCCAAACCTTTTGTTCCGAGTACTATTAGATTGGCATAGAAATCTATTCCATGAATCCTGATAGGTATGGCCTTGCAAATTTTCTAGCTTTGGTAGTTGACCCAGGTTTTTGAACTATCATAATATGCTTCAAATTTGTTGGTTGAATATTACTAGTGCATGCAAATTCTTCCATAACAAATGAGTGAGATGCTCCAGAATCAAACAACACTCTTGCAAGTACTAAATAAATAGAAAACATACACATCACGACATCTGGCGCTTCCTGGGCTTCTTCAGCATTCATGTGGAACAAACGGCCAACACGGTTGTTCGGGTTGCCTGGGCAAATCTCTTTCCAGGTTGGACACGACGCTGTTGCTGGGTAGGTGCAGTGACATTGGATGCTGTAGCAATCTTCTTGGGGCACTCATTGGAGTTGAAAGGATACAGATGTCGCATAGAGGGGGTGAATAGGCGATTAAAACTTTTCCTAGAGTGGCTCAACAAAGGCGGAATAAAACTAATGTTTACTTTGTTAATCACAAAACCTAGAACAATCTAGGGTTCACCTATGTGCACCAACAACTTATGCGAAGCAAGACAAACAACTATGTGATAGCAAGATATATACTTCAAGAACGAAGGCTATCACAAAGTAAAGTGCATAAGTAAGAGCTCTAGTATAGAGATAACCGAGGCACGCGGGGACGGCGATATTTTACCGAGTTCCTCCCAACATGGAGTACGTATCGTTTGGAGAGGGGGTGGTATCTAACCACCTACGCCACAAAAGGCCTCCCTTATTCTCCAGTGAATCTCACCCCAACGGGATCGATCCACACTTCCACTATCGGTGCACGTGTCGGTGGCAACCGGAACCTCTCACAAGGTTGGGACACTTCTCCACAACTTAATTGGAGGCTCCCAACAAAGACCACCAAGGCCACAAAACCGTCTAGGGTTCCAAGAACACAAGAGGGACAAGCTTCAACGAATATCACGAACCAAATCCTCTGAAGAGAACAAACCGATGCACCGAATGCAAATGGAAAGAACACCACAAAGATTCTCAAATCCCTCACTCTCAAGTTACAACAAAGATACTAAATCTATTGGGGGAACAAGAGAGGAGGAATCAAAGAGGGACACAAAACCCCCCAAAATCTAGATCCCCAAAGATACACTCACAAAGAGATTTTTTGGTTTGGTCAAAACATGGATCTAGATCTCCTCTCTCTTACACTCAAATATGGGAAAGAATCATCGGAGGGAAAGAGATTAATCAAGCTTTAAGATGTAGAGAAAATGGGGGCAAATCTTATACTAATAGCAGAGGAAGAAGCAACCCAAACTGAAAATGGGCAAAAGGCTTAAATAGTGGCCCTAGAAAATCTGGCCGTTGGGGCACTTTTTCGGTCAAGGTCGGTAGTACCGGAACGGGCCGGTACTACCACCCGGCAGCGCAGCAGCAGCAAAACGAAGGGCGGAGCGAGCAAGCTGGTGGTCAACGTACGCGGGCGTGTGGGGCCAGTGACGTGTGACGAGCGAACGAATCTAGAGCCAGGACAACGCCAGGTAGCAACAAGCGTGCGAGGGAAAAAGCGGTGCAGTGCGCGCACGGAATACGGCACAGCAGCGGGCCCATGTGCACGAGCGGCAGTGAGCCAGCGCCGCGCAGCGCGGGTCAACGCAGCGCGCGAGTGAGATAGTGAGGGAGCGATCATACAGCGGCGCACGATCAAGGCAGGCTGGGCGAGCACGGTGCTGGGCCTGTCCAGCGAGCAGGGGCAAGCGGGATGAGGCGGCTGGGCCAGGGAGGCGCCATGGTACTACCGGCCGCCCGGGGCGGTAGTGCCGCATGGGCCGGTAGTACCGGCCAGGCCTTCTGGACGAGACTGAAGGCAGGGCAGCGAGCAGGCCGAAACAGGGGCGTCCGGTACTAGGACCGGTAGTACCTGACAGCCCAGTAAAATGGTTTTTCCTTTTTCCTTTTAGAATCAAATTGGTCGATATTCAAATGCTATAACTTTTGATTGGTAACTTCGATCGACCCGTTTCCAATTGCATTGGAAATAGGACAACACGAGATACCCTATTTATCACCAAGTGAGAATGTATCATGTATTATAATGTGAGATACCTCATTTGGTGAGAAACCGAAAAACCGTCAAGATCAAAATCGCAACAAGATACAAACGGAAGATCCGATTTTGATGAACAAGATCTTGTTATGGAGATTACCACAAGCTCTATATCCTCACATGGATAAGACCAAATAACAACCAAATATGATGATGCAAGTATTCAAAGGTTTGAGCTCTCTCCGAACGATATGATCGAGTTACTCATTCGAGAGCCCCTCTTGATAGTACGGTTATCTATCCTAAACCCGGTCTCCCACATACAACATGAGACCGACAAAAGGGAAAACCTATCAATATTATACCTTTTCCTTGAGCATTCCACTCGATATAGATGTA
Source organism: Avena atlantica (assembly GCA_910589765.1). Taxonomy (NCBI): domain Eukaryota; kingdom Viridiplantae; phylum Streptophyta; class Magnoliopsida; order Poales; family Poaceae; genus Avena; species Avena atlantica. The sequence continues at coordinate 276,928,093 of OU342734.1, read as the reverse complement.
GACGAACTTGACCTTCTCAAGTTGGAACGCCTTTCTTGATTTCTCATCATCGATCCATGATCACCGAGGATGGAAAGCGTCAAACATGAGATCTTCTATAGATGGCACATTTTGAGCTTGCAAAACATATCTTCTTCACATTTCATTGACCTTGAAGCCAACACATGCTCCAAGTGATGCCAATGGACAATTCCTACGAGTACAACTTAATACACACATTAGTCCATAAAGATTGTCATTAATTACCAAAACTGCACATGGGGTCCCACATGTTCTTTTAGGAGTAGTGACCCGTCACTCCACACTCAAAGCAAGTGATTGTTGACTTGTCCTTTCCCGCAACAGGTACGGCATTATTTCCAGTCCTTGGGGCATTATTGTTATTGGTGTTGGTAGGCCTTGGTGGGGCACGGTTGAATTTATTGGGATTGCCATTGTGGTAATGGTTGTTGCCTCCCGGTCTTGGTTTTCCTCCGCTACGGTTGGGAAAGTTCGGGCTTGACATAGGTGGCCTAGTGTTCCTTGGTGCAAATCCAGCAGATGAACTGGGGTGATACTTTGGGGTATGGTGGGGTCCAGGTTGATGCATCATACGACTCTTATGGTTTTCAGTAGCTTGGTTGATATTTCCTTCCGTATGGCTTGCTGAATCCACTAAAGCTTCTAGATCAACAAACATAATGTTAACTAGCACCGTCTGCATCTAATAATGCAGACCATTCAGAAATCTCTCTTTTTTCTTGGCTTTAGTACCAAGATCTTTAGGGGCATACCTAGACAGAGACAAAAATCTGTCACGGTACTCTACCACGGTCATCCTTCCCTGTTCAACTCCTTGAATCCATCCCTCATTCATAGAATCAAACCTGGTGGCACATGGGTTCGGCTGAACTTGAGTTTGAATTCATCCCAAGTCATCATTTGTCCTCCATTCATGGTACGGGGTGCTATTCCACCATGCTCTTGCAGAACCAGCCAGATAGTGGGTGGCTAACGGTACTTTCTCTGCCTCATCTACTCCGGCAACTTCTAAGTTGTTCTCCATGGTTTGCAGCCAATCATCAGCATCTAAGGGCTCTTCTAACTTGCTAAAGATAGGGGGATTAGTGTTATGGAAGTTCTTAAGTTTGGATCCATGGTGATCCTGATTTTCATGGCCTTGGTTGTCATGCGCTAGTTGGGCGATCTGTTGAAAAGTGGCAAGATTGGCTTGACGATCGGTTCTACCGGCTTCTCGATCGGCTATTAACATTTGCAGGATTTGGACCATCGGGTCTTGAGATGAATTGCTTCCTCCGCGAGGCATCTGAAGATTGAGATAGATCATGAGACAAGAGGGAAATTTTTCTAAGGTTTCTGAGTTTGCTTTAAAAGCTTTTAAACTTTGAGTAAGGCGAAGGTTTGAAAGCCAACAACTCATTCTCATTCATTTCAAGCACACAATACAAACAACACATTCCAACACAACACAACAACAAACAGATGGTTTTAAGAACCATTCTGGCAAGCTACGATACAGTGGGACCGGATACAACTCACACCTACGACAGTGCTCTGGTGCTACTACTCATCGGAACCGGTGGCTTCTTCATCATCAATGAAATCGCAGTCCTCATCATTAGTGTGGAACTCATGGTCCATGTCCTCCAAGTAGTCATCATCATTACAATCTCCATGAATATATTCCCCTTCATTCTCCCTCTCCTGAAGCTGCATGTCTCGATCATGGACGGTCTCTTCCAAGGATGACACTTTGTAACAAAGGTGAGCAATGATGCGATCCTTCTTGTCACGCATACGGCGGAGTAACTTGTGCTCCTTCACGAGGATGGGAAGGTCTGGTCCTTCTTGGCGGCAGCAAGTTGCTTCTCGTTGGCGTCAGCACGAGCGTTGTCTAGCTCCTTCTGACTCTCATGAAGCATGAAGGTAAGATGTTCCACATGGTTCCTCAACTCAGGGTGGCCTGGCAGATCCAAGGATTGTCCATTGGAGTCACTTCTGGCATAATGAGCGAAGCGGGTGCCGACGATCTTGTTGATATTCTGCCCACATAGTCGGGCAAGTGCTTCCTGCATTGCTCTGGCCAATCCATCTATCCAGTTGTCCTCTCCTATGCTGAAATGGATCTTCTCAGATGTAGGTGGCTCCATATTTCCACGCAGATCTACAACTATCAGCCACTACAGCTCCCCTTCGGGGTGATTATGGAGTTGAGATCCATAGAACTCCGGATGCGGGCGCTCCAGAAATTCCACAAGCTGACTCAGGTCACTCTCAAAGATGAGGTTTCCTCTGTTTCCCAACTTAAAACTTGTTGTAGGTGTAGTCCATCTATAAGCAATTGGAGAGGAGTAACTTAGAGAAGTGATCCAGTGTGCCAAATTTTATGTAAGGTTGCAAAAAATTTAAGGAACATATGACTCTTTTTGGAAAGAATTTTCAAGGATAAGAGTGGGAATAGGTTTTCATAGATACTCACTTTCTTTGTTTTGGAAACTAAGTTTTTTCTGACGTCCATGCTAACTAGGGTCTCCTATGGTCAGGATGCCTCTCATACCAACTTGTCAACACCCGGATTTTTTATCCCAGATGTCTGTTATGTCGTACATCGCAATCCCAGGATTACCATTTTTGCGAGACAGAACATATTGGTAGCATAATACATCATCCATTACAAACCATAATAGTCTGACACATATTTTATCTCATGATTAGGTCTAATTACAATCAAAGCATCAGAATAATAATAGTAGCAGGGTCGGGGCTTCATCTTTAGGGTCATAGGCAATAATGAAGATGGGAGATGATCCTAGTTATCATAAGCGTCCTACTGTCCATCCTCCTCGTAGTCTCCTTCATAGTCTGGCCATGGGAATAGCATGGGACAAAGCATGAGTACTTTGAAGTACTCACAAACTAGTACTAAAGAAATAATTCCATTCTAATAGGAATCCTAAGCTCTAGGTTTTTTTTGCCACAAGCCAATTTTATTTCAACCAGTAACTAATAATAAAAGCCTAACTTTAGTTGTCTAAGTTACTTAGGTGGGAACCTACTTTCATCTCCACCACTTGTGGGGTCAAGTCAAAGTCACCATTCAAGTCACGGGTCATTTTGGAAAACATCTGACAACGGAACAGTATGGCCATCCAACTGTCCATAACCACGGACGCGGCTATTCTAATAGTTTGACACACTTTCACCACAACATTCGATACATTCGTTAGGAATAATCCTGAATCATCATACTTGGTATGCGGATAATCAATCCTAACCTTTCAATTACACACCCTAGTATAGGCACCTCCCCTATGAGTTTGGGCTCCCAACCATGACCATTTGTCATCTTGGGAACTGCATAGGTGTATAGTCACATTCACAAGGTAGCCTCAGCTCACCTCATTCCGCGAGGGAACCAATACAAAGGCACATAAATTTCCAGTCAAGCCCTACCCAAATTCGGGTATTGTGGTTGTATGGTAAAATTGGAATGGTATCGCATCTGAACCCAACCATCAGTTTTTATCAAAGTCAGGTTACATACTTCATTCATTATCATCTTTAACTCATTATGTATGTAACCCATGTCAAAACATTTCAATAGAATGACTCATCATTCCAAGGTTTTCATAATCATTTGTTCCCATCTATAGTGATCAAGTTTAGTTTTGCACTAGCATCTATCAAATGGGGGTGTCACTAGTTGTGGGATACTAAGCTGGTGTATCTACATTCATCAAGTTAGAAGATCTTGATGACACTTTCCTAATCTTCCACTAATCATCAGTTTAATTAACTACTGGAACAACTTTGCAAAAGGGGCAAAAGGTAAAGCTTGCAAGTAAAACTAGGATTTGGTATAATCAAAGGGGTATCACAATTTCTTGCAAGTGAGTCTTGCATGGTTTAGCTTAGCTTGCCTTGGTTGGTAAGGTGGTCGAAGTTCTCTTTGTCGTCTTCATAGAATTCCTCCTCTTCGTAGCCTGGATTGGTACTAGCGTCTATAAATAAATATGAGGTACACAATCACCAAAAAATACTTAACTACTTCTATTTATCACACAAGGGTCACACTAGATGATCTAGCATCATTTATATCATTACAAGAAAAGGGGTGATAAGATTTTACTTATCTTATTTTTAGAAAAGTAATTTCTACTCATTAAAAAGTTACTTCAGATTTAATATTGTCCACTTCAATATGGGATCATATTGACACATGTCATCACGACATATTCTTATATTTGAGAGTGTGATTTAAAGTGGTTGGCCTAATTTACAAAGCCTAACACTACTATTTAATAATATTTTGGAGGCTAGAAATGACTATAAAGACATTCTTTAATTTTGGTCCAGGACTACTATATGTAAGTATGTATATTTTTACATATTCAGAAAGTTCTTGTCCAATGTGATTTTACTCCGTATTGAGGATGATCCATAGTTTCAAACTGTTAGAATCCAATGGGAGTGATTAGAGATTTTATTCTACTTTCAAACAAAATTGGATTAATTCAATTTGGTGCAGTGAATCTTCCTGAGTGGATTTTTGAAGTTACCTACAGTACGGGGTTTTTCAAATAAAAGACAAATCAAATTTGAATCGCTGGGCTGCGCACGGGAATGCTACTGGGCTGGCCCAACTATGCAACGCGCGCGCAGCGGGCTTCCCCGGAGCTGGTCCTACCTGTCAGCGGCTAACAACACGCGAAGCAGTATCAGCTATTCTGGGCCTTACGATTAGAGCGCGATCGACGGATGAGCGTCGTCGTCTCCGTCGCAGGGCTCCCGCGGGATAGAACCCTAGCGCTATAGCGGGGGGTCATCAGGGGCTTACCAGGACTCCAGCTAGGTGCGGCGATAGGGGAGAACGAATGAGTCGATGACGGCGGTTCGACGAGTGGTCGCGGCAGCTCCTGGGGCGGCTCCTAGTGTCAGCTCCTTCCTTCCTCTGCAGCGGCAGACTCCGGTGATATTCTGGCGGGGTGGTGCTCGCCATGCTCCAGGGTTGGGTCAGAGAGGTTCCTGGTTGAGAGAGGAGTGGAATGGTGTGTGTTTTGAGGTCGAGGGAGGGGTCTATTTATACTACGGCGAAGGGGGCACGGCGGCATGGCTCGGGCTCGCCGGCGACGCAATTACAGTGAGCTATAGGTATGGCCAAGGGTATAGGTCGACGCGGTGCTTCAGGGCGATCATCATGCGCACAGTGGCATGGCGAGGCATAGTCTAAATCGTTCTAGAACGTTCGTGCTCTGCGGCGGTACCGTCGGCAATCGTCACGGCGTACGGTGGTCACGGTGCTCGCGCGGTCAAACTATCATGTTTGGGAGCTTGATGGAGTCATGGAGAACGTAATGGTGCAGGGCGAGAGCGAGGCACGGCGTGTGCGTGCGGGATTGCTCGGCGCTCTGGCGCGGCGACCGGCATGGTCTAGTGTTTAATGGGCACGGCTTTGCTGGCATCTCCTCGAGCGCTCTTTTGTCGGGGCGTGCACAGGAAGAGACGGTGAGGTCAGATCTACCTCCTAGACATCGTGGGCGAGGGAGGCACGGTCTGTGGCGGCGTGTCCGCATCAGGGTGGCAATGTTAGCTCGCGTATAATTTTTGCACTGCTCATTTGATCGAGTAAGGGAGCTCCTTTGCATGGGCTGGTACTAAGGGCGTTAAAGGCACGACATGTGAGCTCGGTGAGGTCTCAAGATGATCAAAGGTTTGATCAAAACAGTGAATAGATGTTGAGTTTGTACTGTGATCACCAAGTGTTTGATCTAATGGCCGCAAGAACTAAACCATCACATTTTCTAGTGATTTTTGGAGGGTGTTCTGGTACTGATCTTGATAGTCTCTAGGTGCAATGGTTTAATAAGTGGTGAAGGTTTGAGTGGTTTTCCAAAAATGGCTATCTTGGTACATAAGATAGATTCAATTTTGAATTGCCTCTAAAATGGGTTTGGATTTGTTTCTGCAAGGTTGGAAAGCTACATTGGGTTTAGTGTCACTATGTCTAGCAAGGGGAGAAAAGAAATGGAAAATTTTCTATTTGAGATTAGTTGCTAGAGATGCTCAAAGTGAGCTAGTGGTTAACTTTGGCAGAAATGACCATTAGGTCATATGCTTTATATTTAGATTTTTTTTTGATCTGGTTTGCAAATGACCTAGATGATATGGTTTTGATCTTTAAGCCATTTCACATTATTTACAACAATCGCAAATAGCATTGCAAGCATTCATACACACAAGCATTAAGATTTTAATTTAATTAATAAAATCTTTGGTTAACCCTAATCTTGATTAATTTGAAATTGATCCTCATTAATATTTTTGGGATGTTACACCGACCTGGCCGAAACCTTCGCAAACCTACGCAGGTACAAGTTCAAGCTCAACCCAGGGAAATGCACCTTCTGTTGGGTATATGCTATATGGGTATCCTCATAGCATGTCTCTTATCCAGATAACCCGGGTGGCCCACAGTTGGTAGCATGGCCCATGGCCTGTTGGGCGGCCCAGTTAGATGGATCCAGAAGAGAGGCCCATGCCGGATAAAGGGAGGCCCATGCCGGATAAAGGAAGGCTATGGTGGAGTCACCAGCGTACCCGGAGCCTTGGAGTACAAGACACACAAGACTAGTAATAGACGGTGTAGGACTCTATACCCTGTCCGGCTAGGACTTTTCCCTGTAACCCTAGGACCTGGAGACTATATAAGTCGGGCCTATGGGATCCTTTAGGGCACAATCTCAAACGATAAATTAGACTCTCTAGTCACATCGCACAGCGAACCTGTCTCTGTAACTCGGCGAATTGCCATTATAGTGATTTATAGCAGGAGTAGGATTCCGCCACCGTTATGGGATCTGAACCTAGGTAAGTTGTGTTACCTCGTACCCGTCAACCGTCCGCCTTCCCCCACGTCTCTAAACACGCACTATGAGGACCCCTCCATGGCGTACTCGTCGGCAATACCACGACAGTTGGCGCCCACCATGGGGCAAGAGGCGCTTCAGGCTCTTCAGCAGGCAAGGACCAAGATCTTCGCGGGAATCGGCGAAACCGTAGCCATCGGTCGCGTTCTCTTTTCTGGAAACGTTCCGATCGTCCCTCCTGACGAGTTCTGGATCCCAGCGAAGACGAACCCTACACGGTGTTCGATCGTTCCTATCGGAGACATCCACCTCTTCATTGGCGAAACTGACTCGGGCACTAGTTCCCTGGGAGTCAAAGGAGAATCAAGACCCGCACGGACCGCCTACGGGCAGGATACGTTCGCGGAAGGATCGATATCGGATCTCTCTTTGGAGTTTGCCGGCAAAGATCGAAAAAATTCAAGGCCCACCCAAACCGCCCCTATGAAGGATATGACGGTGGAAGATCGCTGCAAGTCCGCCGGCTTCGCCCGTGCGTTTGGACAGCCATCTTCGATCTGGTGTGTTGCGTTCAGAGAGAGGGCAAAAACCCCCGCCATTACCTTGCCAGGTGGCTCCGTATACGAGCCGACCTGGCCCACTACCCCAATGATGATGCCATGTATCACTTTGTGGAAGAACTAGACCATGGCACGCTTCTCCGACATTCTCTAAGATGACAGCAGGCGTCAGGACGCCTTACCTTCGAAGGCATGGTGAACACCGTCAACAACTACACGGAGGCCGAAGCGGCAGCTCAGACAGCTCTTGTTCTCATTGACGGAGCCCCTCCGATTCAGCCACCACCACCACCGCCTCCGGCCGACATCGCCGCAGCTGCGTCGCCACCTCCAGTCGTCGTCGAAGCTGGTGCACCTCCACCCCCCGTCCTCGAGGAAGTCATGTCACCCTTCGACTCTGTGATTGACACGCTCTACGCCGACTTCAGTGCAGACTCGGAGGAGATAGATTTCAGTCCAGAGGAACTAGACTCCGCCATGCAAGAGATGGAGGAGGAGTACACACGCGACGAGCAATCCAACAACACCGTCACGTCTCGAGAGGTGTTCGTCACCATTGGGAAGGCGATGGATGAAGATCAACCCAGACGAGCTCCGCCTATAGCTCTGGACAAAGGGAAGGGACCGCCTGTTGCTGACGACATTTATCGCTCAAAGGTCATGCCCCCTCCGCCTAATCCAGTGCAACAGTCGCAGGAACTCGGCACTGGCCCGAGCAACAACAACACCGCAAACTTGCTGCCTCTGACATCTATGTCTGCTGCTGCCCAAGTTATTCCAGCTGATAGAGTGATGTACGACAATCTCCTCATCGAGCCACTGACCGTAGCTCATATACGAAACGTGACCCAGCTTGACGAGAAGCGCCTGCAGCTGCTGGAGGAAGCTCAGGCCATAGACGAGCAAGGCGCTAAGCTAGATCGAGATCTGTTCAACGCGCAGAAATCCATAGAGAAAGCTAGAGCAATAAGGCTGAGTACAAGACTCTGCTGCAGCAGCAGAAGGCCAATAAATCTCCAGATCGCGTCATCAACGATCCTGGTGTACGGCGAAACCTAGGATGGGCTCCCCCGAAGCCGGCACAAGCCAAGCCATACATTGATAGTGAAGGCAGACAGGTGATGCCCACTCCACTCCTCAACCTCGCCATTGCCAAGACCCTCCTTTGAGTGCCTTCCGCGTAGACGACGTGTGCGGAGACGTGCGCAGAAATTTCGCCATGTACCAACCGTCGCCGCCAACGGTTCGTATCGCTCGCGTGGGAAAGTGTACATGATTGCGTTCTCTGCATGTGTGAATTACGAGGCGTTGCTGACCTAAGTCTACGGTTCCCTAGCTGACATAGGCAGATGAATTCCGGCACGGACGGCTCCAGTCCGGCTACGGAAGAGTATGATGGAAGATTCAGCAATTCTCTAACTTACAAGTTTAAGACGGAGAAAACCTTGCAAGGTTCTTTGGGATGACTACAAGATATTGCTTGAAGATTTGCCGAAATCCATCTAGACGGAGCATTCAACGTGAAGAGGCAAGACGGCGCAAGATCTCGGAGTTCTCCGGGGGCTACTTTTGGGGATATGCTATATGGGTATCCTCATAGCATGTCTCCTATCTGGATAACCCAGGTGGCCCATAGTTGGTAGCATGGCCCATGGCCTACTGGGCGGCCCAGTTAGATGGATCCTTGGAGGCCCATGCCGGATAAAGGAAGGCTACGGTGGAGTCACCAGCGTACCCGGAGCCTTGGAGTACAAGACACACAAGACTAGTAATAGACGGTGTAGGACTCTGTACCCTGTCTGGCTAGGACGTTTCCCTATAACCCTAGGACCTGGAGACTATATAATTCGGGCCTATGGGGGCCTTTAGGGCACAATCTCAGATGATAACTTAGGCTCTCTAGTCACCTCGCAGAGCGAACCTATGTCTGTAACTCGGCGTATTGCTATTATAGTGATTTATAGCAGGAGTAGGATTCCGCCACCGTTGTGGGATCTGAACCTGGGTAAGCTATGTTACCTCGTACCCATCAACCGTCCGCCTTCCCCCACGTCCCTAAACACGCACTGTGAGGACCCCTCCATTGCGTACTCGTCGGCAATACCACGACACCTTCCGCATACACACTGGACAACTACTAGGGTACGTAGTCTCCAAGCGAGGCATCGAGGTGAACCCCACCAACTCGACATGATCGCCCGTCTCGGCAAACCCGAGTGTCTCCGTGTCGTCCAGAAGCTAGCCGAGTCACGGCTCTCGGTTGCTTCATCCCCCGGACTAGGCGAGAAGGCAATGTCTCTCTAGCACCTGATGCGCAAGAACCCCACATTCCAATGGGACAAGGAGGCAGATGACACACTCAACACACTCAAAGAAGTGCTACTCGCGGCACCGCTACTCGCCGCCCCCGTCGACAAGGAGCCGATGCTTTTCTACGTCGCGGCGTCCGAGCGAGTTGTCAGCGCCGTCATGGTCGTCGAGCAACCAGAGGAGGGCAAGGTGCGCCCTGTACAGCTCCTGGTCTACTACATCAGCGAAGTCCTCACAGACGCGCAACAGCGCTACCCGCAATACCAGAAACTGGTGTACGTGGTCTTCCAATCCCAGCGACGGCTATCGCACTACTTCTAGGAGCACTCAATCACAGTCATCTCCACCGCGCCGCTGTAGGACATCATCCGCAACCGCGAGACGACTGGGCGGGTCGCCAAGTGGGCCGTCGAAAGAGGCCTCCACAACATCAAGTACGAGCCGTGCAAAGCAATCAAGTCACAGGCTCTAGTGGACTTCCTCGCCGACTGGGAAGAGGCGCAGCAGCCAGAGAAGTTGCCATACCTCCACTACTGGTCGCTCCACTTCGACGGGTCCAAGAATGCGGACGGCGCCAGGGCAAGAATCATACTCACCTCGCCCAAGGGCGACAAGTTCCGCTACGTGTTGTACCTCGACTTCACCCCCTGCACCAACAACATGGCCGAGTACGAGGCCCTCCTTCACGGCATGCGGGCCGCCAAGGAGATGAACGTCAATCACCTACGGTGCTACGGCGACTATGACCTTGTCTCCGCGCAAGTCACTGTAACCTACGACGGCGTTTCCCCCACCATGGCGGCATACCGCCAGGTAGTGGACTAGCTGGGGGGCCACTTCGCCGACTACACCATCGAGTGGATCGACTGCAAGAATGAGAAGGCCGATGCCCTCTCTCGCATCGGGTCGGCTTGTCAAACGCCACCCACTGGCATCTTCCTCGACACCATCCACTTCCTTCTGTCTCTCCTCCAAAGGAGATCGACCTCGGGATCCCCCTGCAACCAGAGCCAGCCCTGGTCGCCATGGTCGCAGAGCCAAGCGACTGGACCATTCCATACCTCTCCTACCTCGAGAATGGCACGCTGCCTCTATACAAAACGGAGGCACGCATGATTGCACGCCGATGCAAGTCCTTCGTGATAACCAATGGCGAGCTCCACAAGCGCAGCGTAACAGGCGTGTTCCAACTTTGCGTACAGCCTGGGAATGACGCAAGATCCTCCAAGACATCCACGCCGGCGACTGCGGCCACCACACTGGCGCTAGGTCCTTGGTCGCCTAGGCCATGCGACACGGCTTTTATTGGCTCACCGCGCACGCCGACGCGGTTGACATCGTCCAACACGCGTCGGGTGCCAGAAGTACGCCAATCAGACACATGTGCCCAGCTCGGCACTCAAGACCATCCCCATTACCTGGTTGTTCGCCATGTGGGGCATGGAGATGGTGGGACCCTTCAAGAAGGCCCCCTCATACTACACCCACCTCCTAGTCGCAGTCGATAAATTCACCAAGTGGGTGGAGGCCAAGCCAGTCCGAAAGTGCGACTGGCAAACCGCGACCAAATTCCTCCGTGAGCTCATCTACCGCTACGGATTCCCGCACAACATCATCACGGACAACAACACCAACATCACCAAGGGCGCCATGGCCGAATCTACGAGAAGCACAACATTCGGCTCGACCTAACCTCAGTCGCCCACCCGGAGTCCAACGGCCAGGCGGAACGCGCCAACCAGAGCATCCTCCATGGCCTCAAGTCGCGACTGCAAGTTCCCATCAAGCGAACTTCGGGATGCTGGGTCGAAGAGCTCCCCTCCGTCATATGGGGCATCCGCACCTCCGTCAATCAGTCAACGGGGTTCACGCCCTTCTTCATGGTATACGGCACCGAGGCCGTCATGCCGACTGACCTGGAGTAGGACTTGCCCCTGGTGGTCGACTACGCGGAGGCCGACAACGAGCTCGCACGCCAAGACGGGGTCGACCAGCTCGATGAAGCACACGACCTGGATCGCTCCCGCACCGCCACCAACCAGCAGGGACTCCACCGCTACCATAGCCGCCGAGTCCGGACTCGCACCTTCTAGGAAGGCGACCTGGTCCTGGGACTGATCCAGTACAAGAAGGGCATGCACAAGCTCTATCCCCCATGGGAGAGACCATTCGCCATAGGGCGAGTCCTCGGCAACGACGCCTACTACCTCATCGATGTTCGAGGTGACGGACAACTCGGCGTCAAGCGGCCATGGAATGTAAATCTCCTAAGGAAGTTCTACACCTAGAACTCCAACCTGCATTCCCCTCGCCATGCAATAAAATACATTCGACTAGCACAAATTGTGTCTGCTCTCCAATTCTTGTGCCAATCGCACTCGTAACTACAACACTATGCTACTCACGGAAGTCAACCCTTGGTTGCGCGACCGGAACGGCTAAGTAGTGCGATGCAAGGGCATCAAGGAAATTCGGGCCTTGCATTGTCCATGAAAAACGCCAAACAGGAGCCTCCATCGGAGTCGCCCCGCTCGACTGGCCCGCCGGGCCAAGACAACCGCACACGTTCATACATCGATCTGGTCCTCTGCATCCTTAGCGCAGCAACTCGAACGGTTAAGTACCATGCTCAGGGACTCGCGTCAGTCTACACCAGTGTGTTTCAGGAACACACCAAATACGAGAGTGCGCCCTGGACTCGCCATGCGAATGGCTCCTCGAGTCAGGCGGAGTGACATGCCATGGACAACTCGCTTCGTCCTCACCTACCTTGGGCATGCAACTAGAATGGCTAAGTACCATGCTCGAGGACTCGCCCAACCGACCCCGTTCGCATCCGGGAAAACGACCAAGTATAAAGCACCCCTTGGGGTCGCCAAGCGACTGGCTTTCCAAGCCACGACAGGTCGACCTCAACTAACTAACAGACAAAAACCAAACAAGCATACATAAACACGAGGTAAACCCCATTAAAGGGCGTGCGCGCTCGGGGAATCGCACAACAAATCAACCAAAATCAAAATGAACTAACTCAATATGCCGTCATTCCTTATAGCAACAAAATATTGTTCTCTTACAAGGGCACATACATATCTATTTGTACTAATACAAACGCCAGTCGGGAAACTGTCTACTCTACAGGCTTCGAGGATGATGCACCACCACCACCACGAACGCGGATGAAGGGCACCCACGGATTCGAGGGGTACGTCGTCAGGCTGCCCACCATCACCGACCGGAACGGTTTCTCCGTCTTGAGGTCACGGTGCGCTGGCTCGGCGTCATTCGGAGCCACGATCGTTTCCTGGTACGACAGAAGGTCCCCCATCGCCAGCACCCGCTTGGAATACGTAGCTGCCTTCGCGGTCAACTTTAGGACTTCGGCGATCTCTACTGAGTCGGTCGCCGATGGGTACCCGCTGGTAACATCGTCGAGGTCGAAGTCATCGGGGAAGTGCCCGAGCACAAGGCTCAGTGCAGTCGCAGCCCCGCGGCGAAAAGCCGACCGCGACATATAATTGACCACTGTTGGCTCCCTTTCAAGGTAGCGCCACACCTCCGTGAGCTCGCTGGGAATCACCTCCGTGGGCGATATCTCCTGGAGAATGACACGAATGCATGTCGCTGAGAGGGCGGCAGCGTGCACCAGCATGGTGACACACTTCTTGGCGTCATACGTACGCGCCTCAGGCTCGTCGTCGAGTACTTTCCTTGCAATCAATACCAATTCAGTATGAGAAGGACACACAACTTCGGGTTCACCCACTCGGGGACTCGCCGGCATAAGCGAGCCACCCACTCGGGACTCGCTGACATAACAACAAGACTAAGAAACTCACCAAGTAGTGGACGGTAAAGCCCAGTGTTGAAGTCCTGAAGACCTGACAACTCGTCCTGCAATCCAGCAACTAGAGCGTCAGAGACCTTCCGCTCGTTCGCCGCTGCAGCGACAGCAGCCTTGGACCTCTCCTCCGACGAGCGCGCTACTGCCTTGGCGGCCTTGAGCTCCCTCTCTAGCTCGGCAACCCGCCTCTTCACGGCAGTCAATGACGACTGTGCAGCTTCTAACTCGCTGGCTGGGACAAGACCCTCACAGGCCTTAGCAACCACGGCGGAATGCTCCTCTACAGCAAAACAAGTGTAAGACTCCAAACAAGCACAAGCAAAGGAATTGAGAAGGTAAGCCGAACACCTATCTACGATCATCTGAAGCTACTTATTCACCTCCTGCACGGATCGGAGGTCGCGCTCCAAGCGCTCCTTGGCGTCTAGTCGCTCCGCCGATTCACGCTGAAGGCCCTGCAACGATGAAAGAAATGTGAGAGGACACCGAAAAATTACTAAATTCCTAGCCGCTGAAATTCAGCGCCTAGCCACTCGGGGACTGGACAACAAAACTAATAAAAATCTACCCGCTGAAATTCAGCGAGTATATACTCGGGGACTGGACATACCTAGATAGCTGCACCCAGCATACTGTGCAGTTTGACCGCGTCCACTAATGACAGCACGAAGGGCGTACGTCCGCGACGCTGCTCGACGTCCATGCCCAATACCTCAGGCACTTGAAGCGACTGCGTTGTGGCACTCGTACCGGAAGCCCTCGCCATGAAGCGAGAAAAGGTCGCCGCCACCGCTCCCGAAGCACTAGTCATGGGCCTCGACACCCCAACCAGTGCTGTTGGTTCAACCAACTGCGACCATGTTGGCCTTCACGGCCGTGTCCACTCCAGTCGGAGCTTCGCTTGGTGCATCGGCAGGCTTGTCCAAAATTATGATGGTGTCGTTGCCTTTCTTCTTATTTGCGCCCTCAGCGGGCGCCTCGGCGTCATCGCCCTTCCTTTTCTTCGAGGGATCAGCCTCCTCCCCTGAGGCGACTGTTGGTACCTTGGCCACTAAGGGGTGACCAATCTTCTTTACACCAGTCTTGTAAAAAGAGCAATTAGAGACTCAAACAACATCTACAAAGTATTACTCTGAGTCGACACGGCAAGGACGTACCTAGCGACTAGGATATAACGAAGGCCGGTGAGGATGTGCGCCGGCTTCTCCAATTCCGGGCCCAGCTTCCGGCTGATGTCCGTCTCGAATAGGGAAGGAGCCCATGACACTGAAGGCTTCTTTGTTGACGATGTCGTGGCCGCAGGAAGCTCCGTTCTAGTCGATGCGGGCGCCTCCTTTGACAGGGAGGCTTTAGCGGTTGAGGCACCCCCAAGCCCCACGACTATCAAGAACGGAGGAGGAATCGATGCTAGAGGCATGTCGTTCTCCACCACGGCCGGGTCCGTCGCTTCCAGTGCTTTCATCGACGTCTCGGCCTCTACATCGTCAGCTTCGCTGGTCGCCTCGGAGCTAGCCACCGACTGGGGTGGATACGACACTTTAGGTGCCTTCTTCTTTGGTGTTTTCTTCTTCAATGGTGTGGCCACTCGCCGCGAACTATGTTCTTGGGCGTCGCCTTCGCCCCGTCATGTCCCTCGAGGCTCCGGCTAGCCTCGAGCTTGCGCTGCCGTTTCCCGCGGGTCTTTCGAGCCGTGGGCGCGACGACCTCCACCGCCTCATCGTCGTCGTCATTGTCGGAGGACTCGCTCAGGTCCTCCTCGACCTCTTCGAAGCTCTCGTCATCGACGAGAGGAAGCCAGCCCTCCATGACTTGGAATAGCTAAAAATACAAGTGCACGTTAATAAACCGCGACTGCACTCCTGTGACTGCGAAGACATACAAAGATTAAAGGACTCACCGTCGATGCCTTGCTCTTCGCGGTGTATGGGGCGATCTCGGCCTTCGGATCTCTATACTCCGTGTCGGTGATCTTCTTCAACGCGGTGGAGTAATCATCGGCCTTCCACTCGACGGTGCAGGCCTTGGTTCCGTCGTCCATGCCGGTGTATTCATACATCTAGTGGGAACGACCGGCCAGCGGCACCAATCATCGCCAGAGCCAACAATTGTACAAATTGATGGTCTCGATCCCGTCCTTCTTGAGCTGGCGAATCGTCATCAGCATCTCATCCACGACCATCCTCCGGTTGTGCGGGAGCTTGGCCATCTGCATCCGGCGTAGCTCGCTCCACTCGGCGGTGTACACTGGGAGCGGCACCTCACCGTCCGGGGTCGACTCGCTGACATAGAACCAGTGTTTCTGCCACTCGCTGGCCGCCTTCTTCGGCATCATGAGGTCGAGGAAGGGAGCCTTATTATTCAATTGGAACGTGAGGCTGCCCGCTGGTAGCATCGGGCCGCCGGCTCCTTCGCGGCCAACGCGACCGTGGAACAGCTCTTGCCATAACAAGAAGTAGGGGAGTAACCCTAGATAGCATTTGCAGAACACCACGAAAATGGTGAGCTTCTTGATGTTGTGAGGCCCCAGATCGGAGAGCTTGATGGCATAGTAGGCGCAGAACTGCCGGAAGAAGATTGACGTGTGGACTCCCAGCCCCCTCTCTAGGTGGCTGGTGAAGCAGATGAACTCGCCGGTACACGGATCTGGTTCCACCTCTCCGGCCGAGGGGATTTGCCATCTTCCGGCACAGAGAATCCCTGCTTCTTCAAAAGATTTCAGCGTCACCCTGGTGCACTTGGATTTTCCACACAGTTCCTTTGGGGGCGCCATCGGATCGTGGATCTAGGCTAGCTAATTCGCTCTGGATATTGATGATCGAGAGGAAATGGGAGACTGAAGGGCGCGCGGAATCGGAGGAAATGTGAGGAAGACTAGCAACTCACCCATCATTCTCCTTATATAGCGGTTGCCTCCCACCAATTTCGGAGGAGTTGTTACCGCGCGATGATTATGCCGATATTACTGTTGGATTACCCAACGACTAGTTTGACTAAAAATGGCAGTCCAACTTCGCCTACTCGACTCGCCGACCCATTCGCCAAAGCGGCAATTCGACTACTTGCCAAATTGGTGATTCAACTGGTCGACGATATTGCGATTGGAGGTACATGCTGAGGATTTTTCCTTTCATTAAAGGAGTCCACCGCTGATTCGACTGGGCATCCAAATTGGATCCGAATACTCCAACTGCCAAAGAACACCTACGACGAATTAAGGACGGCCTCGGGGACTACTGATGGTGATATGCCAAGTGGGGTATACCCAGCAGGACGTTCCCTACCGGATCATACTCTCAGCGAGTGGGCCTGCAGGACGGCGACTAGACCGTGACCCAAGAAGGAGCCAGGTGACTGGAATCTGAAGGCCCAGAAGTGTAGCCAGGCCCAGTCAGATTAGGTCAAAACCCTCTGAGTCCTTAGCCAACCCGGTTGTAGACACTACTAGAAAAAAGGTATATTTTGACAAGCGCCTTTTGTCATGTATGATAACATTTTTGTCACCAAAAATAGGTTGGTGACAAATGTTGTCTATCACAAGGTTTGTCACAGAAGCTCTGTCACAGAATATCGGGCGTGACGGTATGCAATTGGTTGTTATTATCAAATGCTAATCGTTGATGGTGGGAAATTTTCTCATGCCTCATGGTTGATAGGTGACAATCCCTTTTGTCAATCAAGATAGTGATATTTGTCATTGTCGGATGGAATGTATACATAGAAATAGTGAACTATGATGACGTGTAATCTTACATGTGGGTCCTATAATACTGACGTGGGTGCTGATACATGGGACCGACCATGCTGATGTGGATGATGTCTTGTGGGTCTAGAGCATTGTGACGTGGCATTATGTCATATGGGCCCGCACATGATCTCAGATGTGGGCCCTAAAATTATGATAGGTGGGACCACCATATTCTGACAGGTGGGACCAATGCGTTTATGCCATGTGGGTCCATAGGGAGGTGACGGTGTCACATTTTTGTCACAGGCGCTATAAATACAGATATGTTTTAATTTTTTAATATTCTGGGAATATAAAGTGCGTAAGAATAAATCTTAAATGAAAGTATAGGAAAATGGGAAATTATATTATATATAGAAAATATTCGCACACATTGTTGGTAAATCTGAATAACAAATCGGTCTAGGACTGATAGGGCAATGTGTAAATTAAGACTTTAAAAATCTTGTTGAAATTATTTCTACAAGAAGCGCAGTGCATCAGGATGGAGGCGCGCTTTGTTGCTTGGATGTCCTTAAAACGTAATTAAGGAGTGCATCCATTTCTTGGTGCCTTTTCTCAACGACAATATTCTTCTCTTCCTATGATTTCTTGAGAGCTTCAAGTTCTTCCTGCTTCCGTCGCATCTCCTCAAATTTCTATTCCTGGGCTAGCATCCTTGCCTCCATATCATGGTGATACTTTTTAGTTGCTGCTACTGACTGCTGCTCCTGATCAGTAAGTCTTTCTTCTAGCTCACGAATGCGTGCTGCTGAAATCGAGTTATTCCTAGAGCTAGATGCAATGCCCAATCTTACGAGGAATGTGCTTGTGGACGAGGATGAAGAGCTTTCTCCTTAAGAACTTGTTCAACAATCTGTTTATCAGTATAGGTTGGCTCATCTTCTGCACGTGGTGCATATTTTAAGCTCACCATTGCATCCTGCAAGTAAGATGCAATTAAATGTATGAGGCAATAAGAGTCGTAATTACTGTATGACAGTGTAGATGTCAAGTATTTCTTACATAGGAAGTTTGTGCTTCTGTTGTCATCAAGCCATCCTTGTTTGTGTGGCTTGTTCTATAAAACTCGATCGGAGAGGTTTCTTGATCCTTGATCTGATTTTTCTACAATAATTACAACATGCTGGACATTAGTTCTACACACTTCATATTAATGAAAAAATAAATATGATATGCAGATAGGTAGTGCATGCACTTATAATATGTTCATAGTGTGCAATGTAGCATCTGGATCCATTGGTGTGTTTCTGTTTCACATTCTCACGGTTAATCTATTGTTCCCATACATGTCATGCATTCAATTAAATCAAAATGAGTATTCATTAAATTACATGTATATTAAGTCAGTAGCTCAGGATGAGAGAAACAAGTAATAAGTACCTGGTAGTGCTCATCGAACCATCTGTTCACAAGTTGTACCAACTTGTTTGTTCTACATTATGTGGTACGAGAAGATATGCTTGCTCAAGAGTAAGATTCTTTATCTTGTCCCAGTACTTCTTCTTAAGCCTATAGCGTTGTTGGCGTACACAACTCTATATGATATCAGTGCACAATGCTTGGGCATCTTCATTTTTTGTGTCCATTTCAAACTTTCCCTATGAAATAGACATGCAATTGAAATTAGGGCCCATGAGTTTACATGCATTAGAAATGTTGGTTTAAAAAAACAGTGTCGACTCACCGCTACACGTTTGATAGCATCTGGAATAACATTCTTCAGAGATTCATCTTTCGTGTGCTACTTCCAGTGTGTTGCAAGAGACATTTTATTTGCGGATGTGAACACCACACTCGGAACTAAGCTTCACCCGATGGATAGGATTTGTGGGTCGCTTAACGACATGCGTGAATTGAATTTCCATCTTGTTGCCAGAGTTCCTTATTGTGTACTCATGAAGTCCATGACCCATAGTAGGTCTTCGTCCCCCTCGCTTTCGCTTAGAATGGATAGAGGTTGTCACTAACTTTGAAATTAGACAAATAGTAGTGCTAATTTGTTAGTAAATGTTGTAACAACAGTTAGCACAAGGGTTCAAGTTAGATGTTCATACCTTGCCGTTGAATGATCTGATTATCAGTAGGAACATTGCTATCTCCAGATGTTTGGATCTGCGTAGACAACATCACATTTTCAAAGTTTCCATATGTTGGTTGTGGAATCGGTTCCAGACCGCTTGCTTCAGGGGTAGGAGTTGGTCATGATCTGGTTGCTATGTTAGATGGAGGTACAAGAGATTTCGAACCTTCTTTTTTTTGCGGGTGCAAATTCTTCAACATCCTAGCAAGTTTAATACATTAGTAATAAATAAAAAACATGTATTCATTGATATTGAAAGTAGGAAATACAGTGTGCTCATCGCCAGCATTCGCGATCTCATTATCAGTAGGTTCATATGCAGGGTCATCTTTTATGATCTTGTATTTCAAGTCAGTACTTTTTTTGGTTGGTCGTGTCCCGAGTTGTGACCCGCTGTACACAAATTTACGCGCGGTCTCCAAGAAGTCTTGGTTAGTCAGACCCAAGGATGTAGCATTTTCATTCAAACGCTCATTCAACAAGAAACATTATCTTCCAGATTTTTCTTCTTGAATCTCGTATGCAGATTTAGATGGTACTTCAGTAGCCGTGGTAAAATAAGCAGCACATGTGTCAGTTTAGATACATGGTAAAAGTAGGTCTAAAAATTAAACCTAGCTAGTCAAGTGCCCATAGTTTTTTATCATAGACTTTACATGTCAACAATTTAATACCTGACATGTCTGTGAAATGAACAACAACCTGATGAAACTAAGTCTGTGAAATGAACAACAACCTAACAAAACTGAAACCTAAAAATACAATATGAACTAGGCGTCATGTTCTCCTACAGCAAAATTAACATTTGAAGCCGAGCCCCTCTACATAGAACATACGATCTACCTCAGATACACGAAAACAGAGAGAGGAGACCAGAGATGGTAGTAAATTAGATACCTAATCGTTTTGTGATTGCCCTTCTTCAGATTGGGCGTCAGAGGTTTGCGACAAGTGCCACTGCGTAGCGCGCCGCCGGTTAGGTATTCCACCGGGTAGGCCAGGCGGGTAGTTGAGGAAGACGGCGTGATCGAAGAAACCGTCGACGAGGCGATCAGATCTGAGAGGTGAGTGTAGGATTTTTGGGAAGGGAGTTTAGAAGGGGAGGGAATTGTGGGGCGGGGTAGGCAAGTTTTAGTAGGGGGTGAAATATTTAGCGCGCTAGTGGTGGGCGGGGTGGAGGGAACGAAAAGTTGTACAAAATTTGGAGGAAAGTTTGTTTACCTATGGAAAAAAAGGTGAGAAAAAAATGAAATTTGTAGTACTATTTATTATCCTATAAGAAAACATGTATAATTTGTTAAACCATGAAGAGAACATGAATCATCAAAGTTTGAAATGATTTGTTAAAGTTTTGTGAACCAATAAACATAATTTTAACGAGTCATAATTGATTATTCAAAAGTGACCCATGAAGTCTCTAATTTATGGTAATGATTGTGTACCCTTATTAGGATATCATGCATGTTTATACATTGTTGAGAATGAAATCATTTAGAGCTACTTTGTCATGGTAATTTTTTGAATTTCATCATGTTGTTTGAAACATATAGTTGATAGGATATTTGCACAAGATAATTGATAGTGGTGCAGGTGTGAATAATTTGGCGACATTATTGAAAGACATGTCTTCTTTACCAAAATTTGAGATCATTTAGGGCTACTTTGTCATAGTCTTTTTTTTGAATTTCATCATGTAGTTTAAAAAATGTAGTTGATAGGATATTTGCACAAGAGAATTGTTAGTGGTGATGGTGTGGATAATTTGCAACATTATTGAAAGACATGTCTTTTTTACCAAAATTTGAGATCATTTAGAGCTACTTTGTCATGGTATTTTTTTTGAATTTCATCATGTAGTTTAAAAAATGTAGTTGATAGGATATTTGCACAAGAGAATTGTTAGTGGTGAAGGTGTGGATAATTTCGCAACATTATTGAAACACATGTCCTTTTTACCAAAATTTGAGATCATTAAGAGCTACTTTCTCATGGTAATTTTTTTGAATTTCATCATGTAGTTTACAAAATGTAGTTGATAGGATATTTGCACAACAAAATTGTTAGTGGTGAAGGTGTGGATAATTTGGCAACATTATTGAAAGACATGTCTTTTTTACCAAAATTTGAGATCATTTAGAGCTACTTTGTCATGATATTTTTTTTAAAATTTCATCATGTAGTTTAAAAAATGTAGTTGATAGGATATTTCCACAAGAGAATTGTTAGTGGTGAAGGTGTGGATAATTTGGCAACATTATTGAAAGACATGTCTTTTTTACCAAAAATTGAGATAATTTAGAGCTACTTTGCCATGGTCTTTTTTTATTTCATCATGTAGTTTAAAAAATGTAGTTGATAGGATATTTTCACAAGATAATTGTTAGTGGTGAAGGTGTGGATAATTTGGCAACATTATTGAAAGGCATGTATTTTTTACCAAAATTTGAGATCATTTAGAGCTACTTTGTCATGGTATTTTTTTTTGAATTTCATCATGTAGTTTAAAAAATGTAGTTGATAGGATATTTTCACAAGAGAATTGTTGGTGGTGATGATGTGGATAATTTGGAAACATTATTGAAATACATGTATTTTTTACCAAAATTTTAGATCATTTCGAGCTACTTTGTCATGGTATTTTTTTGAATTTCATCATGTAGTTTAAAAAATGTAGTTGATAGGATATTTTCACAAAAGAATTGTTAGTGGTGAAGGTGTGGATAATTTGGCAACATTATTGAAAGACATGTCTTTTTTACCAAAATTTGACATCATTTAGAGCTAGTTTGTCATGGTAATTTTCTTGAATTTCATCATGTAGTTTAAAAAATGTAGTTGATAGGATATTTGCACAAGAAAATTGTTAGTGATAAAGTGTGGATAATTTGGCAACATTATCGAAAGACATGTCTTTTTTACCAAAATTTGAGATCATTTAGAGCTACTTTGTCATGGTCTTTTTTTTTGAATTTCATCACGTAGTTTAAAAAATGTAGTTGATAGGATATTTGCACAAGAGAATTGTTAGTGGTGAAGGTGTGGATAATTTGGAAACATTATTAAAAGACATGTCTTTTTTACCAAAATTTGAGATAATTTAGAGCTGGTTTTTCATGGTCTTTTTTTTATTTCATCATGTAGTTTAAAAAATGTAGTTGATAGGATATTTGCACAAGAAAATTGTTAGTTGTGACGGTGTGGATAATTTGACAACTTTATTGAAAGATATATCATTTTTACCAAAATTTGAGATCATTTAGAGCTACTTTGCCATGGTCTTTTTTTAATTTCATCATGTAGTTTTAAAAATGTAATTTATAGGATATTTGCACAAGAAAATTTTTAGTGGTGAAGGCATGGATAATTTGGCAACATTATTGGAAGACATATATTTTTACCAAAATTTGAGATCATTAGAGCTACTTTGTCATGGTCCTTTTTTGAATTTCATCATGTAGTTTAAAAAATTTAGTTGATAGGATATTTGCACAAGAGAATTGTTAGTGGTGAAGGCGTGGATAATTTGGCAACATTATTGAAATACATGTCTTTTTACCAAAATTTGAGATCATTTATAGCTACTTTGTCATGGTCTTTTTTTGAATTTCATCATGTAGTTTAAAAAATGTAGTTGATAGGATATTTGCACTAGAGAATTGTTCTTGGAACATAGTTGGAAGGCCATATACACAAAAGTTGGTTAGCAAAATTAACTAGAGTAGTAATGCATACATACAGTGCTGTAACACTACACTTGCAATGCACATATATGCAGACATTAACACAGTACATAATTATTTTTCCTAATCATCCCATCCGTCGGTCCCCTTCTAGCGCTTAGAGCTGATGGGTTTCTCTTGAATGTCCAGGACTTGGGGGATTGCACTACTCTAGCTGGCCTGGTGTGAGCTGTCTTGTCAAAAAATTCATTGATTTTTCTAAGCAACTCATAGCTTAGATAATCTTCGACAGCCGCATAGTCAAGGTTAACCTTGGCAAGGGGTTTTCACTCCCAGAAATCATGGCCTTGGTGCAAACTTGAAATAGCATTGAAATTGCTTTTCATCATTTTGTAAGATGGATCGACAAGTTCAACAGCTAGATCCCCCATCCCAGCCTTCATACCCTTTCCGGGAATTTCGTATGGAGTTTGGATGTCGACATGGTATTTTTCAGGAATGAAAATCCATTCTTCTTGTAGCACCTTCTTGTCATTGAAAGTGTCTACACTTCCAAATGTAATTTCCTTTTTTTCAAGGAATTTATGGGTTTGTGCTTTTCACTCCTGTTTAGAAATTAGAAAATGAAGTAATTGAGCTAATTGACAGATAAACAGTTGTGTAATTTGTAAAATGGGGATTCACATTCAGTGATAAAAATGTAAAAAACAGAGTTATAAACTGATAGTACAAACATATCACAAAATTCAGAGATTGAGCCCGGGTATTTGCAACTATTTCTACTTTTCTGACAGTGAAAATCTACATATATTTCATTACTAACTAGGCTAATAATAGATTAACTCTTTTTACTTTGAAAAATAGAGGTTCACATTCAGTGATCAAATTTCAAATAATAGAGTGGTTCACTGATAGTACATACATGTCTGAACATTCTATTTGTACAAAAAACAGAGGAAGAACTGACATAATTATTGACAGAACAGTTATGTACATGATTCTACATAGGCAGATCAATCTTTTTGTCGGCGGATACAAAAACAGAGGACGAACTGCTTCGTGCGAGTTGCAGGCTTCTTACTTGCAGTAGTGGAAGATGAGGACATGTTGTCACATCGCGAGTTGAATAACAGCGATGTTCTTCTTATCCATCGTGTACTCAAGATCAAGGCCTACTATTCGGTACACATCCTCGTCGAGACAGGCCTCGTACTTGGCAAGAATGGCGTCGACTGATAGCAGATCATTGGTGTACACAACCTGTAGGTTCGTCGCACCATGGTCGAGCAGGTTGAAGCTCTCGGTCGTCAGCTCGCTGTTGTTCATGGCCAATGGAAAGAGGGAATGTGGGGGAGTTAGAGGATTTGGGGAAGGAGGAAGAGGGTTTGCATGAACTGCCTCGTCTGATATGGAAGAGGAGGGAGCAAGCTGCTACAGAGGAACCGCCTCGGCTCCTACGCTTCGTCAGAGTGTGGCCGCGTCTCCATTTTTTTCCTCTTTTTTCCCCGGAGCTTCCATGGTTCCTGTTTTGCGCCCATGTGGCAACGACTGAACGGCTAGGTTTATTTGTACCCTATAAGCTGGCGAGGAGGTGGAATTTTGTGCGCACACGATGACTGGTGGGTCCCCACTTTGCTGGGTTTATGAGTCGTCCCATCAACGATGCACTAAATATTTGGAGAATATCTCCTCCTAATTAATCTACCATACCTACTCCGTATTGTACTCCACATACTCTGCTTCTGGAAATCGCCTAGAAAACCCCTAACATAGCGGCGTAGATCGTCTTTGTTCTCTCCCTCTATCTGTCGCCTCCAACCTCTAAGTCTCTCGTCATCGTTGATACTCGGACGCCAAGGAGGACAATGGCTTTGCCCAACCAGGTATGTGTTGATTTGGGTAGTAACAAATTTCTTACAGATCTACTAGTTAAACACAGAGTTGATTTGGGTAGTAACAAATTTCGCAAATAGTGCCCAGAATGTGTTGATCCAAAATAATGGTGCAACAAAAGGGACTAGGAGAAGGACTATTTTGCGGTTACTCTTCAGCATGGATTTCAAGAGAACACGGTAAAGAGTTGATCCATATTTTGTTATTCTTACACCAGCTCTAGCTATCTGGTTAGTTATTCGTACACTAGTAATCAATAATCACTGGTTGGAACAGATCCTTTGGGCAATTTTCTTAAATCTAGTTCATTATCTCAAGTGTAAGTGCAATAAATCAAGTAGCAGTTCTTAAATAAATCAAAGTAGTAATGAAATAGAACAAAGTACTATTGAAATAAATGAAAATTTACTGCTAAAAAATTCAAAGTAGTACTAGACCAAAGCTGGTGTAATTGTTTACATTTGTATTAAGTACTCCCAATTGTTTTATACAACATGTTTTATAATTTACAACTCTGAAGTACTCTGTGTTCATATTTAACAAATGTTAAAACATTGTGAAACTTTTTGTCGCAATACATCCCATGCTACATGCGAGCACATTTCCTTTCTAAGTACATGGTAAAGATGTCCGAAGAAGTGATTTTTACAGTAGATATCTACACCACAAGATATTTCCAGTATTCAGTCAAGGTTTGCAACAAACCATATTGTACCTTCTTGCATGGACGACTTTGGAAAGAATTTGGTATTACATACCAACTTAAAGTTGGCCAGCGTATTTATTTTTTTGTGAAAACCCCTGATGCGAGGACCCGTGTCGTCACAGGAAATGCCCCTATCAACCATCCAAGTACATCTACTGAACTTTTTCATGTCTTAATGATGTTCAATTTAGTTACCATGGGTCAATTAATTTATTTAATTGAAACACCATTACATGACAGCTTATTATCATTTGAGCCATGCCAAGCGAGATATTGTTGATTCTGTAGCTGTCACTGATGGTACCATCATCAACTGGAGGATGATGGAGATAGTGAACCAGCATGTGGACCATCAAGCTAGGAACTTCTATGAAGGAACAGCTACTGCAGTGCTGCATGCATTAAACTTGACTAATTGTGTTAAAAACCTAGTATTATTTACTATTCATTCCTAATTTATTACTTTTATTACATGTTAACACAACTGTGCACAACCATTATTGACATCACAATGGTGTTTTGTAAACAGAAAATTCCAGCCTGTCGTGGTGTGGAACACGGCAGTGCCATCGGGGATGGCAAAGAAGGGACACACGAATGCATTCGGTGGCTCACGCAATGGGTTGGGCATGGTGCACTGCAAACGCAGGGGCATACCCAGGTTCAGGGCTCTCTCGGCGAGGTAACACCCCTACTCCTACAAGATGAACTATGTGTGGGAGCTGATGCTCAGTAGAGATGCTCCTTGAGCTATTTCCTTAGCCACTATTGAGAAATAGAGTAAGATGGGAACTTGACGCTAGCACTTCTATCCTTATAGTGTTGCCTACCTAGAACCCTATCTCTGCCCTCCCTATATACTGGTCTAGGGGGCAGATTACAGATCGGGTCCTAGGGTTTACTGTTTGGATATGGGTTTACAGGACAGGGCCGGCTGCAGGGCCCATCCGGTGGGCCAGGACCCAGTCCGCCCTTCTTTTAGTATCATCCTTCTCTTTATTGGTCACCCGGGCTTCCTTTGGGGCGTCTTCCTTGCTTTAACGGTCACCCGGACTGCTTTCGCCAGTCCAGCCAACCATCCTGCTTTATCTTCGTCGGGTAGCACTAGTCATGACGGCATGCCAGCTAGCCCGATGACGAGGGAGATCCAGAAGCATACCTCGCACGGAGCGTCAGCCCTTCCGTGCTCTCCATCGAATCCGAGGTGAGCCGGGTGGATGCCAGGCGGCCTGCATCTTCTAGAGCCGGCCTACTTATTCCTGGCTTTCCGCACCCAGGGGTTATCCCCCCGACACTAGTCCCCAAGCACGTATGGGCTTGGGCGGTGGGCAAGATCTTCCGTGCTCCTGCTTGTCCTGAGAGGGTTGTTTTGTTGCATCCGGCAGCGGCTTTTGCTTTTGCTTTCCGGCTGGATTTAACAGGCTGCGGAATCGATGGCCATCCACTGGGTGTAAACAGCGAAGGCAGGTACCGACTGGCGCAGCTGAAGATGAAACGTTTATCTTGATGACGTTGTTGATGTCGTCACCCACGACCGCGGCTCTGGCGCACATCGCGTCAGTTTGACTTCCGCGTCGCTGCGTCAGTTTTTGGCAACTGCGCATGCAACTTGCCGCAGCGGTTTCTTGGGGCGAGCGTGCACGCCTCGTCTCCTGGTAGTGCTCGCGGATCTTCTGTGGCAATTATGACTGCGCAAAGGATCTGGAGCCGGAGCGTCATGTGGTTGTGGTTCCGCAACGCCACGTGTCGCGCAGAAGCCCAAGAGGCGACGGTGTCGTCCGCGGGGATAAATAGGGATCTGAGGGGGATCAGTTCCCACACTTATCCATCCTCCGGCTCATCTTCCCCTCGTAATCCAGCGCCCTTTTCTCTTGCACGCCCTCTCCTTGTCGTTGTCGGCCACTTCTTCCCCGTCTACCACGGCCACCTCCTCTGTTGAGATGCTATCGGAGCAGCGCGGCGGCTGGTGCAGGTCCTTTGTGACCGATGAGCTTGTCAACAAGTACCGGCGGGGGAGGTTTCTTCCCTCGTCGATGCTTGTGAAGCACCGGCTCGCGCCGAAGGGGGAGCGGGTGCCGGATCCTCGGCCGGGGAAGCGCGTCGTATTCCTCGCACACTTCGCCCGCGGCTTCGGCCTTCCCGTCAGCCCCTTCCTCCTCCAGCTCTTTCTGTTCTTCGATCTCCAGCTTCATCACTTGGGCGCCAACGCCATTGTGCAGCTGTCGCATCATGCGGCCTACTGCGAATCATATCTCGGGGTTTGGCCCGAGGTGGAGAACTTTCTCAAGTTCTTCCACTTAAAGGCCAGGAACACCTCCAAGGGTGGCTCGCTGACACAGACGGGCTGCTGCGCCATCTACATGTGGTCCTCCTCACCGATGTCGCGGTTCGAGCTCCCCAACACTGTCAAGCTATGGCAGCACTCATATTTTTATGTGAGCAATGCCACAGAGATTGACTGGATCTGTCTTCCTCCTTTCGCCAACTTGCCCTCAACGCAGAAGGGCTGGGCGACGAAGGGCATGAGTGTGGCGGCGGACCTCGACCGGACGACCACCCGGCTGGACGATGGTGGAGACGGAGAGGCTCACTGCCCGGGACATGACCCTGTCATGGATGGTGTGTCGCATGCTTCCGCTGCAAAAGCGGTCGCACAAGATGTGCCACATATCGACCGCCAATGATCCGACGAGGACATCGCGGAAGGATGTGCCCTACCAGGACCTGCGGAACTGGGTCTCCATGATCTCCAAGTTCCGCATGGAGGCCACCTGGGCGTATTCCTTCCCTCCGTACCATCACGGCATCCTGCCACCTCGGGTAAGTGTTTCTCTGGTTATCTTGCGTCTCGCTCCTTGTCATCCCTAGATTTCCTTGGGTGCCTTATGCTCCCCTTTTTGATTAGTTGTTCATGGCGCAGCTAGCTGAGGATGGTATGGGTGAATTCCCGCTTCTGTCCTTCTTGGAGGACAGGAAGCCAAAGAAGTACCCCCCATATGGAGCCCGAAGGGTTTCCCGTCCCGGCGGATGACGGCCCCTTGGATCCACATGGTAAGTTGCTGACCGCAGCTCTTTCCTTAATCTTTGTTCTTGAGGTTGTGATTTGGATTCCTTTGCTTGTGTCGCAGTCGATGTCACCGACGAGGAGGGTGCCCGAGAGAAACCCGTCGCGAGAGCCCGGGGAAAGAGGGCGGCACCTGTTGCCGCTCCCATTCCAGTTGAGACGAAAAATACGCGCCGAGGGCGTCAAGTCGTTGCTCCACCGTCCGTCGTTGGGTTAGTGTCTCCCTTGCCCTTGCTTGCCGCTCTGTGGTTCTATTGGTACCTCCTTTAAATCTTCACTCTACGCAGCGAGGCGATGGTGCTTGGTGATGCTGGTGCCGCCATCGTTTCTCCTCCCCCTCCTTCGCCGGTTGAAGAGGTGGTGAGGTCGCCTGCTGCGCCCGCGCGGGCTGAGCCCGCGCTGGCTACGGCCAGCCCGGCTACGCCAGCCGTGCCGTCTCCGCCCAGGGCCCCTCAGGGCTCCCCGACCACGTGGCTGCTGCATTAGGCGCCTGCATATTCACGGTTGGGGCAGTTGTTTGTGGCTGCGCAGGACCCAGAGACCCCCCTCCTTCGTCCTGGAGCTGGTGTGAACCCGGCTTGGAGCGATGCTCCAAGCAACTCCGCCAGGCCCATGATTACGGAGGTGAGGGAGGAGGCTGGGGCTACGCAGGCGGCTACGGCGGATGGCGGCCAGCTGGGTGCTTCTGCATCGGCTGGGAGGGAGTTGGTGGTGGTTGCGCTTTCGGGTGTGGCTACCGATGATGAAGAGGTTGTCATCACAGGCTCGAGGCCATCTCCGGATGTGCTGACGCCGGGTGCGATCCTTGCCCAGCTCTCGGGCGCGGCACCCGTCGCACTCAGCCAGGTTCGCCACCTGGTTGAGGGAATGGAAAAGGTCCTTGGCGAGGCCAAAAATTTGTCTGTCGTGATGGAGGTAGGTCGTTGCCCTTCACACCCTTCTGTTCTTCCAACCGGTTTGATTCTCTGTTGCTCATTTGTTTTCTTGCTGCAGAGAGCTTTTGTGGAGTCTGTGAAGAACACCCGGGATCTTGGTCGTAAGATTGCTTCTTCAGATCTGTCTTAGTGATTGTCTCCCTTTTCCCGTTTTTTGTTGACCATCGGGTATCCTCCTACAGCCATGATCCAGGACAAGGAGAGGGAGGTGGAGCGCCTCAAAGCTGAGGTCGCCTGGCTGGAAGAATCGAACAAGGCGCAACAGGCGCAGTTCGATCAACTTTTCGCGTCTAAGCATCAACTTGAGGTTAGCGTGGAGTGGGGCAAGAAGGCAGCTGACATCCGTGTGGAGGCGCTGAAGAATTTGAGACGATCTCCACCCAATAGGAGGAGATAATCAGGATTCTTCACGGACGGGAGGGGGAGCTTACTGAGCACCTCCAGAACATCCCGGAGATGGTCATCAGTAAGTTCTTCAGTTTCCCTCTTCCGTTGTGTCATGACTTTCTCGATCTTGTCTGTTTATTTTGGTTTGTGCTTGGCTGCAGCTCATTATCCTGAGGCGACCGAGATGGCCATGGAGAAGCTGCCCGTGGATGAGGTTGGACGTGACCAGATTGCCCTCGATCTGGTCAAGGTGCTGGCGGAGGAGAGCAATGGCCTGCGCGCTGTTGGCAACAATCTCTTCCACTACATCTGGCCGGACACGGGCGAGGTGCACGACATTGCCAGCCTGGTTGTGGCTCTGTCCAGAGGCATCGACGTGCTAGACATCCACAAGAAGTGGGTTGCTCGAGGTGGAGTGGAGATGGCTCTAGCCCTGGTTAAGTCATGGTATCCGGGTGCTGACCTGAGCGTGCTCACCCGTGTCTTCCGTCTTGGGACGAGCTACGAGGGCCTTCGCTCCAGCACTCCAGCGCTCCAGTCCCGTGGGGTGAAGATTGGCACCTATGTGGATTTGGAGCGTGAATTCAGTGCCCCCGGAGAGCCATGGCTGTTCCACTGGGCCTCGACGCCTTAGAATCCCACTGACGTCCCCTCCAGCAGCCAACTTCCTTCAACTGATGCTGATGCTGCCCCTGCCGATCTAGCTCCTGCTCCTACTCCTTCCACTGCTTCAGCCCCGGAGTCTTGATCCCCGGAATCCGGGTGTACTTGTCAAACTTATTGTTTTGTTGTTCCTACATTTTGGCTGACTTTTGTCGCCAAATTCTGAATCTGCACGGAGCCTTTTTGCTCCGCTTCATGTCTTGGTGCCTTTTGCTTATCTTTGGTGCTTATTTGTTTACACCTCTGTCATTTGCGGTCTTTGAAGTTCGGGCCGGCTAGGATAGCCATGTTTGAAGCTCTTTTGCCATCCCGACTTGAGTTTGTGGGTGCGCGGGAGCGCGTCCACTGGGTGTAGTCCCCAAGGTTCGGGCCGGCTGGGGTAGCCATCCGGGTCGAAGCTCTTTTGGCTACCTTGACTTGAGCTTGTGGGTGCATGGGAGCGCGTCCACTGGGTGTAGTCCCCGAGGTTTGGGCCGGCTGGGGTAGCCAGCCGGGTCGAAGCTCTTTTGGCTACCTTGACTTGAGTTTGTGGGTGCGCAGGAGCGCATCCACTGGGTGTAGTCCCCGAGGTTCGGGCCGGCTGGGGTAGCCAGCCGGGTCAAAGCTATTTTGGCTACCTTGACTTGAGTTTGTGGGTGCGCGGGAGCGCGTTCACTAGGTGTAGTCCCCGAGGTTCGGGCCGGCTAGGGTATCCAGTCGGGTCGAAGCTCTTTTGGCTACCATGACTTGAGTTTGTGGGTGCACGGGAGCGCGTCCACTGGGTGTAGTCCTCGAGGTTCGGGCCGGCTGGGGTAGCCAGCCGGGTCGAAGCTCTTTTGCTACCTTGTTTCCTGCCAATTTGTGGCTCGGGTCGTGCGAGACAAAGCGTTGCTTTGGGTTAGTTTTCTTGTGCATATGCTCATTCGTTAGTTGGTACTTATCGTAAAAGGAAAATAGAGGTGCGCCCCTTCGAGTTAGGCCATTAGCAACTCCTGTTTTCTCAAAGAGTATTGGCCCTTCGAGCATTTTTCCTTGACGGCTAGCAGCTGGGTTGCGGTCTGCATCCGTAAATGAAGGAGTGGCTACGTTGGTGTGCCTCGTGATACTTCGGTTCGCTGTTGTTGGCTTAGCTCATGCGGGGTGCGACCGGTTCGCCTGGACACCCTTTCTTTCTGCGTTGGCATTTTCTTGCAGCGTGCGCTTTGAGTTTTTGCTATTACTGGGTCGACAGTCGGCGTGCGTACTGAAGCCGGAACCGAAGAGGTTACTCTAGGAGCCGTGTGCAATATTATGCCGCCTGTAGAAATCGCGGGGCCTAGGCCAGCCGGTACGAAAATGCAGGTGGTGTGCGGAATTGGGACAAATTCCTCAGTGTCGTGCCAAGGCTTTCAATCTTGTTCACTTGTTACATGAAAAGGGAAGATGCATAAACTTTTCTTTGCCTAAGTGTAAAATGGCCAGAGTAGGCTTGCGTTCCATGCGCGTTCTATCTCCTCGTCTGAGCGATCTGCCTTGTTCTTCATCGGCTGTTGTGCGTCGATCAGACAGTATGAATTGTTGTGGAGCGCCCCGCTGACGATGAATGGGCCTTCCCATGGTGGGGACACCTTGTGCATTCCTTTAGTGCTCTGGACCAGGCGCAGCACTAGGTCTCCCTCGCGGAAGGAGGCGGGCCAGATCCGGCTGGCGTGGTATCGGCGCAGGTCTTGCTGGTAGATCGCTGATCTGGACAGAGCCAACTCGTGTGCCTCCTCGAGCAGGTCCACGCTGTCTTCTCTTGCCTCCTTGGCTTCCTTCTCCGTGTAGAGATGCTTGCGAGGTGCGTCGAACTGGATGTCTGTCGGGAGAATGGCCTCTGCCCCATAGACGAGGAAGAACGGTGTGAAGCCGCTTGAGCAATTGGGTGCGGTGCGCAGGCTCCAAAGTACTGCTGGCAGCTCCTCTATCCAGCATCCGGGTGATCTGACAAGCGGTTCGATGAGCCTTGGCTTGATTCCGGCTAGAACCAGACCGTTAGTGCGCTCGCACTATCCATTGGACTGTGGGTGTGTGACTGATGCCAGGTCCAGGTGGATCCCTTTTTCCTCGCAGAAGCGAGCGAAGACTCCTTTTGCAAAGTTGGTTCCGTCGCCAGTGATGATGCTATGCGGGTAGCCGAACCGGATGATGATTTATGTGAAGAACTTGATCACCTTCGCTCCGTCCAACTTCTTGATTGGTTTCACCTCGATCCACTTGGTGAAATTGTCCACGGCTACGAGCAGGTGTGTCATACCGGATCGAGCTGTCTTGAATGGCCCAACCATGTCCAGGCCCCAGACCGTAAATGGCCAGGTGATTGGTATTGTCTTGAGTGCCGCAGACGGTGTGTGCTTCAGCTGGCTGAATCGCTGGCAGCCGTTGCATGTCTTGACTATTTCTTCGGTGTCCTTTAGCACCGTTGGCCAGTAGAAACCATGCCGAAGGGCCTTGGCTTCTATTGCCCTTGACGAGGCGTGGTGGCCACACTCACCCTGGTGTATGTCCGTTAGAAGCTTGGTTCCTTCCTCCTGACTGACGCATCATTGATAGATACCCCCGACGCTGTTCTTGTATAGCTCGTTAATGATGATTGTATAGGCGCTTGCCCTTCGCCGCACTTGTCGTGCTGCCACCTCTTCTGTCGGGAGTTCGCCCTTGGCCAGGAAATCCATGTACGGATTTGCCCAGTCGGGCACTTCCCGTATGGTGTGCACCATCTGTATGATGAGCTTGATCTCCTCACGGACGGCCGGCTCCAGAATGTCGGGAGTCCTGTCGGGTGGAAGCGTGCTAATGTCGACCACGGGCCGCGTCGCGGTAGCGTCCGGATGCGGCGAAGCAGTCCCCGGGTGAGGTGCAGCAGTCCCTGGGTGCACACGGCAATCCCCGGGTGAGGCGCAGCAGTCCCCGGGTGCGGTGCAGCAGTCCCCAGGTGCGGCGCCGCAGTCCCTGGGTGCGATGCGGCAGTCCCCGGGTGCGACGTGGCACCGGCCATTCCTGGGTCTGCGCTGAGCACGATGGAGTCGGACTCTGGTGAGGGGGTGATTGAGGGCTTGCGCAAGTGCTCGAGGGAGACCCCAGGAGGTATGGCCTGTCTTGTTGACCCGACCCTGGCCAAGGCGTCAGCAGCCTCATTGTTGGCTCTGGGCACATGGTGAAACTCACATCCTTCGAAACAGGCACACAACTGCTGGACGAAGAAGTGTAAAGGGCCATGTTCACGTCCCTGGCGTCCCACTCGCCAGATACTTGTTGCACCACCAAGTCCAAATCTCCGAAGCATAGCACCCTCTGGATGCCTATCTGCTTGGCCATCTTGAGTCCATGGATGAGTGCTTAGTACTCAGCGACATTGTTGGAAGCTTTGAAGTGGATTTGGAGGACATACTCCAGTCGGTCGCCTTTGGGTGAGGTTATCACGATTTCGGCTCTGAGTCCTCCTCGAATTTTCGATCCGTCGAAGTGTAGCTTCCAGTAAGTTGAATCCGGTATTGGAGGCATGTATTGTGTCTCCGCCCAATCGACGATGAAATCAGCCAGTTCTTGCGACTTGATTGCGGTTCGTGGCTCGTACTGGATGTTATGCGCAGCGAGCTCGATGGCCCATTTTTCCACGCGGCCAGTGGCATCTTTGTTACCAATGATTTCCACGAGTGGGGCCAATGCTACTACCCGGATGGAGTTCTCTTTGAAGTAGTGCTTGAGTTTCTTGGCGGCCATGTACACGCCGTACACCAGCTTCTGGTAGTGGGGGTAGTTCTGCTTGGAGAGTGAGAGCACCTTGCTTAGGTAGTATACGGGGCGCTGGACCATCTAAGCCTTCCCTTCCTCTGGTCGCTCCACTACCAATACCAAGCTAACCACTCTATTTGTGGCAGCGATATACATCAGCATGGGCTCCTTTGCAGCTGGCGCCGCCAGGATGGGTGGTGAGGTGAGCATGCGCTTGAGGTATCGGAAAGCTTCGTCCGCCTGAGCTGTCCAGATGAATTTGTTCGTCTTCTTCATCAACTGGTACAGGGGAAGGGACTTCTCTCCTAGCCGGCTGACGAACCGGCTGAGGGAAGCGAGGCATCTAGTGAATTTCTGCACGTCGCGCAGGTTCTGTGGCAACTCCATGCGTTCGATGGCTCCGATCTTCTCCGGGTTCGCCTCGATTCCTTGCTCGGAGACGAGAAAGCCCAGGAGCTTGCCGGCTGGGACGCCGAACACACACTTCTCCGGGTTCAACTTGAACTGGAAACGGCGAAGGTTGTCGAACGTTTCCTTCAGATCCTCAAGGAGTGTGTGTCGCTCCTTGGTCTTAATGACGACGTTGTCAACGTAGGCGTGCATATTTTTTCCGATCTGCGTCTGCAGGCATTTCTACATGCAGTGCTAATAGGTTGCGCCTGCGTTCTTCAACCCGAAGGGCATGGTGGTGTAGCAGTGTGCTCCATACGGGGTTATGAATGATGTATTTATTTGATCGGTTACATTGAGCTTGATCTGATGGTAGCGCGAGTAAGCTTCCAGAAAAGATAACAAATTGCACCCGGCAGTGGAGTTGATGACTTGATCAATCTGTGGCAGATCGAAAGGATCCTTGGGGCAAGCTTTGTTGAGATTCGACGCACATGCGCCATTTCTCGTTCTCCTTCAGCACCAGGACCGGGTTGGCGAGCCATTCCGGGTGGAAAACTTCCATGATGAAGTCGGCTACAAGCAGCCGTGTGATCTCCTCACCAATGGTTCTTCTTTTTTCTTCTGCGAAGCAGCATAAAGATTGCTTGACCGGCTTCGCGTCTGGTTGAACATGAAGGGAGTGCTCGGAGAGTTCCCTCGGGACACCTGGCATGTCTTTGGGGAACCATGCAAAAATGTCCTGATTCTCACGGAGGAAGTCGACAAGCGTGCTTTCCTATTTGTTGTCCAGGCCATCTCCGACCAGGACGAACTTGCTTGGGTCTTCCTCGTTCAGCAGGATCTTCCTTGTTCCTTGCAAGGGCTTGAACTATGATTCTCCAGCCGGTTTAGGTTCTCTAGCCGACATATCCTTCTGCAGAGTCTCCACGTTCTGCATTATGACGCGCTTCTCTTCAGCGATGATCATCGCTTCGACCAGCTTGGAGCCGTCTAAAGCGCACTCGATCGAATGCTTGTAGCATCCATCGACAGTGATCACTCCCTTTGGGCCCAGCAGCCTCATCTTGAGGTATGCGTAGTGCGGTACTCCCACGAACTTGGTCAGAGATGGGCGCCCTAGTATGGCGTGGTAGGCACTGTAGAGATTCACGACCTCGAACCAAACTGGTTCGCGGCCGAAGATGACGTCCAGCCAGATCTTGCCGATTGGGGAGTGCGAAGTTCCTAGTACTGCTCCATGGAATGAAGTGATCGAGGGTTGCAGCTGGGACTCGCTGATGCCTAGCCTCTCGAGGCTGCTCCGATAGAGGAGGTTGATGTTGCTTCCTCCATCGATCAGTACCCGAGAGAAGCGGCATGAGTGCTTCTTGGAGATGATGATGGGGTCGAGGACCAACGCATAGCTACCAGGGCTTGGCAACACGGCCGGCTGATCCTCCTTGCTCCAGGTGATCTCCTGGTCGGACTAGTGTAGGTACTTGGGAACAGGGGGACATTTGCGTTCACCTCCGCCTCTCGTCTCCGCTTGGCGTTCTTCGTTTCTGGCTCTGCTAGGAATATGTGGTAATTACCCACCTGCCGCGAGTAACTGTCTTCATCATCCTTGCAGCGGTTGCGTCGTTCCCCGTTGTCCGGTGGGCCTCCGGTTGGTGGTAGAGGTGCTGGTGGGAGTCCACTGGCTTCGGCCATTTTCTGTGTCCAGCTGCATTGGCGCGTCGTGTGATTCGCGGGCTTGTTGCCGCCACTATGGAACTTGCATGGCCCGTCGAGCATGGACTCCATGGTGTACTTAGGCCGAGGCGACCTATCGTCCGGCCTCTGCCTCCGGCTGCCTCCTGCAGCCGGATCTTCGTGCACAGCGGATACTTGCTTGGTGCCGTACCGGCTATCCGGATGGTCGTCTTTCCTCTTGCCATGGCAGTTGTCGTGACCGTGCCATCTGGGATGAAGGTCACCCGGCTGGCGTCGCTCCGCCTGCTCGTCCGTGACGATTTGGCCTTGGTCGTCCACCATGATGGGTTTCTTCATTATTGCATCAGCGGTGGCGTACTTGTCCGCGATGGCCATGACATGGGCCATGGTTTGCGGGTCTGCCCGGCTGAGCTTATGCTTCAACATGGTGCCGTCTCGGCAGCCGTTGGTGAAGAAGTCTATCGCTTGGTGCTCACGCACCCCTTCGCACGAATTGTGCATGCTGGTCGGTAGGCACGGTCTGACTCGTCCTTGCCCTGTACGCAGAGGGCAAGCTCGCGAGGCCGACCCAGTCGCTTGTATGTTCCGGTGAAGTTGCGGATGAACGCTTCTTTGAAGTCTAGCCAGGTGTTGATGCTGTTGTCGGGGAGGCTATTGAGCCATGTCCTTGCCGAGTCGACGAGCATGAGGGGGACGTAGCGGACGGCCAGGCGGAGGTTGCCATTGGCGATTCCCACCACGGTGGTGTAATCAACCAACCAATCCTTAGGCTTGACAGTTCCGTTAAACTTCGGCGTGTCCCTTGGGAGCGAAAATCCCTTCGGAAATGACTCGTTCTGGATGCGCAGGCCAAAACACTTCGGGCCAGCCGGACTTTCCTCCTCCAGAGTGCGTGACTGCACCAGGAGGTCGATGCGCTCCCACGCGTCAGCCGGTTCTTGGGGACCGAGCTGGCCCTTCAGGCGTGACGCAGGCGGGTCCTTGTTCGTGTATGCTCCCTCCTCCGGTGCTCGCGTCTTTTTCCCCTGGGAAGCTCCGCCTGCCGGAGCGCGGCTTACGCTGGAGTCAGCGGCGTCCCGGTTGTGGCGACCGCGATTGCCGGATTCGCCACGCGGGCGGCTGTTTTTCCCAACCCCTCCTGGAGAAGAGGCATGTTGATGCTTGCTTCCTCCGTGCACTGTCTGGTCCGCGCCTTTGCGGACGATGATGTCGCGGGAGTTGCCCACCTGGATAGGGACGCCCTCGGCTTTCTTCTTGTTCGCAGTGGCCACGAGGAGTTGTACGCGCTCCTGCTGTCGACGAAGTTCCTCGCCCTCAAGGTGTTTTAGCTCCGCAGCTGCCGCCTCGACTGCCATCATGTTCTTGGTGGGGGTGCTGTAGATGGGCTGCTCCACACCTGCATGTGAATCTGCGGCGCGGTCCAGTTCCGACACTAGGTCGCGCCCCCGGTGCTGGATCTTGCTGGCGAAACCGTGAGCCGTCTTGTATTCTTACACGGTGGTGTTCAGCTAACGCTGGTTAGCCGCGACCTTGGTGGCTTCCTCCAGGAATTTTTGGCACGTAGCTTCGAGCGCTGTCGCTGCATTCGCTGGATCCGTCTCGACGACAACCGGAGTGCACAAGTGCTGGATGGAGGTGGTGAGCGGGTCTTGCTCTTGCTCGGGCGCGGAGTTTTCTCCTCCTGCCCGACGTTCTTGGGGTGGTCGGAGGTTTTCGCGAGCATTTACCACCATGACTTCGATGCAACCACTCCTACGACTGGGCCGCGGGTGAGGGGCACGTCGAGGACGGGGGTGACCATGCTAGGGAAAGCCTCAGCGACAGTGGCGATGTAGACGCGGACGTCTCCAAAATGCATGATGGAGCCGTCGGTGGGGAAGGTGTTACCGGCGAAGCATGCTGCCTTGTCGCTGAGGCAGTCGAAGGCACCCAGCGTGAGAATGAGGCCAGAGGCCAAGCGTTCGCCGGCGACGAGCGGAAGTCCCGTGCGGAAGATGATCCCAGGCGAAGCGCTGTGCCCCACGGTGGGCGCCAACTGTCGTGGTGTGGAACACGGAAGTGACATCGGGGATGGCAAAGAAGGGACACACGAATGCATTCGGTGGCTCACGCAACGGGTTGGGCACGGTGCACTGCAAACACATGGGGTACCCAGGTTCGGGGCCCTCTCGGCGAGGTAACACCCCTACTCCTCCAAGATGAACTATGTGTGGGAGATGATGCTCAGTATAGATGGTCCTTGAGCTGTTTCCTTAGCCACTATTGAGAGCTAGAGGAAGATGGGAACTTGACGCTAGCAGTTCTATCCTTCTAGTGTTTCCTACCAAGAACTCTAGCTCTGCCCTCCCTTATATACTGGTCTGGGGGGCAGATTACAGATCGGGTCCTAGGGTTTACTGTTTGGATATGGGTTTATAGGACAGGGCCAGCTGTAGGGCCCAGCTGGTGGGCCAGGACCCAGTCCGCCCTTCTTTTAGCGTCATCCTTCTCTTTAGTGGTCACCCGGGCTTCCTTTGGGGCGTCATCCTTTCTTTAACGGTCACCCGGACCGCTTCCGCCAGTCCAGCCGACCATCCTGCTTTATCTTTGTCGGGTAGCGCTGGTCATGATGGCATGCCAGCTAGCCCAATGACGAGGGAGAGCCAGAACCGTACCTTGCACGGAGCGTCAGCCCTTCTGTGCTCTCCATCGAATCCGAGGTGAGCCGGGTGCAAGTGGCCACCCGGCCGGTTCTTCTGGCCACCGGCTAGATGGGCCAGCCGGGAAGGTTATAAGCCCAGCCGGGTGTGTTTGCCAGTTTAGCTAGAGTTTTCCTTCCTGGAGGCCAGGCGGCCTGCATCTTCTGGAGCCGGCCTATTTGTGCCTGGCTTTCCCCACCCGGGGGTTATCCCCCCGACACAGCCCGAGTTGTGCCACAAGACATGGGAAAATATGGTGGCTTAACTATTATTTATGGTCCAGACATTGTCATCAACACTTCGTACACCATTTCTACACTTGATGGTCGTGTGTCGGTTAATGGCTGGGCAGAGTTCATGGAGAAGGATGATACTTACTACATTGGAGATAACATGTTGTTCCAGCTATACTTAGGAATTGCAAGGGTTTACCTTTTTGTTTCACATATTTCATATGTGCCTCTGGACGTAGAGGACTAGATTACCTCCATCTTGTGATTAGTGGTGATGGTCCTATGACAAAGCACTACTGTGTTGAAGGTCATGTGTCAAACCATGTTTTTGTCGAACTCCTTTTGTGTTGGTTACATTGAGTCAGACTACGTCATGTGTCAAATGGTATTGTAAGACTGCATGCTCCTTTTGTGATTGTGATGCTTAATGCTAAAGAATTATCATGTTTTCTTTCATTTCGTGTTCGTACTATTACTGTTGTTGTTTATTCAAAGCAGATGGTAGTCTTCTTCTAAGCATTTCCAATTTTCAAATAAGCATTACTGAAGAACTGTTGAAAGAAGATACATATATATAGGTTATATTTAGAACAATAGAAATTAGCATGTACATGTGTTATAATCCTTTCGTGTACTGACAATAAGTGTGCACTACACATGGGTACTACTCAACATCAGAATCCTCGTCGTTGGGATTTATTTCACCCTCATCATTTCCATTTACTTCCCATCCATCTGCTCCTCCTTCATCTTCGCTACTTTCCATGTCAAGGTTTTTATTCTCGTCTTCCTTTTCTAGATCATGAATAATGTGAGCATCAACGCGTTCCACCTCATCTTCACGATGCACCTCCTCCAGTTCAATCTCTTCTACAGCCTCCATGTCCTCAGCATCATGAAGAATAAGATTTGATGAACCATAGACATCCTGGAATGCATATCCATTCCCCTAAAAATGGACCTTCATTGCCATCTTCTGTTTCTGGAACATCATACACATTTCTATTACTGAAGGTCTGCACAAATTTTGAAGGATGAGCAAACTTGGTATCATCAACATAGAAACATGTTTCATCTTGGCTTGCTAGAACGAAGGGCTCATTCTTGTACCATAGTTTTGAAGTGTTAACAATTTTGCAGAATGTATCATCTTTAATCTTGCAATTATTGTCAGCAGTGTCGAACCAATCACATCGGAATAAGTATACTGATCTATCACCGTGCTTGTTCTTCACGTACTGTAACTCAATTATTTCCTGCAGAACACCAAAGTACTCTCTTTCTTCAGATTCATCAAAAACTCACTGTACGAAACCTAGCACCTTTAACATGGCAACCAGAGTATACTACGACACACTCGTCTGGCCCAAGTGTAAGTGACTGTAAATCTTCAGATGCAGATTCCATCTCACTCACATGCTTTTTAAACCATGCAGGGAACTCTTTCTCGAGCGTCTCCTCGATGTTAATCACACCCCTCTACAAAAGTTGTGCTCAGCAAACAATGAACCACAGGACAATAAATACTCAGATATTAGATATCATAATTTCATACAACATGCATGGAATTTTTAAACAAAATTAATAGGGCTCTTACTTTATATAACCTTGTGCCTCTTCACAATTGTCCTACACATAACAAGCCATTTTATGATATTCCTTCTCAAATTTTCTCAAACTTTATTTCACAATCCCTATAGCTCCATCTGAGAAAACCTTAAAATCATCAGCACCAAATGTTCTTTGCTTATCTACATACCTATCTATTTTGTTGTCATCCTTAAAAAATCTAGAACAAAAGCTCATGCACTCATCTACTATATATCCCTCCATAATTGAGCCTTCTGGCCTATATCTATTACACACGGTTGACTTAAGGTATCTAAGTCATCTCTCAACGGGATACATCCAACCATAATGGATAGGGGCCCTTAGTTTAGCCTCATCAGGAAGATGTATTGCCAAGTGAACCATTATATCAAAAAAAACTGGTGGAAACAACATCTCAAGTTTTCAAATGATTATATCTATTTCAACTTTCAACCGATCAAGCACTTCAACTCTAAGAGTCCTCGAACACAACTCCTTGAAAAATCTGCCCAATGCAGCAATAGCCTTATACATATCCTTTGATGCAATTCCTCTAAGCCCAGCAGGCAAGACATGCTGAAGGAGAATGTGATAGTCATGCGTCTTCAGACCATGTACTTTACCGCCAACAATATCCACACATCTTTCTAGGTTCGCACAGAAATCATTTGGAAATCTAATTTTTGCCAAATACCTGCACAGTTTTTTCATCTCCTTCTCAAGAGTCCTTGGTGCATGGGGCTTTGAATAACTATCACCCTCATCATCCATCCAAAACTCTTTCCTAATCTTCATTTTATCTAAATCAAGTCTGGCACTAACAGTGTCTTTATTCTTGCCTTCTAATTCAAGCAGGGTACCAAGTATGTTATCCAAAATGTTCTTCTCGATGTGCATTACGTCAAGGTTGTGAGCTATCTTCAGTTTTGACCAGTATGGTAGATAATGCAATCTCACCTTCAGGTTCCACGCAGGTTCACCTTGAACTGTACGTTTTCTCTTCTTACATGCAGGATTTTTCCCTGGTTCGTAATCCTTCAATTTTTCAACCTTCTCTTCTACTTCTTCAAATGTGAACTTCCTCGGGGGACCTCTCCCCTCAGTTTTTCCATTGAATAATCTTCTTTTTCTATACAGATGATTTGTTGGAAGGAATCTCTGAGTACCAATATAACCTATTTTGTTTTTCAAAGACTCATAACAAGGATCGGAGTCACAATGCACACATGCAGAAAACCCTTTGGTACTACGTCTAGACAGAGTGGCATATCCAGGATAGTCATGAATAGACCAAAGGAAAGACACATGCAAGTCAAATTCATCTCATGTGCATGCATCGTACGTTGTCACACCTTTCC
Source organism: Avena atlantica (assembly GCA_910589765.1). Classification (NCBI taxonomy): domain Eukaryota; kingdom Viridiplantae; phylum Streptophyta; class Magnoliopsida; order Poales; family Poaceae; genus Avena; species Avena atlantica. Next base: position 276,885,681 of record OU342734.1, on the reverse strand, counting down.
AAAGTTCCATCATATCTTTAATCAGAGGCTGCATAAAAACATGAAAATCCTTCCCCGGTGAACACTTTCCAGGTATAAGTAATGACAACATGAAGTTGGACTGATCCATGCACATCCAAGGAGGAAAATTGTATGAAATGACAAAAATAGGCCACATACTATATGAATTACTCATACTACCAAAAGGATTGAATCCATTCAAACGCATTCAAACGATTCAAACGCATTCAAACCATTCAGCCTCAAATTATGGGAATCTGCAGAGAACCATTCAAACGCATTGTCAAAGTGCTTCCATGCCTCACCGTCAGCTGGGTTCCTCAATACATTATGCTCAGCAACCCTCTTCTCTTTGTGCCACTTGGTTTTCTTTGACATTTCTTTCAAAAGAAAAAATCTTTGTAACCTTGGAATTATAGGAAAGTATCGAAGCACCTTGTGCGGAACCTTCTTCTTTGCATCCGGGTTTTTCCATATTGAAACTCCACACTTAGGGCAATGAGTGTGGTTCTTATAATCTCCCCAGAACAAATCACAATCACAAGTGCATACATGAATTGTCTCATAACCAATACCAACATCAGATAGTACTCTCTTAGCTTCAGCATAAGATCTTGGAAAATTCACACTTGGCAAAGAGTCACATAACACCCCCAAAGAATAGATCAAATGCTATATTGGTGACCCGGTTGCTTGATTTGATATGAAGCATCTTGATAATGAAGTGTAACCTCGTGGTTGTACTACAACCCTCATGAAGCTCTCTCTTAGCTTCTTCAATAAGCTTTGCATAAATGTTTGGTTGATTAGGGCCTTTCTTCCCCAAGTTCTGCAGATCATCAACCATTCTATTCAAATCATCAAAATTATTTGAATTGTCTTCCTCAACATCATCGTCATCACTTCCATATGCACCTTGCTTGCTACCCACATTACTTTCGTCGTCTCTAAATGCTTCCCCATGATAAACCCACCTTGTATATGTCACGGCCATGCCATTGCAATTCAGGTGATGATGAATAATCTTTTGAGGATTTTGTACAACATTAAGGCACTTAGTGCAAGGGCAATGGATCCAGTCACCGTTCCTGTTATGTCACATAAACTTTATAAACTCACTTACACATTTCATGTATGGACCTGTGAACTTTATCCCCTCGGTGATCCAAGATTTATCCATTACCTACAATACATCAAATTGCAACACTAAATGCATGTATAAATACAAACTCATCATATCATTTAATTATTCAAACTACTATGACCGTACATGTTCATACATTGTACAGCACAATAACTCCCTAACGTACTAGTCCCAAAGTTCAATGAACGCCAAATATACCATTCTATTGAATAAAGAAATAATCTTAATTAATCAAAATTAAACAACCGATTGACATATCAACTAATAATCAACATGAAACCTAAACTCACTAAAAATTTCCCTCCGCCAAGTATAATCATGTGCCACCCAGCAATGCCGACTTAGCAATGATCGGTATCGCCTAGTACAGATCCGTGATCGACTAGCTGGGGCACGAGATTGATTTCGGGTGCAACATAAATGCCTCCCTCGCGGTGCCAGCGGTGGCTAACAAGACAATAAGCCCAAGCAGTTATTCTACCGATCCAGGACGCTGACACATTAAAACCTCGATCTCCTTGATTGGATTTACAACGATAGACCTAATAAATACTACAAAAGAAGTAACAATCCTAGATCTAACACTAATCGATCCCTACTCTAGCGGTTGTATGCAGACCGACCTGTTGGTCTTGGGTTCGAATTTCGATTCCCATAGAAAATATATCTTTTTGCAAATTATCCCTTTCCTATTCCTTCTCCTAGACAAATCGGTCCAACATGATATCAACGACGTACTAAAACACGACAAACCTTTTTTGTCACCCTTGTATGACCCACGAGGCCACCCCTTCTCCATTGTTAATATGTGACGTTTACGGGGTGGAAAAAAATGACAATAAATCAAACCGTCAACGACTAAAACACATGCTTGACGCCCGACCAAAACCGTCACCTATTAAGACATATCCATGACGGTTTGCAACTTTGTCATCATGTTATTTGTCACCAAATATCATATTTCTAGAAGTGAGATTTGTAAACCCTAGCGAGGTACCCCTATATAAACCTCCCTAGGGCACGCATAGTTGTGACACCCCCGGGATCAGGGCTAAAACAATCCCAGACCTCAGTCTGACATAAGCTTAACCTTGAGCTTGAGGATATCCAGTGAAGAATCGCTAACACATCAGTGACCCTACGACACAAAAATTATTACAGCAAGCTCATAACTGAGCGAAGATACAAATTATTACAAGCAGAGGTTACTGACTACAAACATCAAACAACGGAAGGCAAATTATGCTATTAAGTATAGCTAACTTAACAAATTCCCTAAGAGGCATGAAGCATAACGATGATGTCCCATCCCATAGATTCCAGGCTGCCGGCCGGGAACCCCAAGCTACTCGTCGGTGTCAATGTCGTACCAAACTGATCTTCAAGGAACACTTACTCTGCAAAAAGTATCAACAAAGCAAGGGTGAGTACAGGGTGTACTCCTCAAGACTTATGGTTGGTGGAGTTGTTTTGTATAAAGCCAATTTTGTTTATAAAACAAGAGAGAAGGAACTCGTCTAGTCAGAGTATTTTAAAATGGGATAAGAGAGCGACATCTCCAAGATATTGATCATCATCTTCTGATATCCACCAAATCATCATCATCTACCAACTAGGATCACCCCCTTGTACCCATGAGGAAGCATCCTTAAGCACACGTTGATCTGCTAAGTTTTGCGATTAGGTTATAGTTATCTATGAACTTAGAATCTGGTCACCAAGCGTTCATGTCACATCCCAAATTTTAGATTGGTACTGCATAACATTCGTGGCATTGCATCATGATCATCCATGCAAAATTTCGGTTTGAAAAGGTTTTGACAAAACAAACCACTTGCATTTGCATTTTGACACCTACACATGAACGCTTGGATTTACCATGGATCTGCTAAAAACATTGTATTTTTGGTGTTATGGAAGGCACAAGTGCGTAGAGGGTTCCGCCACGAACCCGGAGCACTTTGATTCACCCAATTCGGAGCTCCGTAGCGAAAGTTACGCGAATCTGAATTTTGTCTAAAAATTCTGGACAGTTCTGTCAAAATTCAGATAAGGAAAATCGTCAGAGAAAAAGAAAAGGGAAAAGGAATAAAAAAAGAGGCGCGCAGCAGCCAGCGTCCTAGCCGCCAGCAGCCCGCGCAGCAATAGCAGCTGCGCGCGCGGCAGCCTCTACCTGCCGCTCGCCAGCCGCCTCCAGCCACTGACAGGTGGGCCCCACCTGTCAGCGCGCCACCGCCGTGTCTGACGCGGACAGCGCCGCCGCCGCGTTTTCCGCGGAGTCTGCAACCGACTCCGCCCGAGCCGCCCTTAAACCCTCTAGCCGCCACCCCCCTCTGTCTCGCCCCCTCTCGAACCCTAAATCGCCCCAATATCCGGCGATTTCTCGCCGGAGTTCACCGCCGCCATCGCCGCCACCGCTCTCGGTAAGCTGCACCGCCGCCGTGCCTCGCCCCTCCCTCGCCCTGCGAGCTTGCCACCGCCTCCCACAGACCCGCCTCCTTCTCCCCTATCCACAGGACGCCCCGACATCGGCTGTGCACACCGACGCCGCCGCCGAGCTCCAGCCGCCCGCCGTCGTCGACTCCGCGCTCGCCAGTAGCCGCCTCCATGCCGACGAGCTCGACCGCCGCGCCCCCGACGCCGTTCCACCATCCACCGCCGCCGGGGACCCCCACCGCCGCCGCACCGACCTCGCCGCCGCCGCCCGCCGCCAGCTCCGGTGAGCACTCCTCCTCGCACACTCCCCGCCGCACGATCCCGATCCAACGGTCCAGAGGGACCGTGGAAAGGTCAGCCTTGGTGGTTGACCAGTCAACCTCCACGTCAGCTGCCACGTCAGCGCGGTCAGACCAGTCAACTTGACTGTGTAATTTAAATTGATTTAAATTGGCAGAAATTAGCTAAACTTGTAAAATCCATAACTTTAGATCTACTGGGCCAAAAATTGCAAATAAAATATGTATGGATTCAGTGTCTCACGTAGAATCTTGCTATACCATTGTTTTACACTTTTACATCAAGGTTTTTTCCTGAACAATTAAATGAGTTAATGCCCTTTTTAGAGTATTAAATTCATAGAATAAGTTCTGTAACTCCAGAAATTGCAAATAAGGTGTCCCTGGAATCAGTAGAACAAGGGGGATCTTACATTGAATTAAAAAGTTAGGCTTACAGTATTGGATTTGCAGAATCTATTTAAAGGCTTTAGGTAGTATTTTAATTACTCAGGGATTTATATAAATCCTTTTTGAGAAATTCCAATTGGTGCTGATTCTATTATGAGTTGCCTACGCAGGGGAAATTTTCCAAGTTTTTACAAACAGTATGCTAGCAGTGGCTTATTATTTAGTTTCTAGCTCTATTATTTGAGCATTATAAATTGCATGCTTTGTTTTCCTTGAAAGAAAAAAAATTTCCATGCATGCATACATTAGGGGTACTGAATAAGGATATGTGATGCTACTGTAGCGTTATTAAACTTGTCATGCATGCATCTTGCATCGTCATTGTTTGTATACGATTGTGGATGGTTTGTTTATATGATTGCAATTGTATCGTGTAGATTGTGACGAGTGCAACGCTTGCTCGTGTGTGGATTGTTCATCCGACCGCTACAGCCAAGGCAAGTAGATGCTACCTTGTTCATGATGTTGTCCTACTATTTTAAATGCATTGTTGTGTATTTTGTAGATGCATGTGTAGGATATTACTATCGTTATGCTATGTCCCATTATGTGGTAGGGCTTTCCTGTAGTTGAGCCACCGTTGGTAGATGTGCTTAGTCATGCTATGATGAACGCGGGCTGGGTTACATCATTGAAAGTTGTTTCTAAATGTGTTGGTTTGCGAAAACTAAAAACAACTTAATCAATGAACCTCCTAGGTGTGATGGGATTGATAATTTTTGGTGGTATCATTGCGGAAAGGCACCCAGGTATCAAGAGAGAATGATTGGCTTCTTTATTTTGTAGCTTACGTGTACAACCATGTGCCAATAATGGAATGGGCGGTTGGTTGGACTCAGTAGGTTGTGGTAACTCGAACCCGTGTATCCAGAGATGTAGAATTTTGGTAGGTTGGACCGGTGCGCGTCGGGTTTGGGGAGCTACTTCCCGAACTGTCCCTTCTTGGACTTCTCCCTATCACCACCCAAAATGAGAGTGATGGTACGAGCTGGGTTGGCCAAGTCACATGGGTAAAGTGTACTAACCCCTGCAGGGTATATAATCTAATCGATTAGCCGTGTCCCCGGTTATGGACGTCTGAGTTGCTTGATATTGATTCCATGACATGTTTCTCGTTCATTCTAATTTCATAATTGCTTTAATGTTGTTGGGTTAACTTAATTGGGATCTTTTCAAAGTAAATCAAAAACTGTTTATGAAAGTAGGACAAAGGTATTTGCAAATGCTAGCTAGCCACAGCTGCACTTGCCAAATATGCATGTAGATGTTAGCACTATTGTCTCCTTTAATAGCTCTACTTGCCATACATTTCATGTATTGACCCTTCGGGGCTGCTACGTTTCATGTTGCAGGATATTCCGATTCTGAGTAATTTATTTAGGCCACAGTACTCCACTCGGCACTTGTTCACTTGTGGGCAATTTGAAGAATGGAGGATTTACTATACTTATGTTGCTACTTGAATAACATTGAGCTAGCCTGGAGCTAAGATTTTATTGTAATAATGATACTCTGGATCTTCGTTATTTATGATACACGGATATTTTGCTATGTTATTCATCTTATTCTATTGTGAGCCAATGAACCGATCCAGGGATTGGCATGTCACATAGAAGCTAAGGTCTTTTCAGAACCGTGGTGTTACAAGATGGTATCAGAGCCCGTGTGTCGACTGTAGGATCGTGACCTAGGTTTGGATTAGGAAGCCATAGAATTATTAAAGCCTATATTAACTCTGTCTTTCATCTTATGCCTTTCACTCTCGTAAATTCTTACCATATGCTATTCTCACACTTTCCTCTTTTAATTGATAGATGGGAGAAGTCAGGACTGAGTATGCAACCATGGAGTCACCAAGGCCCTTTGCAAGACAGTTAGCACAACTCTCGCAGTCATTGGGATTGCCACTGCCCATGTTCAAAGGAAGAAGGCTGTACACCTATGGATATGGTGAGGCTGCATGGGAGATCACCACCTTCATCTTCAGGGATGCCGCCTTGCCAAACCCTGTGCATCTGATCTACACCAAGACATACTGCAACTGGGGACTTGGAATAAACTTGGCCTTGCATGAAGCCCTGTCACGCCAGTGCCATCTTGTCCAACACCTGCTGCCAGCAGACTCACCCTACCGTGACTATGGGAGGCGTGATGAGGATGGGAACATTGTGGTTACCCCGGGCGACAGGAACAACATGCCGCCCCGTCGGAGGCACATAGAGGATATGGAAAGGGAGAATGGAGCTCTAGCTGAGAAAGTGATGATGGTAAAAGAGATAGAAGATTTTGCCAGCAATGGTATGGTGGTCCAAGGACTGGAAATAGAGACCTTAAATGAAGCTGTGGATGTTCTGAATAATGCCCTGGTAGGCAGGGATGCAACCATAGCTCAGCTTAATGGAACTGTGCAGGAAAACAACCAGACCATACAAAAGTTGCAAGGGACCGTCCAGGAAAGGGATCAAACTATTGAAGATATGGCAGCCTAGATTTCCGCTCTCTAAGCACAGTTGAATCCACCCTCTGATGATGACAATGGAGATGATGGCAACAATGATGATGATGATGATGACAGTGGGAACGATGATGATGATGAGGACGAGGATGATGATGATGGTGGAGGAGATGAAGTTGTTGCAGCCGCAGCAGAGAATGAAGAAGAAGAGGAGGATCCAGAAGAGGTGGAGTTCGAGATTTCAAGTGATGACTCAGGAGAGGTGTATACTCCGCCGCCATGGTTGGATCGTGGACAGAAGCGCCAACGCATGAGTGCAAGGACCTATCGTAACCTCTTCAAGAAGTAGATAGAAGTCCACCAATTAGTCTTCGTTAGGTAAAATCGTTAGGATTAGTCTCGATCGATGTAGAACTTAATTACTATTAGTTTAAGAGAGTTTAGTTGCTCCTATGTGTACTCCAATATCCCAGGATTATTTGTGCGAATTTTATGGAAGAGTTATGGCTAGTTTGGTTGATATCTGAGTTATCCCTGTTGTAGTTTTCTGCTGACACAGCAGTACTGTACAAATTTTCATATTTTATTGGTATATGGGAAAAATCTGAAAACAATATGGCTGGTTCGAAACTCTCTGTACTATATACAAAAAAATCAGCAAAAATTCCTGACGAGTTTAAGTCAGGTATAAAAATTCATGAACACTGCTGGACTGTTCTGGTAGATTCCTGTTTTTGATGCCTTGTTGACCTTTTGTGTAGATAACTATTGCCAACTCTTCTAAAAAACTATTTCGGTAGACGTAGACTGCTAGGATAACCCCTGGGATGTTGCTGGATCATTTTTTTGTTGATGTGTTGCTTGCTTGAGATTGTCTGTGATTGATTTGTTGTTGCTTGGTCATAATGCATGGGTAGAATCCTGTTTTCGTAATCGGTTCTTTCTAAACTTACCTGTGCTGAACCACAGATGCCTCCCCGCCGTCAACCCACTAGTTGGAGCAGCTCATGGCAGCCCAGGCACAGCTGACCCAAGTTATGACCCAGTTCATGGAAGCTCAGAAGAACAACAACAACAACAACAACAACAACAACAACAACAACAACAACAACAACAACAACAACAACAACAACAACAACAACAACAACAACAACAACAACAACAACAACAACAACAACAACAACAACAACAACAACAATGGGAACAACCAGCCTCAGGGAGATGCTCTCACAAGGTTTCTGAGGCTAAGGCCAGCGAAGTTCTCGACTGCAGTGGAACCAATGGTTGCTCTCGACTGGTTGCGTTCAGTCAATACGGATCTGGTAACTGCTGGGTGCACAGATGCTGAGAAGGTGAGATTTGCTGCTCACCTACTGGAGGGACCAGCCGCTTCATGGTGGGACACTTTTCAGATCACCCACCCGCTAGACACTGTGACTTGGGCAATGTTTGAGGGAAGGTTTCAAGACCAACCACGTATCTTCCGGAGTTCTGAGCCTGAAGAGGAAGGAATTTTGCAACTTGCGCCAAACCAACCGCACCGTGGCTGAGTATATTGAGGAGTTCAAAAACCTGTCTCGTTATGCACCTGAGGATGTTGACACTGATGCAAAAAGGAGGGAGAGATTCCTGGATGGCCTCAGTGATGAGCTTTCAGTGCAGCTGCTGGTGGTTTATTGTCCCACTTTCCATGAACTTATGGACAAGGCCAGGATCTTGGAAGGGAAGCATAAGCAGGTGGAAATCCGCAAGAGGAAGAGCAACAATCACCACTCTGGTTCTCACCACAAGTCTCTATTGGGCCACGTAGAGATAAAACAAAACTTTTATCCTCTAACGTGGTGATCCCAATATCTAGCTGAGGTAGAAGGCCACGAGGTTTACCACTAGACGCGCAGTTGCGGATTACTGATGAAGCGCGTCAGTTGATGCAGTGCAGTCCTCACGATCTGATCGTCCTGGTGCTGATCGCACAACACCTCTGCTGGTATCCACATGTACAAGGAGGAGCGCCGGCGGCAAACTGCAAGGTTCGTAACGATGGCTGGACTATTGTGGAGCTAGGGTTTCCAACACATGGAATGACCTAACCGAACAACGATTAACCCTTCTGGGTTACGGTGCTCCACTATATATAGGGAGTGAACGTGGGCTCTGCTCGCGCGACCCATTCACTAAAGCCCATATAACACTAGTCACCGTGAGTCCAACTCACTAACTCAGTCCTAATCCGGTTTAGGTCCAACCCAACCGGATTACAGGTTCAGATCCAATCCGAACTTGCTCCTGCTCTTAAGTGTGTGACCCCGCAGGCTCATGGCTACTTGGACACGATTGGAGTCCGACTCTCAATCGATTAATCGGTAGCAGCTCCTAGCAGAACGTGCCGACTCCCAAGTACCAAAGAGTCATGACGACTTGCCTTTCCAATGCGACTTACGTCCGAGTCCCTTTTGCCTCATGATATACCTTATCAGACTATAGGCGAATAATTGTCATCCCTTAAATAGTCTAACTCTCTTCTCGATCCGAGATAAGTGATTCACCCGACTAACTCTTAGTCGATCGCCTCGGTTAACTCTTAACCGATTCGTGCATGTCCATGCTTTCCGAAACATATCTCACGAGAGGGCCGAGAGAATATCTCTCCGAGTGGAGGGGCAAAATCCCATCTTGGTTATTCACATCATGCAGCTTGATTCTCAGTCGACCCGAACTCTGCCTTTATAACTGCCTAGTTACGGATCAGCGTTTGACATAACCTAAGTCGGTGATCCTCAACTCGGACTATGCAATAACCTCAGGTCAAAGGATTACATTGATTGAGATATACAAATGACAACTTGTTCGTTGTACCTCAATATGGGTCAATCTGACTCGCTGATATCTTTAGCCGAATCTGTGTAAGTTGGAATAGCATCTCCATGCCCATGACAAGTGGAACCGAGTCATCAAGCCAATTTTCACATTGGTCTAAGTTGTGTGTCTAGCACAACCTCAATGACCAAGGATATTTAGTACAAACAACATGAATGCATAGTTCTACAACCGAATCACATATTCAATGATACACATCAGATGTTTATACAAGGACTACTTAATATCTTTATGAATACAATGGGAAATCTCATCATACATGATTGCCTCTAGGGCATATTCCCAACAGTCTCCCACTTGCACTAGATTCAATCTTCCGACATCACATGTCTAAGAATCTAATGCCCATGGCTCTTAGGTGCGCCTCATGCTTCGGCTGGGGTAACGGCTTTGTCAACGGATCCGCAATATTTGTATCCGTGTGTACCTTGCATAACTTGATATCACCCTGATCCATGAACTGGCGAATCAGGTGGTACCGCATGAGTATGTGCTTGTTCTTCTGGTGCTGTCTAGGTTCCTTGGATTGTGCAATAGCACCATTGTTGTCACAATACACGTCCAACAGATTGGACGAGCCCTGAACCACACCAAGATCCATGAGGAAATTCCTCATCCAAACAGCTTCCTTTGCTGCCTCCGAGGCGGCAATATACTCAGCCTCTGTTGTAGACGCAGACACAGTATTTTGCTTGGAACTCTTCGAGCTCACAACACCTCCATTTATAATAAACACGTATCCGGATTGCGAACGAGAATCATCAGAGTCGGTAAGATAACTCGCATCCGTGTAACCCTTTACACTGAGTTCATCTTCACCACCATAAACCAAGAACATATCCTTAGTCCTTCTCAAGTACTTTAGGATATTTTTAGCCGTTGTCCAGTGGATCTCTCCAGGATCAGCCTGGTATCTGCTCACAACACTTAGAGCATAGGAAACATCCGTCCTAGTACAAATCATGGCATACATGATGGATCCGACTGCAGAAGCATATGGAATCACACTCATCCGACTTCGCTCATCAGTTGTCGAAGGACACTGAGTCTTGCTAAGTTTTACACCATGGGACATCGGTAAGAACCCCTTCTTAGACGATTCCATGTTGAACTTCTTCAACACTTTTCTCCAAATAAGTACTCTGACTCAATCCAATGAGCCTCCTTGATCTATCTCTATAGATCCGGATTTCGAGGATGTATGTTGCCTCACCCAAGTCTTTCATTGAGAAACTCCTTTCCAATGATTCCTTTGTTTCTTGCAACATCTGGACATCATTTCTGATCAGTAATATGTCATCCACATATAAGATTAGAAAATTTACTTTGTTCCAACTAAACTTCTTGTACAAAAAATAATCATGATCACTCTTGATGAAGCCAAACGATTTGACTACCTCATCAAAGCGAATATTCCAACTCCGAGATGCTTGCTTCAATCCATAAATAGATTTCTGAAGTTTGCATACCTTGTCAGCATTATCCGGATCGACAAAACCCTCGGGATGTATCATATACACGTCCTCGGTTAAATTTCCGTTAAGGAAAGCCATTTTGACATCCAACTGCCATATCTCGTAGTCGAAATAGGCTGCTATAGCTAACACGATCCGAACTGATTTAAGCATCGCTACGGGCGAGAAAGTCTCGTCGTAATCAGCTCCTTTGAACTTGTCAGAACCCCTTCGCGACAAGGCGTGCTTTATAGATTGAAACATTTCCATCCATATCAGTTTTCTTCTTAAAGACCCATTTGCACTAGACGGGTCTTGCACCGACTGGCAGATCAACCAAGTTCCAAACTTGATTTTCATCCATGGACTTTATCTCGGATCTCATGGCTCCAAGCCATGACTCGAAATCAGATCCCACCATCGCTTCCGAATAATTTGCCGGCTCATCACTATCTAACAGTAACACATCAGGAACACTTCGTAATCTTGCCGATCTTCGTAGTACAGGTGTTGCTGCCGGCTCAGCTACCACGATCGGCTCAACCTCCAAGGTTTTTGTCGACTCGCTACTAGCCGGTTCCTCTCGAATTTCTTCGAGTTGCACCGTGCTCCCACTTACTCCCCGACTGAGAAACTCTTTCTCAAGGAAGCCACCGTTCCGAGCGACAAACACTTTGCCCTCTTCTCGGTTGTAGAAGTAGTAACCCAAGGTTTCCCTCGGATACCCCACGAAAATACATTTATCCGACTTGGCTGTAAGCTTGTCCGACTGAAGTCGCTTAACAAATGCTTCACAACCCCAAATCTTAAGAAAATACAAACTCGGCTTTTTGCCTGTCCACATCTCATGCGGTGACTTCTCTACCGATTTTGATGGTACTCTGTTTAGTGCGAACGCTGCTGTTTCTAGACAATAACCCCAAAATGATAAAGGCAGATCTTTCCGACTCATCATTGATCGTACCATGTCCAACAAGGTTTGATTCTGCCTTTTTGAAACACCATTCCTTTGTGGCGTTCCTAGAGGAGTAAGTTGAGGAACTATTCCACAACTTTTCAGATGGTCATCAAACTCATGGCTCATGTACTCGCCTCCTCGGTCCGACCGAAGAAACTTTATTTTCTTGCCAAGTTGATTATGTGCTTCATTCTGGAATTCTTTGAACTTTTCAAAGGCTTCCGACTTATGTTTCATCAAGTAGATATATCCATACCTACTCAAATCATCAGTGAAGGTAATGAATTACTCATAACCACCCCTGGTTGTCGTGCTCATTGGTCCACATACATCACTATGTACTAGTCCCAACAAGTCGGACGCCCTTTCGCAACTCTTTGCAAAAGGTGTCTTGGTCATTTTGCCGAGTAGGCAAGATTCGCATGTCTCGAACGACTCCAAGTCGAACGAAGTTAGGAGTCCATCATCATGGAGCTTCTTCATGCGTTTCCAACTTATATGACCAAGCTGACAGTGCCAAAAGTAAGTCATATTCAGATCATTTGGTTTCAACCTTTTAACATTTATGTTATAAACCGACTCACCATCAAGATTCAAAATAAATAACCCGTCCTGGACGGGTGCAAAGCCGTGAAACATATCATTCAAATACAAAGAACAACCATTATTCTTGATATTCGACTCATAGCCTTGCCTCATCAAACATGAAGCAGAAATAATGTTTCGACTGAGCCCTGGAACATAATAACAATTATTCAGTTCCATAATGAATCCGGAAGGTAAATGAAGTTGCATCGTGCCGACTTCCAACGCAGCAACTCTTGCTTTGTTGTCGACTCGAATATCAACCTCGCCTCTTGCTACGCTCCTAGTTCTTACCAGTCCCTGCAACGAGTTGCAGATGTGAATAACTGATCCGGTATCATATACCCAAGAACTATTAGGTGCATCAGCAAGATATATGTCTATAACATTGCAAACAAGTGTGCCTGAGTCGGAAGTCATACCTCCACTCTTGGC